>VWZK01021154.1:0-145847 GCA_013396935.1 Baryphthengus martii | reverse complement strand
TTTTTTTTTTTCCTGTATGACCTATCAATTCCCTGTGTTGGATTTTCATTTACTAAGGTAAAGATTATGTATTTGGGAAAGAGTGAAACCTGTCTTGGTAGGTTGCCTGAAATCACACAATCCTTATTTTCCCATTACTTTCACTTTCTTGAATCTTTGAAAGGGAAACTATAAAACTGTGCAAAAGTTACACTTTTAAAATGTTTATCTAAAGCTGAAAGAAACTCTTGATGCTTCAGGCCGCATTTTGGATATCTAATTTTTTTATATTTCTCTTACCGTATATAAACCAGTGTTTAGCCTTGACCACAGGCAGAGCAAAAATGTTATAAAAGGTGTCTCTAAGGAAAAAAAATCCTTTTCATATTGTTATGGCAAGGTTGAGTATAGTTGTATTGGTCCTAACAGATTTGGATACTATGAAGATAAACATTTGATACTGATGTTTGCTGATGATACTTAACTAGGAGGATCTGTGAACTCTCTTGAGGGTGGAGAGGCCTTACAGTGAGATCTAGATAAACTAGAGAGCTGGGCAATTACCAGCCATATGAAATTTAACAAGAGCAGGTGCTGGATTCTGCACTTGAAACAGGGTACTCCTGCTTACACATACAAACAGGGGTTGAGAGGCTGGAGAGCAGCCCCATGGAAAGAGATCTGGGGATCTGGGTTGATGGCAAGTTGAATATGAGTCAACAGTGTGCCCTGTCAGCCAAATGGACCAACCATCTCCTGGGGTGCACCTAGCACAGCACAGCTAGCCAGTCAAGGGAGATGACTGTCCTATTCTACACTGCAATGGCGCAGCCCCACTTTGAGTACTGTGTGCAGTTTCTGGTGCCTTAACATAAGAAAGACATCAAATGATTTGACTATGTCCTGAGGAGAGTGACCAATAGAGTGAAAGGTCTTTAGGACAAGACTTACAGGGAGCAACTGAGGTCACTTAGCTTTCTCAGCTTGGAGAAGAGAAGGTTGAGTAATGACCTCCTCAAAGTCTACAACTTCCTCAAGGGAGGCCATGGAGAAGGAGGTGAAATTGAGTTAAAGGGCTGGAGCATTCTTTTTAAAACAAATTTATTTGACTATATGAGGGAAGATTCTTGCTTTATTTTAAGATATAGTTCATTTAAAGAAAAACATTACTGGGATTTTTTTTCTTTTTTGGTAGTTTGCTCCATCAGCAAAACTGAAGTTACTGAATCTTTTAAAGGTCGCTAAGGCTGCTGATGTAGAGGCCCAGCCTAAATGAGGACCATTTAACTGAAATACACAGAAAATGTAATGTCAGTAGTATGTGGACATTTGCATAGATTTTAGATCTGTTTCTGACTACCTTGTTAGTCCATGTGCTTAAGGAATTTTCAGCCTTCGACAGGCATAGAAAAAAAAAGAATAAGCATGATTTCTAGATGGTTGAGCAAGAAGGGAACGGGTCCATAGACCTGTAATCTCCAGGTATCTTCATGTGACTTTGCAACACTAGAAGTCTATTTCTGGGAAATACTGATGCTGGAGAAAATGGTTAGGGCCTGTTTTCTTTCATTTAATTGCATTTTTGCTGTCTTTTTTTCTCCCCAGGTAGCAGCTGCTGGAGGACATCTGAAATTTACAGTCTCCTATGACTTCACGGAGGAAGAAGAGACAGTTCAGTTGATGGTTCAATCTGATGTTATCATAGAGGTAAAGTGGTTGCATTCTCAGTCACAAAAAAAAAACAGAAAAAAGAAAAAAAAAAAAAAAGAAAAAACTTCTTTCAGCTGTTCAGCGTGAAGCCTGGTGGTTGGGGACACAAAACAGCAGGGCGCATGTACTTTCAGCTGACTTACAGTATCAGAAAATGGACACACTTTAGAGAAACAAAAACTTCAGTATCTTAAGGAGCCTCTGGCAACACTGCAGTAGCTAACAAAACTATATTCTTCCTGTCATCAGGAAGAATGAAGAAATACAGTAATTGGATGGTTAAAATAACACTTTCACATTCATTCAGCAGACCTGTTCTTGTGCAGCTCAGCAAATTTGCTTTTGCAAAGCCATGACTCCAGGTTTTGGCTGAATAATCTAAACTTTCTTTTGAACTGAACTTTCATCTTTATCCGGCAAGCCCATTTCAGGGTTATGAAAGATGACTGTTATTCCTGATATTTATTATTCTTGTAAAATACATTATTCAACAAATCCTATACCCCAACTGGCTACAGATAGAGCATTTTTCTCCTGACTTTTTTTCATATTTAAATCTCTCTCTCTCGGTTCTGTGTAGGGAGGTGACTTGAGGATCAGCACTCTAAAAATGGGGATTCATCTGCAGCCTTCTGAAGAGCACACTGAAGAAATTTTACTGAAACCAGAATCTTTCTCTATGCATGACACTGACGTTCCAGTCAGCAGGACGGAGTTCATGACTATCCTTGCAAATGTGAAGCGAATCCTGATAAGGGCCACATACACCTATGGGATGAATGCCATCTACAGGTGAATGTGAGAAATGTGTGCATTTGCTACAGGCAGCTTCGCAAAATGCTTGTTTTCTCTCTTCAGAGGAATAAATTGATGTAATTTAAAACACACTAATTTATTATCATGACATTCATAGCATTCATTTAGACTTTCAAACAGTTTTTTGTATTTTTTTCGTTTTGGGTAGTCTGAAGGAGGAGAGGCAACAGAAAAAAAGCAGCCTTGTCAGAAAATGAAGTCATGGACTATCAAGGCATGAATAATAGTTCTATAAATATGTTTATTTTGTGAATACTGCAATTCCCATGTATACGGTAAATCATGGAGTGCAGTAATCACATGTTGAAGTAAGAGATGATATATTGCTTATTATTGTTTTTCGGTATAATGAGCATACAGGGCCACATTGACAGTGGACCAGAGAGTAACATGGTAAATCTCTAAACTGGCAAAATGGCTCAAGGAGAGTTTCTGTGTTTTTAATCAGTCACACACAGAGACCTGGCTAATCCCAAAGCCTTTGCTTTGATTTATGACAGGTTGCTGCCTGCACTACTTAAAAACACTGATTTCATGTGAATTCTTCTGAGTCCTCTGATAAAGTCAAAGACATACGAGATGACACAGTTGTTCTGTCTCAGTGGCTGCAGTGTGGTTGAACTTGTAAAGCTCACCTTGCATTTCACATTTTTGTAAGTGCATGAGCAAATACTCCAGGTGGACTAGAAGCCAGCCGTTCTCCTGATACTGTATGATTGCACTCTGTCTATACACTGCTAGTTAGGTGGCAAAAATAATGATTTTAAAATTCTCAGTGGAATTGATCGCATAGTAGTTCTCTACTCAAAAGGCATGAGACTTGAAATGTTCTCTAACCTACACACCACTTGATTCAGCAGCATAAGCCAATTTGGAAGGGAGGGAGCTAGTAACAGATTAGCAATTATTTTCTGAGAGCATAGATACACTTTTTGCTACTATGAAGTTTCTTAAACAATCTTACCATTGTTTGAATACTTTGGTTATTAACATACATCATGAACTGAAAGGCAGGTTGTGTCAACAGCATGCAGTGTTCTTGCAGCTTTCATTTGTACATTTTGTCCCTGCAAAAAGAATTAATGTTCTTCAATCTCTCTAGTTTTCTGTGTCTAGTTAGTATGTATTATCTCTCTGTAAATAAGATTGTGAATCATAATTAGCTTAAGTTTGAGCCAAACTGTTTCCCATTTTGCTCCTTCAGTCATCAATCTTTCATCTTCTTGCATCCAGTTTAAAAGCCTTTCGTGGCCCATCACCTTCCCACCTTGGTGGGAGAGGAGAGTCAAACCTGCAGGCCTGGACCATGAGAAGCTGTTAATTCACAGCTTACTGCTGAGATTAGTGGGAGCTCAGCAAGTGTTCTTCCTTCCCTCCATTCTCATTCAAAAAAAACCCCAAACCAACAACAAAAAAATTCACAAAAAAAACCCTCAATTCTCCAAAGTAAAGGAGTGCAGGAGCAATTTTGAGATGAAAGATAGGGGCTTTTATGCTATGCTGTTTTAAAGGAGATATGTATGATTGACTTTGTTTTGACCAAAGGCCCTGCTAAGTATTTTGGGAAATGAAAACTTCAGCTGTCAGTGGTTTACATACATATGTGTATTGACATTAGCACTAGAATGAGAAGGGGAGGTTTCCTATAAAAAACACTTTGGCTAAGCAGTTAAAAATCTGTGAAGTGCATTGCTGGACGTGTACTGGCTCCATCCTGCCTCTACTGTAGAACAGTGGGAGTGGGATGGATCTGGTCCTTTCTGGACCACAACACAGAGCTCAGATCAGCACACATATGTTGAACTGTCACAGTCTATGGTTTGTGCCTTGTAAGTAAGAAGTGGCAGACTTTTCATTGGCACATTTGGAAGATTATGCATTGCCACCTGCATCCCAGATTATGGCTTTAGCCATTTGTGGTACCTCACTGTTTTGTAGTCTTGTTCATATTCAGCCTTTGGAACAGCTTAGCCATGTGTTATAGATAACTTTCTGAAAATATGTCTTGGAAATATTCTTAAGAAGAGCTCTGGGACAAACATGTAATTTATCTAGGTTAGGAGCCACCATCTTCTAAGTGTAGTGATGTTACAGTTGGAAAGTTGGTCCCTTTAAGACAATACTTTAAAAGAAGGTTAGGGGAAGGGACTGAAGTGTACCTTTTCTGCTAGAAATCATTTTATGTTGCTGGTACATCTCTATCTGTCCCAATGACATCTTTTGCCAGAGAAGAATGCAATGGTTACTCTGTTACTGTAGTTACCATCAATGTGTCCAGAAGTCTCCGAAAATAATTTGCTCTAAGGTAAACATATTTTTATTGAGTGCTGTCAAGGTGCTCGTTGAAGTTTAGTGGGAGAGAAGAGAGGATGTGAAATTCCAATCACAATTAAATGAATTGCATTTTTCATCTTTAATTTAACTGGAGGAATTGTAGTTTCACCCATGAGGGTGGGATTTACTGAGTGAAGTTAAATCTTCTCAGAAGAGTGCATGCTTCCAGTCACATGATGCAGCAACAACATCTACTGTCATCCAGCCCAGCGATGATCTGTTGTTGTAGGCATATTGCTGATTTTCAGGGTACGTCTCAGTACTTTTATATTTTCTTTGACTTTCACTCATGTTAAAACTTAGTGGGTGCAAAGGTATGCTCATAACTCTGAGATCATGCAAAACTCTTTTCCATATTCTGCCCCTTTAGTACTGCAGTGAAAATGTCCAGACCCAATGAAGAGGATTGTCTTTGTGATATCTTGGGCTAATTAAGGACTACCGTTGATGGGCTCCAAAGGAAGAAATTTTTGCCATAGAAATAGTGTAGAGCTAAGCCTTAGTAGATAAATAGGTATGATCTAAGAGGTTTTTATTGTCTTTTAAACACGTATGTGTAGTGGACAGATGGATGTTCCTCTGAGAGAGTAAGGAGGGTCTGGCAGAGAGACAGAAATATTACAGGGTTATTAGATCCTTCATGAATGACAATTTCTGCCTCAAAGCATCAGCAGAGTTATGCAACATACTAATTAGAGATTGCTATATTAAGCAACCTGTTAAATTAAATACTGGATTTTTTTCAAAATGGATAGTGGCACCACATGTGTAAGGAGTTCCAAGGGTACTATTATAATCTGTGCTTCTGAAGAGGCCAGGATGGAGACATTTTAAGATTAAGCAACTTTCTTGCAGTCATATAGACTTAAAAAAAATAGTGGAGTTGTCCAGTTAGATGTCCAGACTGTTGTCACCAGTTAGCAAGAGCTTTAACTTAAAGATTAGATATTTCACCCTTAGTACTTACTAAATAATATTAATGCAGTAATGGTGAGTTTGATCTAAGCATGTTTTCGAGAACAATTTTTGAGTCATTTTAAGCTTAGAATGTTATTTCTCTATAGCACAATTGGAAAGCTTCCTTAAATGAGTGGGCTTTCCTTTAGATGATCAAGTAGGATAAAACACGAGAACACAGAAATGCAGCAATCAATTTGAAAGTTAATATAGCTTATGAATTTAAACTGAAATCCTACTCTAACTTGGGAGATCTTCCAAACTGTTGCACTTAAGTCCGTCTGCGGTGGAAGTGACAGGCCAGGAAAAGACAGCTCTCATAATTTTGTTTAATTTTGTTTAAGAAAGTTTAGTAGCACTTTTTCTTCAGTTTTAATATACAGAGTGACCATGGATGGTAAGTAAATGTTGTAGACATTCGTATGGGTATTGGAAATTGTGGTGCTAAGGATAATGGATTGCTTGCAATCACATATAGAATCAATGCTAAATGCAAGGAGAAAGAGGCAAGGAAAGGCTGAGGGTTTTCTTCCATATGCAGAGTTGGCTTCAGGACAAGTGAGCAATGATTTGGTCAGTACTTCATTTGCCTTCTGTAGCCGATGCGATTCAGATGCCTGGCGTAGCAGACAGTAAACTATGCTGATACTGCCTGAAACGTCCCCTTCCCTTTTAATCTTGTTTGGTTTTAGAAGTCAACAGTTGCCTGCTGACAGTAACAGTCAGCTTAAATATTTGGTCTCAGTGTCGAACCTCAAATTGTTCATGCATCTCCAGGATCCAGTGCCCCATTACTGCCAGCATTATGTATTTTAATGAATGTAGAATGGCATCGAGGAATCAAAATTGCAACATCAAAATGGGAGGAAAAAAATCACTGCAGCTTTCTTCACTGAGTAACTGTTAATGCTAAAAACTGTTAAACATTAAAATCCCATTTAGCAAATAGCAGAACATAATGAAAATTGGAACAATTCAGTGAATACAAATGTGGGATAATACTAGACGGGTTGTTTCTGTGTGTAAGTGCTTCTCTTATTTCAAGATCTGTTCTGAGAGGGAACTAGCTGTAGTTCAACAGATAAATAAAACCTGGCCTTTTGCTGATAATTTGTTTCTTCATTTACAGATTTTTCTGCTTATATTGTTAGATTTTTTACTGCTAAAATCATCACCATTTGATATCTAATATCCTAGAGACTGGTTATCTTATTGTAAGGAAAAATCAAAGAGGTGATTGCAAAATAAGTATGCAGCAATGAATTAAAGAGGAAATACTGAAAAGTGAGAGAGATCTCACTGGAGATCTAGAAAGGAACATGCATCTTTCTCTTAAAATAGTTTCAAGAACCCTTTATAGAGATTCTAGTATCACTAAATTGGATTCAAGTTTCATTAGAAAACCTTCAATGGTAGTCTCTCCAAAGTCCAGTCATATCCCTACTGATAGTAAAATTTCTGCTTTTCTGAAGCTCCCATCCTAATTTCAGAAATCCTTCTTTTTTCTTTTTTCTTTTTTTCCCTTACCTTTCATATTAGTTTTATTGAGAGTAGTCATAAAATTAAGTGGGAAAATATCCTGTCTTAACCTTTCCTCCAACTGCTGCAGTGAAACCAAAATATTTTTCTTGGATGTTTTCTTATCCAAAGTCATCTAAATAATTTTTGGGATTTTTTGGCAGCCAAAAGATAAATGCCTTAGTGGGGAGAAAGATAAGTTTGTTTTACTTTTTCCAAAGAAAACTGATTCTCAAGAAAGTGGATGTCATGATAGAAAGTTATTTTCTGCCAAAAAAGATTTCAAAAGAACCTTTTCAGGCAGCTCTAGTAATCAAGCACTCTTAAGAGTTAAGATTGCTAGGTGAAAATAAAAGTCATTGAGTCTCTATAATGCCTTAATGTTCCTTCTAAATTCTCATAAGAGTTAAATCCCTAAATCCCAATTTATTTCCCCAGATAGATACTGTTGAGGTAAACTACATCTGTTTCACATAATACCTGGAAGATTATCAAAAGACTTTTGTTGTCTCTCTCATCATACTTCCTTTTTTTTTAAATAAAATAAATTCATGTTCAGTGTTTGGCCAAACAATAGGTGTATAGCAAAGTCTAGCATTTATTTTTTAAAGGCATTTGTGCATGGAATCATAGAATTGTTTAGGCTGAAAAAGACCTTTAAGATCATTGATTCCAAATGCATGGAACAGAAACTCCAACTCTGTCTTCTGTCACTGAGAAGCCAATACTTCAATACTTCTGGACACAAGCAAAAGCTTTTTCAGAGGTCAAATCTCCAGAATAAAAATATCCTGTAACCAAACCTTAGTGTTGTAATATTTTAGAAAGCTAAAGTAGTGGTTTATAAATTTTGAAGGCACTGCTTAGTGTCAGATTTGCTATATATACTGCAGTGCAAATTGGCATATGAGGCTTGCAGGCCAGGAATAGCCTTCCATCTACTGGCACAGCGCTGTGAGACACTTTTAATCTGTTTTTATCAACATGTGCCTGACCGTAGTCTTCTTCACATGATGGACAAAAATAGCAGCAAGCCTACAGACCTACAGACACCTAGTTTAGGAAGAAATAGATAAATAGGAAAACCTCCTCAGTTTTAAACACGAAAACATAAACAAATCACTGAATGTCACTGTGTAATGTTTGTTGCATTCAGTTGCACATATACTTCTACCTTTTTTTTGCTACTTTAACTGTTTCATGTCTGTTATGTCCAGACTAAGAAGTGTTAGCATTGAAGTTGCTGACCGTGCTTCAACTGGGAGAAAGGTGGCATCCGCAGTGGAGTTATGTGACTGTCCCCCAGGATATGATGGTACCTCATGTGAAGTGAGTATCGTGATGCAGTCTAGATCATCTATAATAACTCTGTGACAGTCATAGCAACCAGTAGCCCTGTCTTGGCAGAAAACAATAAGAGAGCTGTCCATTCCTGTTAGGAATTTAGTATACCTTGTCTAGTTTCTTTTATTTCTAGATGATGGTTTATTATATTTGGTAATATTTGAAATCTGATGTCTTATACCTCTGTGGTGATTTCTAAGTTATAAAAAGACATTTCTCTTAATAAAAAGAAAATAAAAGCGCTATTTGTACTCTTCAGCCAATTGATATTACAAATGCATGAAAACATCACAATTAGAAGGAAAATGTCAGTTATCTTACCTGTGCACAGCAAAGCCAGATCAAATTATCTGTGTTAATGTGGTTGAGTTTCATCTTTTGTTTTCCCAGAGCTTTGCCATTTGCCTTGCTAGGATTGTGTGTATGTTCTTGTGAGGATTGTCGCTTTAGTTTGGTCTCCTTGCAGATAATAACATACATATATGCTCGGGAAAAAAACACTTTCCTAACAAATTCATGACTTCACACAGAATGTGTTCATACAAGTATACATATGATTAAGTAGCTCACGTGGGCATAGCTTGGGGTAAATAGAAGCCAAAAAAACAATTCTTCAAAAGCTTTGCCTTTAAGGAAATAGTTTCAAACACCAAGATGCTCTGCTTCACAAACCTACAAACAGTATGTCATTTATGCAGGGACTCTAGGCATTTGCTTGTCAGCTCTCTTTTTCTTTAAAATTTTCAGTGCTTGTATGTGATATTTAAGGCTTAGAGTCTAGTTTCATGCCAAAAGCGGTTGCTTATTGCTGGGGCTAGATAAAGTGATGTATAAAGAAGGCCTGAAGGAATTAATGGATATTCCTATCACTTCCAAAATGGTACAGACAGGAAAAAAAACAACAACAAACTGGAGAAGAATATTGCCTACCTTGGCTGAGAAATAATTTTGAAGCGTGACCATTGTCTTTCTGTTCAGTTATTTAAAGAAAAAAGCTGGATGAAGTGTCATTGTGCTTCACACATTGGTGTGGGTTTTTTTTTTGCTTTTCCATTTTTTCTCTCAATTCAGATTTTACTGTGATTTCCCAGAAAGCAGTTGGAAAGGTCCTGATTGCAGATATTTCGATATCTACTTTTGCTGTAGAAGCTGAAGGACTTGGTTAGAATTCTTGCTTTGTTGTTGCTGAAATTCTCTGTCCATCTTTGTTCTTCAATGCTAAGCCTTCTCTCCAATTCTAAACAGGCCCTGAAATTTGATGTATACTTAAGATCATATTCCACAATAGAAAGTGAATATATAGAAAGCTTCAAACTTGAAGTCTCTATGCACACTACGGCACGGACACACTTTGATTCTTACAGTTTCAACCTAACAGAGTTTCATTTTTATTGATTTTGTGCAAGTTTTCAGTTTCATTTTCTCTTCTTGATTCAATTTAATATATGTGCTTCCTGCATAATGATGTTGTGGTACCTGGCATAGATGCTGCAGCACTAAAAAACAGGCATTATTTACTCATTTTTCTTGCTGTAAATGTTTTGGCGTGGTCAGTCTTCAGAAGACAGCCAATCCCATTTAAAAGATGCTATTTCTTGTGAGATTGTTCCATTACACAAATTTTAAATTAATTTTCTACAAGAAAGATTCTAGTCAAAATTGTTATGTTTTTGCTAGTATATCTGAGAAATGAACACAGAATTTCATGAGCATAGACAAGCAGTTCAAAATTTAAATTTCAAATACAGTTTGGACTCATTTATGATAGTTACTTTGCTCTACTCATGCAAATCTTCTAGCCTTTATTTGTTGATATCTTTACATCTAATTGCTCTTCTCCACCAGATTTGTACACTTGCTATCTACTCTTTTACTTCCGTTGTGGAAGAAGATGTGTTTAACTAGCATCACTATAATGGCCAAGAACTTTCCTGACTTCTGAGTGTTGCATCATTTCTTTTGTTAAGATCCCAATCTGCAACCTTTTATTTTAGTTCTGTTCTAAACTTTGCTATTGATAATCTATGTCTAAACCCTTAGAATTAGGGAGTACTGGGGTCTTATCTTGTTCAATAAAATGAATATCTGTGGATGAGAGAATTCTTTTCAGAATCACTGAAAGAGGAAAAAGATTTATGGATTCATACAGAAACAGCTTAGGCTGTTGCATCTCACACAGAGACAAAAAAAAGGCAATTCCCTTTAATCTGTTTTATGTATTTTATAACCATGAATTTTAACTTTCAGTACTTTTAGGTTTTGTTAGGAATTCATAACCAAGAATCAAAAGAAGAAAAAAATAAGGATAATATCTCAAATTTTTGAATTTTTTTTTAAGAATAATTTCAATTAATCTTCAAATTACTTTCACTTTTTACAGGAGTAAGACAAAAGGGGACTTTTTTTATAAAGGAGAATCTTCTTGTTTTGTTTTTAGAGAGTGTATGTGAACAGGAAGGGATTTTCTTTAATAAATGATACTTTAAGTATTCTATCAGTACTAAACTTTCTCTTTGTATTAGCCAGGCACTTTTGAAGGTCAACACTCTGTCATGTGCATTTTTATGTTATGCAAAATCCTTGGGTCATGTGAGCAGTCTTATTGAGGAAAGATAGTTTGCAAAAACTATAAAGACATTTGCGAGATCCATTGTAAGGAAGACCGCTGCTTGGCATCTTATTATGAAGAAATGGAATGGCTGAATTTTCGCTGATGAATAACAGTTGAATGATAGCGCCTTTTCTAAGAAAAAACTGACTATGCATTTAAAATTAATCTGAATTTAACTTCTTAAAAAAGAAATAAGAGCACTTTCTTAAAGGGAAATAGCACTACCTTATATTTAAGAAGCACATTTTTTAAATAAAAAGGTGGCTTTGCTTTCACCCTGTGCTTTATTTCAGTGTAGCCTTTTGTTAGACTCCAAACAAGAAAGACTGAACGGTATTTTAATTGCTCTTTGTATCTGAACTTCTCAGAAAATAGTTTTGTTGTTTTGGGGTTTGCTTCCCTCCTCTCTCCTTCAGTATTTTGCCTTCTGGCTATTTTTCAGTCTGTACCTCTTTCTTTGATGCTGTTGTATTGTAGTTCTTCATTTCTCCGCTTTATTTTACCATTTCAGAGGAATGATCGAGTTAAGACTTCCTTTAATATCATGCCTGCCAATAAGGCTAAGGTCAGTGGAAAGCCATAGCACCGGGAAGAACAACTTTCTAGAAAAATGTTGGCATTTTTGTTAATTTGACAAGTACATTTTTTGCACGTGCAAATATCAACTGCAACAGTATTTAAAAAAAAACCATTCCTTTCTCTATTCAAAGAAGAGTTTAATTTTAATCTAATTTCTTTTGCAGTCTTGCTGGCCTCAACACAGACGTGTGAATGGCACAATTTTTGGTGGAGTCTGTGCCCCATGTACATGCTTTGGTCATGCGGAATTGTGTGATGACATCACAGGAGAATGCCTGGTAAGTGTCAGGAAAGTTGATGAACATGGCCAACAGCAATTCAATATGTTTGTGCGATTGAATTAATGACCTCTGAGTCCTGAAATACTCTAGGAGAAAAAAGCCAGCAATTAACAGAGATCTTTGTATTGAACTGTTGCTGAAGTTAAGGATCCTGTCATACCCAAATATGGTAACTTCTATAGTTAAACAAAAGGAAATTTTATTCGCATAGGATTTGTGTTTTGAGATAGAATCAATAGTATAAGGCATGGTATGCGGAAAGCAGCAAATATATCAATATTCTTCCATGCAAATTTATCTCCCCCTCCCATCTGTCTCCTGCAGTGTATTAAATTTATAGCATGTAGTCGGTAACTTTGTAAATTCTGTTCTAGTACAAGAAGATATTGTTAATGGCTTCCTTCATCTAAATTCCTATTAAGCCTTGAAGAAACACTTAATAAACTGTACTTTAGAAAAATGAATAGAAGCATATGATTTGGGCTAAACGAACTTTTTTTTTTTTTCTTGTAGGCTATGGAGATTGTATGTAGTTACCTACTAATGCAGCAATTAAATCTGTGATATTATCCATAGCAAGCCTACCAGCAGACCACTATTTCCAGCCTGTTCAGTAGCCATTGGAATGGGTGAATTATGCTGAATAGACTGTACTGATTAACTCAAGGGCATTTTTAGTTTTATTCTGTCTGATGTGGCATGAAGCTTGAAACAACATGCCTCATTTCATTAGTCTTGAAGAAACACAATTTGAGCCAGTGCTAGTTTAGTGGGATATCATACTCATTTCCCTACAGAATTTCAAGCAGACTGTACTATGCATGTTTCTAAGTGTTCCCTTTTATTTCCTTAAGAAAAGAAACTGCTGGAAAAAATCCAAAATGAAAATTCAGGCTTTTTCAGTGTGACTTGACACTTAGAATTATCACTGTTCTCCCTGTTTTGCCCGTTCAGGATGGTTAATTGAATTGCAGTGCAAAACAAGATATGCTTAATATGAGGATCAGTGAATTTTTCAAATTGCTTTTTCATGAATAGAAGGTTAAAATGATTCTCAATTTAATTATACTGTAAGCCTTAAAGAAGTACCTAGGATGGAAAATATGTATGATGTGGCAGTCATGATTTAAATCCTTCATTTACATGCAATGAGATTGTTTATCACTAAGGGAATATGGATTTGTGTTTCTCGACACAGATGAAATGTGTTGCATTAATGATGGTAACCTCCAACTATGATATCTATAATATCAGTTTGGGATAAAACCATTTAATAGAAAAGAAAGGGAGGGGAAAAATCCTGTTTAAAGAATATCGTAACTGTTGACTATTTTGCTTGGGGGGTGCACAGCCAGATGTGAGTTCTGAGGTTACTTGCTTCTGTGTCTTGACATTCTAGCCCTTACTCAAGTTCTCTCTTTATTTTTGTCTATAGTACCAGTCTGGGTGTGAGAAAAGGCCATATAGTTGCATACTGTGGTGCTTTTGCGTTACTTCGCTGATGTGAACTATTGGCTGAGACAGTAGAGCTCCCCCTTCTGATGTTTCGAGGGTGCTGGTGTAGAGATAACAGCACTGATAAGGCAGTGGAAAATAACCAGCTGAAAATGTACTTTAATTTATATGCATTATCAAGCATTCTATATTTTTTGTGTTCTGTCTGAGCTTATACTAGATCATGCTGTAAAGACAAGGCGCACAGGGAGCTTAAAATCAGTTCTGGATTTTCTTGCAGCTTACTTTGAAAGCACTGTAAGCAAAGTTAGATTGGTTAGTACCCATATAGGCTATTAAATGCTGCTATTCAATTTGGATCATAAGTCTTTTGAAGTGAAAGAGAGAGAAGCCTGAATGCTGAAAAAGAGAAATGTTTCACATCAAAGACATTCTTTCTATTGAGGTTTACACAGCCTTTTGGCCTCCTTATTATTATTCATGGTGTTTTTTCAGTAATAAAACAGACAATTTAGGCACCTAATTTACTGATATGATACTTCTTTTTGCTCTTCCTTAGCTTTGAAATGTAGTTGAAAAGCAACTGAAATATGTTTTTGACTCATGATAAAAGCTCAAATCATCTGCTTCGACATAGGCCTGTATAAAAAGCTCATTTTAACACATATCTTGCAGTACCCTGCAAAGCCCTTTGATCCCCACAGCAGCTGCATAGAGAGCTGCATGATAGATCATTCTTGTTACCATTGTGGTATACTTAACTGCTTTAGTACACAGAGAAAGTTCTAATATTCAGAAGTACTCTGCAGTGGTTTTATTTTGCAGTGTAGTGTTAGACGCACACATTTATGGTAGCTTTAGGAGGCTGGTTAAACCCAAACTTTGTGAAAAGCAACACATTTCAAGGAATATCATTCGTTGCAGGAAGCTACGTTCCTATTAGTAATCCCAGAGAAAGGAGATCTCTCTCCCCTAAGATATACTCAAATTGCTAAATGGGCAGTTCTCAGTGGCATCCATTTTGTATTTTATTCCTTTGCGTATGAACAGCATATGCCATGTACTGGTGTCATCAAGTGGACCTGTGCTTTAAACAGTGTTCCTCATAGAAGCGACAAAATGTTTTCACCCATCTTCGTATACACAGTAACAAAATCATACGTCCTAAGCTAAATGCAGTATAGGCTATACCACAGGTGAAAATTGTGTAAAGCCTCTGCAGCATCATCATTCCATCTGTTAACACCAGGAAGGGGAACTGTCTGTGTAGTCTTGACATTATGGTAGTTTGAAAATGCCAGAGGAGCATGTACATGCTTACAAAGTCATAATACCATTGTCTGGTCTAGATGGCTAGGGAATATACTAAAATAGGCACCCAGGCTTACCCTTGTACTAGCTGAAACTAGCAGCCTCCCTGGCTGTCTCTGACAGATATCCCGAGGAATGGCAGCAGCATGCCAAAGGCACTATCTTGGACTCAGTCATATTCCCTGATTAAAGTTTTATTTTCATCACTAGCCTTCTATTCAGACTGCTTCTTATCGTATTCATATACACTCAGCTGCATGTGCAACTAAGCAGAAGTGTTTTTCAGTGTGAATTTAGGGTTCCCTGATACTAGGCATAAAGATGTTCATTTGGTTTCTTTCAAGGAGGGCAGAAATGTAGGAAATTTCCTCAGTAGGAAATGGTTGAAAATGCATTCCAGGAGATCAGCAATGAAGTCTTTGGACAACAAGATCTGAGTTGTAGATAAAATTTTGGACAAAAATAAATTTTACAGTCTTACTTATTCAGAGGTTGGCTAAGTGAAGTTTAATAGTGTTTGGATATAAAATAGGTCCAGAAAATTGATGCATTTAGAATAGTTTGAGTTCGAGTACCTGGAATTTGAAAGTATGAAGATTTGGGCATAAATTGTTCCCGGCCACAAAATCTATTGATCTATGGAACAGTGAGGCAGTGATTTTACCAAAACTACTAGAACAATGTCTTGGAACAAGCTGTATTTCCAAGGGAATAAAAAGAAAGCATATATAATGTACTCAGCAGGTTAGGGACAGTTGATCATGATCTTCTTTATTCCAGTCTCATAACATAAAAAAATAATTAAATGTTCCTATGAACATGAAATTAAGACTTTTAAATGTTCCTATGAACATAAAATTAAGACTTAACAGGCTTAAGAATGTTTTAAGGGAATAGTCTCTGTGTAATTAGACATTACCCAAACTAGATGATACTTAAAACCAGTGCTGTACATTTGGCAAGTTTCAAACCAAGATTCAATCAACTGATACCATGAAAACAGAAATTTTTCATGAATTTTGATAATATCTTTAGAAGAGTTAATAACTCACCTACTTCAGTACTTAAAGTGATCTATAAATTTGGCAAACTAGTATGAAGTTTAATACATCACTGAAGAGAACAGGAAAATTATGTCACATCTGCATAATACATAATCCTTGTTCTTTGTCCTGCAAAAGCCCGACTGGCTCAGGGAAAAAAAGTGTAGGACCATACAAGATGATAGTTATTTCTTAGCTAAACTGAAGCTTATACACAGTGCAGTGTATGCTCAGATTTTGGTACTATTTGTGTGAGGTTCTTTTTTATTTTAAATTTATGGATTCATGATGAGGAAGTAAGCAGATGAATCTGGATTGATGAGAATTAGACAAAATACGTGGAAATAACAGACTTTAGAGTTTCAGAAAGTAATTCACCAAAGAGAAGGTCAGCTCTGTAATATGAATTGTTTTTGTGCAAAATGAAATGTTTAGGCATTTTATTTTAAAAAAGCAGAAGCTGCAAATACCACTATGTAAAAGATGCTTAGCTTTAAAATAGTGTGTTAGCTCCTCTTACTTTAATAACATCCTTGACATATGAGCTGTTCATATTCTTCAAAAACATTAAGATATGTCTGAAGATATTTAAAGCTAAACTTAACACAAAAGAAGAATCCATTATTTTTCAGAAAAAGTACAAATAATTTGACATGATGCCTTTAAAAAGTTGAATTGCAAAGGATTTTTCTTTTGAAACACTTAAATTATTTTTGTCACATCTTCTTTTAAAAGCATATCTTAATGTTCCCAGATACATTTTCAGTATGGCTGGTAGATTCTTTTTGAATGACAGCACTTGAAGTAACACTTAAATGGATTTAAATGACCTGATGAAGTAGAATTTAACCCAGCTGATGGTTCTAAAGCCATAATTTTGTTTGAATAAGAGTATCAGTAATTGGTATTGGCTTTCAATCTGCCAAATACGTGAGAATGTAATATTGTGACTAATGCTTTCATTTCAAAGATATGCTGATTGTATACACAAGCAATAAGAATACATTCTTTAAAACAGCAAACGGCACTTCTGGAGATAGATGCTTTTGACTCCAGTGCACACACGACTGAAAAGGGTATTGTGCTTTTTCAGCTGCCCAAATGTATGGTACTGGCTATGCAGAAAACAATGCAAAAAAACTTTGTACAAATCATTACAATCCTGGAAAGTCATGAAAAAGATATCAGTGTTTCTTAGAATAATGCCATTTTCTTTTTCCATTTTTGAAGATACATTATGCCTTTCAGACTAAGGCTGTTAAATATCAGTCAGTACCATATGCATGACTTACTGCAAATGAGAATACAATTTTAAAGTCTTCTTAAAAATATTTTAAATTAAAACATAAGTTTGAAAATACTTAAGACTTTAAAAAAAACAAACCAACAACCCTCAAGAGTTCTTATGCAGCAATTTGAGTGAAACATCCTGATCTGGCCCATTGTCTAAATCAAATCAAAACACATCCCATTAAATCAAACCTCTGCCTTTCATTTTGGTCTTTTCAAGTTACCCTATGCTTTTTCAGTCTATACTCAAGAATATCAAGATGACATTTAAAAGCCAGAAAATATTTATCCTGCTTTCTCTATTTTTACACTGTGAAAGGACTGCCCTTGGGTATCATGTGGCAAATAGAACTGGGAGGAATAATGCAGTGTGCTAAAAATGCAGCAAAAAAAAAGAAAGAGTTTAAGGCAGAAAACTAATTTGCTGGGCCTATCATGGATCCTGCCAAGTTATTTAGAATTTCTAAATCCTATATGCTGAGGGAGAAGAAGTGTAAAAGGGGTAATTACTCTTTAAAACTCAGTTCTTACAAGTTATCACGGGAAGTCTATTCTCAGAGGACCAATTCCCATTCTGTCAATAGATCATTTCATTTGAGATCAGGCCAAAGGTTATATATAAAAATGCAGATCTAGTACTGCCATTTTTATATTGGATAGTTCATATGGTCAGATAAACTGTCACTTATACTATGAAAGCCAGTCAGATAGACAAATCCAATCTGATGGATAGGGTCCTATATACAATATACATACATATCCTTCTCTCTATTCATAGTGTGGTCTGGATGCTCTTTTAGCAAACATGTATTACTTAAATAACTCAGGCTTTGCAACTGTTCACAAATATATTTAGTATTCTGCTAGCCTTATAGTCTGTAAAATGTATTTAGATGTGATTTGTAAGAACTAATTTTTATAAATTATACAGATTGGGCTGTGTATCAGGGATCAACATCTGAAAACTGTTATAAAATATAGTCTGTTGCAAAACTGCAATACTAAACCTGTTTTGTTCTGCTCTGAAGGTTGATTTTCTTTAAGCAAGCTAAAACAATAATGCGGCTGTTGTATGGTGGAAAACTAAAGATCTATAGTTAAATATCATTTTTGTTTTACATAGAGAAAAATTATCCTAAAACCACAAATACCTGAGATATGTGAAGCTCTCGCTTATTTTGACAGCTAACCTCTAGAACTGATTCTTAACCACCACAGGAAAATCAGAATATATGTTGCAAACCTCATACAATTCTGTTGAAAGGATGGGCTAGGTAAATGATCTTCAAGAAGTTTCCTTATTTAATTTATCTAACTGTGAATTTGTGTTTCTCATCTTCTGTTTAGGACTGCAAACACAACACAGGTGGTCTGTATTGCGATAGATGTCTTCCTGGCTTCTATGGTGATGCTACTAAAGGGACAGCTGAAGACTGTCAGTTGTGTGCTTGCCCCCTAAATATACCTTCTAACAAGTAAGAAGTGTATTTATTACATACTGCACTTTTAAACAGTAAATTGCACATACTGTTGAGAGTCTTTGTGTTTTAACCAAATAATATAGTTTGCAATATAAAGTTTTATTCTCTTTTTACAAGTGTACAGAGTGCTAAGCTTCACAGAGGCAAAGATCATGACAAAAGCTGGATGAGATTGTGTTAGAAAGAACACCTAGAATTTGGGTAACTGGTCTTTGAATCAACAACTAGCATTTGCTTTTCTGTCCTTTAGAGTAGTTGTTTTTAGTTACAGGTTTGACTTGTGGTATTTTTTAATAGTTGAATTTAAAATCAACTTACATTGATCAGATAAAAAAGTGACTTCTTCTGCTTTTAATTCTCTTTTTCTACCATTCAACATTTAGTGATAATGTTAATTCATTTGGAGTCTGAATTCAGCCTTAGATCTTGCAAGTGAAAACATTTTGTCAGCGTATCTCAGAATAATCACTATAAAGTTTTCTTTTATTAACTAAAAATAATAGTGAAAAATTAAAACTCTGACCTAAGAGCAAATGTTTCCATCATTAGAAAAGCTTGTCTGTGCTACTCGCTGCCTACAATTTAATAGACCAAGTAGCTTGAGCTTTTTTTAATTTGTTTTGTCAGTCAGTATTTGGAAACTAACAATACCAAAATCATTTGATGTGATGAAGTGGAGGAAAACTGTTCTGAATCTTTTTCTGGTTAGCTTTTCTTGTGCATATTAAAAAAAAAAAAGGAAATTATGTGAATTAGTTTGAATTAGCACATCTGGTTTATGTCATCTAGTATGGCTTCAGAGAAATGGAGCCCTGGTACATGTAGCACGTGTCTGGATTACACAGAAGAGCTACTATGGTGCAACACACCATCTTCAGGAAGATCATGAAGTGTGGAGCATGTGTCTTGACGTGCTTGCAGTAGTAACTAATGTTTGCCCCAATTCCAGTCACAAATTGAATGTGGCTCCCTTCTGGAAAGAACTACTGTTAGTCAATATACACATTTCAGAAGGCTTGTAGGATTGCACTGGAAGATTGTGAATGATGCAAAGAGGCTGCCCCATCCCAAGAGTATTTAAGAGTATAAAGAGTATTTCTTAAGGTTTACAGGGCCAAACGTGTGGCCACCTCCCACACAGAGAGGGAGCTCTGCAAGATGCAAGCAAACAAGAGAACATCAGCTGAACAGCAGTGTGCCAAAAAAAGGCACAGCTGAACCAGGTTTTGCTATTTTAGTAGTTCAGGCGAACTCTGTTGCCTACAATGGCATTGTGACCTGTGAAAATTGAACCAATCAGGGCAGGAATAATCTAAATACTCATCAGAAATTCCAGGGGACTGTAGCATTGGAGTCTGCTTTCCTGTTATCACATCTCTTCCATTGCTTTTATGAGGTATACGTGGGGTTATTATGTCTGCTGCTCAGACATGGTTTCTCTGATGTCCTCAGTGCTTAGTATTTCCTTGCATAGTTGATTAATTTTTTTTCTCTTGTTTGAGGACGCTGTACTGACAATGCAGGAAGAACACTATCATATTTATATCTTGGGCAGATGTGCAACAAACCAATTCAAATAGATTGAATTTAGGTTTTTACTGGCAAAATGCCTGCAGACCTCTATTACATAGTCATCAGAGTTCTGGTTGCTTTACTATCTTTTTTCTTTTTGAAATTGAACAAGAGAGTCCCCTTTTTAGTATCTAGTTTTCTTGAAAAATATAGATACAAAACAAACAAAGAATATAAATGTTCCTTAAGTGTGAAACTGGGCATCTGCATTAGACCTGTGCAACAGCTTTCAATTTCTAAGATGGACATAAACCAAAACTGTGAACAACATCCCCAAGCTTTGTAGCACTCATTGCAAGGCTCACGCTCTCCTAACTTTACAGTTCTAGACAAATTATTAAATTTGTTTATGAGGAAAAAAAAAAAAGGACTGTTAAAGATTTAGTGTGTTGTTTGAAAGCTGTTAAAATACTTCCTTAGTTGGCAGTGAGTTTGGTGTGCTAGGAATAATATATGTAAACAACTCAGATTCATTCACACATCCTTCACATGAAAAATAAAGAAATTCCTGCCAAGGTCATATCACTGTACAGTTATGTCATGTTGTTTCTGAACAACCTACCGATTGTTTAATTGATGTACAAATGATTATAAATAGCTATCTATAGATTTTAATTAAAGTAGTATTTGATTCCTAGCACGGCATGACAGGGCATCTGTGAGTCTGTAAACTTAATACTAAGCTCCTGGTACATAGAAAATATTGTTCATAGAATCATAGAATTTTAGGGGTTGGAAAGGACCTCTAGAGATCATCTAGTCTAACCCCCCTGCCAAGGCAGGATCAGCTAGGGCAGGCCATACAGGAACATATCCAGGCTGTTTTGAAAGTCTCCAGAGAAGGAGACTCCACAACCTTTCTGGGCAGCCTGTTCCAGTGCTCCATTACCCTCATAGTAAAGAAGTTTCTCTATTAAGAAATTAGATTTGCATTTTATAGCAGTGTCTTAATTCTTTCTGATATTTATAATGGTTCCCATGACTGTTTTCACAGCACCTGAGTTGTTTTCTTGGCAGTGCCACATAAGGTGGAGAACTACTCTATCCATTTTAGTAATGTGGTGGTAATGGTGTTATTCTGTAGTTAATTTCAGGTGATTTAACTACTGTTTATTCCTTCTCCTGTTTCCTAGTGGCAGCAGTTTCCATATGCAATCACTGAAGCCAATCATAAAGCTGCCTCCTGAAGCACAACAGTGATAAGTGACTTGCCATGTGTCAGGAGAGAATGCTTGGCCAAATCAGGAAACTAAAATCAAGTTGTCTAAGCTTGTTTTCTACATCCTGGGCTACATTTTCCTCTTTTTACATATATGTCCATTTTTGTACTTACATGATGCAAATGAGGTCAATGGTTATTATAAATGACATATGTAATGCACACTTCCTTTTGTCTCTTTTCATTCACATATCACTCGTACAAACTGTTCTAACATTCTTAATCTTTAAGATGTTTCAAATAAAATGGGATTTTTTCCATAGCAATTATGAGACATATTACTATATAAGGCCATCTAGAATATGTCTTGGATAGTTACTGCTTTTCTTTTGAAGTGATAAACTTAATATGGGTAACGAAAACCCTGAACAGAAATATTGTATCACTGGAAATGGGATGTAGAAGATACCTCTCTCAGCCTGGAAAAGTCACAAGTATGCTTGTAGCGTGTGAACTAGGAATTGGGGTTGGTTTTGAAATGTTAATATTTTCTTGAGGAATGAAATGAAGTAAAATTACAAACTTATTCCTAAAAGACGTTTTCCATAATGCACTTGTAAGCTTTTCGGAAGCTCTGTCTCCTGACATAGACCTGCCACTTATATACCCATACTGTGTATTCATACTTGTCCCATGTCCTGACTGGTATCAATATCATTACCTTATGTAAAAACTGAAAAGAATAATGATGAATCAATAGGAACTGAGACTTTTTTTTAAGCTTTTTTTGACTGATCAATGCACACTGACCATTAGTATTTATCACTAGTGAGTAATCAGATTCCAAATAATCAGGAAGACAAGCTCTTTTTTTTTCTCACACAGCTATCACATATTTCCTTTATAGTATGCAGATGGGAAATTCTCAATATATTAATGTTTAGTGTTGAGATGTAGACTGACTGTTAAGTCAGAGAAGGAATCAAAGGACACTAGGTCTGAGCATAATTCTTAAAACAAGGAAATTCTGCTATTAATTATTATTGCTAAGTAATAATAAGTACTTAATTATTGTTATCTTTAAAATATATGCAGTTGCATACAGAGCACTTCATGAAACTGTGGTACAGTCAGTCTTGTGCAATGCTGTAATGAGCTATGATAGCATCTCCACAAAGTTTCCCATGTAGCTCTTAGAGTAAAGTTGAGACTGACAAGCAGGATCTTATTTGAAATAAGTCAGGTGCTGCTGATTAGATTCAATGATAGTGTGTGCCTCAGCTGAAAATTGCTTTCATTGCTATTTAAAAATAGAATGAATTATTGCTTCTTTAACTGGCTCCTCATGCATTCATGAATCTATCCTTAATGGAATGACACTGCAAAAGAACGCAAAATAACCTTATGGGAAAGAGAAAAGTCCCAATACCTGTCTGCATTTACTAGACCTGACCTTCCCACATTTTTCTTGCTGATCTCTTTCGTGTCTGAGGGATAACTTGCCCTATGACAGACAGGATATTTATAAAGGGAAATCTTCTAAAACAGAAACAGAATAAACAGTAACTGAGGTCAGATCATAAGATGGTGAGGTCTAGTCACCATCAAGTAATCAAGTTACATGATCCTAATTAAGCTCTTCTGTCTTCCCTGTGCCTATTATTTTCCAGAAACTTTCATCATATATCCTTGTTTAATTTATCTGAGGTTGGATTATGCCTATTTGTTATTACTGTAGCATGAACTTTTACCTTAAATATACCTTCCTTCTGATGTCTTTGTCAGAGCAATTATATTCCTTCTCAGCTTCTGTTTTCCTAGGTTACAAGAGATAGGTTTAGTTTCTTCTTTTCAAATAGGTGCTTTGTTTTCCTGTTGTGAATAGTCACCCCACTATGCACCTACTCCCATTATTTTGGTTTGTTGTTTTGGGTTTTTTTTCTTCTATTTTTCTGTTTGGTTGACCAAAATTGATTACCATTGTTTAGATGAGGCCCTATCAGAATGACAGAAAAAGAAGGTTGCCTCTCCTGTGCAATGTTTTAGAGTGTCAGGAGGTTTCCTCACCAAACTATTAAAGGAGAAAGATTACAGAAAGCAAAATGCTAAGCAGTGAAGTAACACAGTTCAGAGTTAAATACGGACATCAAAAGGTGGAGCTTGCAAATTCCTATGGCATCTCTATTTGTAAAAAAAACAAACAACAACAAAACAAACAAACAGACAAACAAAGCAGCTAAAAATAGGTGGAACATAGAAAAGAGGTAAAGTTATCTACTCTGTAAGCTGTTCTTAAAATTCAGTGTGCCCGTCTGGCCTGTTGCTGTGGTCATTGGCACTCAATTCACGCAAATGCACTCTCTGGGAAGCCGCACCAAATATTTCCCTTTTTGCCCCTCCCCTTGCTTGTTCACTGGGTTTCTTCACAGGCAGTTATACACGAAGTTAACTGAGCTTTCAAATCAGTTGTTCTTCAGAAAGATTTGTATAGGGGCCACACTATGGCTTAGATTGTTTTGCCAGGTCCTCGGGGGCACAAACAAACAGCTGTACATTCCTGCCTTTATAATGGTATCCAGACCACTCGGTGGCAGGCTCAAGTCCCATAATAACAGGCTTTTGGGATGCTGCCATCTGTTACTCTATATTCAGTGTCGCAGAAATAACAGAGTCATTCCAAATTCTATTTGCTGAGGTCAAACTTAAGCCCCATGTCCTAGTCCAGAATCACTTTTCCTGGGCACTGTTTGCAAATTAATGATCTCTGAAGTGGGAAGAGAGCTATGCTGCTAACAGCTTTTTCTTTATGTTTCTTCCTTGTCCCTCTCCTTGCCCAATATCAACAACACAGCTTTAGCCCGACATGCCATTTTGACCGAAGTCGTGGGTTAATATGCGATGAATGCCCAGCTGGGTACGTGGGACCGCGCTGTGAAAGGTAAGCGAGCACCGTGCTTTTTTAACCATACGGGATCTGAAATGAGCATTAGTCGCATGGAACTGTTCTACCTTTTTATTACTTCCCCTTCTCATCCCTGTTCCTGTGTTCTGAAACTCACTGAAGAAATTCTTGTGCATCTTCCTCTGATATTGTGTCCATGCATTTGCATATTTCTAGTGTTTGTTTTATTACTTTGTGGTAAAGTGCAAAGCTTCCAAGAAGCATTTGCTGAGAAGAGTATTTTTTTTTAATTATTTTTCTAGCTTTTCTGTCACTCTTTTGAGATTTTTATAATTATTTTGTCTCTTGTAATTCAAATGTTTAGAGCGTAGTGAATCAAGTATGCAATAAATTACTTATGCATCTTCTTGAAGAGTTAATATACAGCAAAAGTACAGTTATTCTAACAAGTTATTTGTTTATATTAATTATTTTTTTAATACTTTACATTTTTGTTGCTTTTAGTTTCCCGTTGCAGTCTTTATTTAGCAAGTAGAACAAGATAGGTTTTAAAGACACAAAAAAATATATTTCCTCTTTGTCAAATACGTACAAAAGGTCAATATACATTACCTACACTTATTACTGCCTATGCAAAAGACAAATCAAAAAAATATGTCTAGCCTGTCTTTGGCTGTGACTGGTCTGAGTGCATGTTAATACTGAGAGAGAAAGATTTCTTCCCTTCTTAAATCCTGTTATTCAGAAAGGATCACAAAGAGAATTTAAATTAAACAGGAGACTAGTGTGAGAGCTGGTGCTAAGCTCCCAGGAACCCCCTTCCATGGAGGTGGAACGGCATAGACAAATGATACCATCACTGTGTCTGTATGCCTTTGGTCTCTTGGGGTTTCACATGGATGCAACAACCATCAAGAGCAATTAGTGTGCCAAGGGACCTCTACTAGCTGTTTAGAGGTCATGATGAATCAGCACTGGCTTTGGCTCCATAATCCCAGTCCTCTATGACGCTGCAAATGACAGCTTTTTGAGAAGGGCTGGGGGAGTCAGATAACCATACAACACCTGGCTAGACCGTTACGGGGCATGAAAACATTGCACTAATGTTTCTTAGTAGGCATTTCTCATATCCACTTCCATGAGCTGCTTGCAGCGTCTTCCAACATAAACCCTATGAAAAGGTAAGGCTTCTGAATGAAGACTTAAAATATTTAGGCTGGGATGAGGAAAAGTAGGAATGAACTGAGAGGAAGAGCCAGCCAGAAAATCAGGAACCTGACCATACGCTGTAAATCACACTCTAGCCTTGTCTTTCCAATTTACATTTACAACTACTTCCCTTTAAATCCCCTGTTGTGCTATATCTGTCCTAAAGTGAGAGTGCAGGCTGTCACCTGTTTCCACCCATCATCACTGAGTCTGCTCCTGCTGCGTGCTATTTCTGCCTGTCTTTTCCTGTCTGTCTTGGAAGTCATCACCTTCTTTCAGCTAGTGGGCTGTGAAGTTAATGATGGCAGGAATAAATCACATCAAGAGCACTTTGGTGGCAGCTTGTCAATGCAAGGTCATTGACAGCTTCCATTAGCAACAAGTGCTTTTTCTGAGCAGAGCACAGGCTGTAGGTGCTGTAGGACAGAATCTGAATAAGTGGCAGGCTTGGATTTTAGCCTGATTTTCTAAGGAAATGAGGCTAGTGTGATCTTTTTGTGCATGTCTGGCTGGCTGCCCACAAAGACGTTTGAACTTGTAGGCCAATTTCAACCAAATTTGATAGAAGGGTAGGAGGTCTCAAAGATAATAATTGTTCCTGAAGATTTCATGAAAAGCAGTGACTGAATAGAGGTTAATAGATCAGGACATGTCATAGCTAAGGGGGAGAACACTGTGTGAACTCACACCTGATTAAACAGCAGAGAATACATGAGAGAGAGAGAATGAGAGAGACAGAGAGAGATTATTAAATGTTCTGTCCGTAAGAAAACTTTCACAGGGCAAGGAAAAAGCACTACCATAGCCGGAGGGATTGCTCCCTGTTGAACAGCAACATCCTGCAGCAAATAATCGGCTCTTAGCCTCGTAACCATGAGATATAAACCTATTGGAAATTGGGCCATTAATCCCAATGCTCATAGAACTATTGGCTTTTAATTGTAACAAGTTGATTGGGAATTCCCACAGCTGTCAATAATAATGAACAGGAGAAAGCATGTTGCCTTTCGCTACTAATACTGATTGTATAATTGCTAAAAGAGTTTGCACTAAATTCTCTTTCATTTTAACAACTGCAAAGTGACAATTGATCTGAGCCAAATGGTTCATTAACTGAACAGTCCTAAATAATCATGAAGTACCCAATATCATGAACTGCATGTACACAGTACTGTACTTATTTGGCTTCCAAAATCATCCTAGGGAGATAAGATCTTTTGTGTATTTATATGTTTTTACACCTGACTTGCAAAATGTCAAAAAAAAAAAAATTGCTACTTCTCTCACTTGACCTCTTCAGGAAAATGTTGCCTCCCTCAATGTTCTGAGGGATCCAGCTCATAACACTATCAAATAACTGCAGATATAAACCATGTTGGGAGTTACCACATATCTGTAACTATAGAGAAAGCCCAGCTTCCCCATTTAATGCTTTTCCCAAACAAGTTATACTTATGTTCTTCCTTTGCTCAGTGCTCACTTTGCCAAGGGGTATCAGGTAGGACAGACACTCTACTAACTGCGTAGAAAGGATATATGAAAATGTCAAAAAGCTATCCTTTGAGACCAGCACGTTTACTGCATGATGATATGCATTTTCTGACTACACAGTCTTGATATAGACAAGAACACACAGTTTTAGGAAAATGAAGCAAAATGTCTTCTCCTGTAGCATTCCTTCATTTATGAGAATGGTTCCAGTGACCATTTCCTCCTAGAAAGAGAAAGGAGAGGTCAGTGTAACTTAAGTGGGAGGACAAGTGTGAATAGGGTCATGTCCTTCCTCCCCCATCCCCACTTTCTTCAGATCTAGCACAGAGTGCCACCAGCTACAGTCCCTTGTATGTCCCTTGGCTTTAAACTGCTGCTCCTTCTAGCTAATATAATTCTTCTGCTAGTGCCAGAAGTATGAGTCTGTATTGCAGTGCTGATGGAAAGAAAGGTCAAACATTCATGAGATTTGATACAACAAATGTGTTATTCAGGATTGTTTACAGCTTGCAAAGGTAGGCACTCTGATATTAGAAAATGCAAGATTTATAGTTGGTCATACAGCAATAACATTTGTGTCGTGCAACTGAATGAAGTTTTTTAGCTGTGTGTTCACAGGCTGTTTCTCTACAGGGCTTTTGCCTGATTTTGCACACAGATTGAATGCACATAAGTTTCAAAGCATCTGTAGAAAGAGTATTTCCAGACTTTAAAGTGGTTGGATTTGCAACCTAAATTAACCCTGTCTCAGGTTTGGTTTTGTTTGTTTTTTTTCCCAGTAAATATAAATAAACATAATGAAATGTATAAAATAGGCCTGTGTTTGAGTGCATATATGTGTATATACACAGCACCATGCAGGCTGCTATGAAAAAAATTAACTCCATCCCAGCCAGACCAGTGTACATACATACACATATATTTATATAATAGCCCTGTGTTTGGCACCAGTTACGCAAAATAAAAACAAACATTGTCAGTCACAGGCACACCTGCCTTTGAGGGTAAAGGTGAAAGAAAGATATGGAAACAATCTTTCTTCACTGCTTTTACTCCTATTTTTGTTTATTTTTTTCCATCTCAGATGCGTTCTCTTGTACTTAGCTGTCAGTTATGTAGGTATGTATTTTGTGTAATACATAAATGTAATTTTCCATGCCACATACATTATTGTGTTGTGGTTTTTTTTAACATGGACCTTGCCAAACATATAATGCTTTGCGTATGAGTAGAGTAGCTGAAGTAGAAATGTCCTTAAGGTAATAAAGAGGGAATTAGTGAAAATGGAATTTTTTAATCTTCCCCTGCAACTTCAGGAGAAGAGGGAGAAGAAATGGAAGAATTTACACATAGACACATGCACACAATTTTCTTTTAAGCTTAACAAGTGTACTCCTGCTTTCAGGATCGTCTTGAATCTGGATTTAAGATTATGTATATATATAAGTAGAACATAGGTATGTAATGGTGGTGGGCTTTCCTAATTTTAATTAGCAAAGTCTAAACTGATGAGAACACAAAGAGTTATCAAGGTCTCCTGCTATTAATAGAAGGAAATGATTAGTACTGCATGTTTCACAAATTGCTGGAGTACTTTTTTTAATGTGAACTGCTTGGTAAGTTTCTGTGAATGCTATCAGATATAGAACCAACTCCTAAAGGAAAGAGGAAAATAAATACACATTAAGTGAAATCAGATAGTAGTACCAAAAGATACAAATTTATGACAAATATGTCAGTAATAAGTGAGAAAGGTCTCAGGAAAGTGTGGGTGAACTCCATGCACCATTCATTTAATTTTAGGTGAAATAACTGCATAAATTATCTAGTTATTCTTTGGCTTTGATAAAATGTGACTATGAATTACTACATGTATTGAGAGACATTCCTGGCCTTTGTAACTGAGATATTGCTGAAAGCAAGCCAACTTGTTTTGGTGAAAGTAAGCTAAACATCAGTCGTTTGCAGTTGCTGAGATACTCTCCATTCAAGGAAAAAAAGATAACCATTTCTTTACAGGGATGCAGGGAATACAAGGAGGTACAATATGTGGCTACATTCACGACAGGTTCTGAAAATAAAATGCCTGAATTATTCTCATTACGAGATTTTAATGTGCTGTTGCTATGAGAAGTAATTATGGAACATGGCTGTGATGAAGGAGTAAAGGGCTGTGGGCTAGATTGTGAAAATTTTACTCATGTTCTGAAGCGCTTATATGCACCCAAACCACTGCACTATTTATACATATAATTACTAATCTATGGTCTGCACTGTGGGTATTTTTGAAGAATGGAAAAAAATCCTACTTTGTGTAATAACTTACTACAAAAATAATGTTCCGTTAGATCCAACTATAATTTCCTTCCTAGTCTCAGTTATCCATTTTTCAAATCTTTGCTAATGATAGTGAATAATACCTAATAAATGTTTAGGTGGATTTGTTTACGATTCAGTTGGAAGCTTCATGAGATATTCTGGATGCAAGGAAAAGGATGAACTTCATGAGCACAAAGGAACAATACTGAAAACATAGTGGAGCTCTGCATTCCCTTATTAGGATGGTACTCAGATCCTTCCTTGACCATACCCATCCAGTACTATTGAAAAACAGAGAGGGTTATCTATGTCCAGAAGAATTGCATTCAATCTGACTATAAGGAAACATTATCTGACCATGTAGGAAACATTAATTTATGCAATATGTTTTATGTACTTACTGTTTTCTTTACACTAATTGAAGATGATCTGAGAGGCACATGAGTAACTTCATTAGCTGGAAGTGGGAAGTTTTTCTTCACTATTTGCAAGTTTCTTGTACTGTGAAGTGTGAGCAAATGTAATAGAAAGGGAAAGCCGATGAGAATATAAATGAGAAATAGACTGTGAGACAAGTGGAAATTTGCTTTAAATGCACACTTGTGTTTGGTCAGATTCACTAACGTGTTTTACATATTAATCACAGGAAATTGCTGGTGGGGAAGATGAAAAAGCAGGTTATGTTTTTAAACATGTCTGTTAAAAACATGAAGGGTATAGTACACACCAACTTAGTTCCTGTGATAATGAGGAATCTTTTTGTTACTTGACTATACGTAGAGATTAGCAATCCATTAATTAAATAAATCTGACCATGCAGTAGATCAGGGGAAGGCTAAGTCAGCGGAGGAACTTGTGAGGTAAACAAATTTATGTCTGTATTACTTTCTAAACCTGTTTTTGTAAACTAAACTAACTTTTTAAGCTAGAGGGAAAAAATCATCAGACTTGCTGGTAAATGAGCACAGAACATCTAGACATGATGTGCTGAAATACAAAGCCTATCTATCTAACATAGACCTGAATTCCTCTAGTGTGCCAATAGACAGATTTCTTATTATGCTTTGTCTCGTCTGCAGTGCCAGTGACAAGATTTTTCTCCCACTGAAATCTAATTACTAGCAGAACTGGCAGGATTTCAGCTGGTACTGTAACATGTTGTTAAAAAGGAGAAGGAGGGAGAGAGAAGAAAGATGCTTAAGAAATACTTGAATGAAGATCAAATCAGTTTTGATGATTAGTGAGGCAACAAAATTAAATATTTCTAATAAGAGGATCATTTAAGGATCCTAACTGGTGATGTCTTTTACCTTAGGTGTGCAGAAGGCTATTTTGGACAACCTCTAATACCAGGGGGATCGTGCCAGCCGTGCCAGTGTAATGACAACCTTGACTTCTCCATTCCTGGCAGCTGTGACAGCTTGTCTGGTGCTTGCCTGATATGTAAGCGAGGTACAACAGGCCAATATTGTGAGAGGTGTGCTGATGGATATTTTGGTGATGCTCTTGATGCAAGGAACTGTCAACGTAAGTCATGAACTTTTACTGCTCCTGACAATATTGATCCATCCTATAACTGTGCTCCTGAGAGGCAGGATGTGCTTTTGTATGTGTGAGTAGGAGAACGATACAGTGTACTTACACCTCTAGTAATAATAATGTTTTACTTGCATCTGCATCTGGAAAGGGAGACTTCAAGGTAAATTGAAAGAAGAATCTATTAAAAAAACTCCTGCTGTAGTTGAAGCAGTAATGAAGCGGACATGGAAAAACCTGGGAGAGCGGAGCATTGCATGAATGTGAAAGGTTATACTAAATGTCAGATATACAAAAATAAATAGAGAGAAATGAAAATTATTCACTAAAAATGCAATAAGCCATCCAGGGAAATCCCATTAACTGCTGAGATTGGTACTGAGAGGAGCGATTGATATTTCAGTTACTCTAGGGTCCAACTCTGGCAGCACTTCTGGCCTCCTTCCCACCTACATGACCTCAGTAAGAGTTGGGAGCTGCTGCCTTTTACAGGGCAAGATTCTCCTGCCTCCTGCAAAGCAGAGTCTAAAATCTCCTGATGAATTTTCTAAGGTGCCCTGGAAGAAGATACCTGGCACTGCAACATGCTACCACTTCTTAACTGGTTGGTGGCATGTCATTTAGGTATCAACCCCAGCTCATACGTCCCCATAGTGATTACAAAAAAAATTAAGAGCAAATGGAAGATTTGGTGGGAACAGGAGCTTTGGCTTCTGTAGGATACAGTGACGCTCTCTGAGCCATTGCTGCCACAACTAAGAACGCAACTATTAGGCAGAATAACTCCTTTCACCTTAAAAACGTTCTTAACATACCCATCCACCCCATTCTGAGGAATGGAATACAACAGGTGATAAACTGTCCTGAAAGAGCAGAGCATTTTATTTCATTGTCACAAGAATTTAATCCTTTTTGATTCATTGGAATAAACTCAGAGCAACTCCGTTGAGTAGAAAGGTTATATCAGGATGAAATTATGTAGGTAAAAGACCTGGACTATTGACTTACTGCTCTAAGTGTAGGAACACAGGGACCACTTCTATATTATGCCTTGCAAGCAGAAATGTCTGAGTCAGTAGCATCCATTTCCAGGAGACTCCACAACCTTTCTGGGCAGTTTGACAGTGAAAATACAGAGTTCTTTTGGACCACCTAAGATTGCACAGGAGCTAGTGAGATGAAGAACATCACCAGGTTTCTCAGATAAGGCTAATAAACACTGATGTATATAAAATCGTAGATAACCATGGAGACATACACCTGTGTAAGTGCTTTCTGTACTTTTATACAGTGCTGGATAAAAGTTGGACAATCACATATATTCTCTGCACGTTAACAGTTCACGATGAATGATGTCATGTAAGTTAGGATGTTACGTGTGTAACAAATGAAAAATAAGTATATTTCAAAAATCATAACTTTCAATAGTTTGTCACCATTCCTGAGACATAAATCGAACTGTTGCTTTGAACATTTCTTTAGTGGTGGCAGCTGCATGAGAAAGAGATGTAATAGGAGGAGAGTTCACAAAACAGACAATTAAAAAAAGTATTAAAAACAAATACATATTTAATGTAGAATTAGAAGCTTTGCTTTCGTTGTTAGTTTCACTGACAAGTAGAGCCCCCAAATATATTCATAATCTAGTGCTCACAGTTACCTTGTATTCATCTACTCTCAGTCTTTCATGTGGATTTTCTTTTTTGCATATGATTTTTTTATTTCCTTTGCAGACTTCCATGAAGTTTGCCCTGCAGCTACAATATCAGAGGGACTGTACCTTTACTTTGTTGTTTTCAATTTCATTCCTTATTAAAAAGCCAAATCCAAGAGTATTGCAAAGCATGAATTTTGCTTTCAAATTATTGTTTCAAATGTTTTTTGCCCTTTCTGTACAGTGCTGTTGCCATGTGCATTAACCATTTCAAATGACAGTACCACTTTATATCACTGTAGTGTCTCTGAATTTCTTGATGTATCTGTACAAAGTCATAAATCTAAGAATAAGGAGAAAATGTCCTAGACTTATTTGATTTTATTCGGGTAGATCAGGTTTTGGGGTGAAACAGTGCAGCGTGCTGAAGCAAACACCTGGAAGTTAGGCTGATGGTAATGGAGCTAAATGACATGAGAAGAATCAGAGCAAATATTCAAGTGTGCTTGTGTGCCAGTGCATAGGTACTACTGTTGGAGGAGAGTAAGTGTGTAGGTTGATTATAAATACACACTTTCAAATATTTAGACAAATCTAGAGAGAAGAATTTTGACCAGTGTCATTTTGGGAGACAATAAGACAAATTTCTCTGACAGGCTGTATTGTATTATAGCAACAATTTGGAGCTTTGAACAATAGCTAATTTTCCCAGTAGAGCTGAATGAATGGTAAAGCTTTAGGTAAGATAAATGCAATTTATCAGATTGAGTAACAGTTTATTAGATAAATGGCCCTGACTGTGTGTCTCTTCTGTATGTATGTACTGTCAGAGCCAAGAAAAACACTCAAAGTCTTGGCTTTTAAATTCTGCTTTTCTGCTGCATTGCACTCGGTCATCCGTAGCTGAGTTAAGAAGACGTGACATACCACTTGCAGTAATATATAAGTAGGATAAACTCATCTGTTTATAAAATCAGTGTAAATTTTCTTTCTGATTCTTATGATGTCATATGCTTGATAAGAAAAACAATTCAAATAAGACTGAATTTGTTTTTTGAGGTCTATATACAAAGACTGGTGAAATGGTTACTTTGCATTGAGAATTGTGATTTGTTGAGTGTGAGCTTTCTCATCATCTTTCACTGTTGACCGTTTTAGTTAGAAAGATGCTCAAAGCATATATAGTGATACTCATCACTGTGTACAGTTTAGAGTGTCTGCAGTTTGAAAATATGAATATTGAAGAAGGCACCTGTATACAGGGTGAAATGGGTAAATTATGAATTCAGTTAGTGTTGAGAAATGAGAATAAAAGGAAAAGAGAGGCAATGTTAATTAAAGTGCTTTTAAATGTGTTTAAAATGTTTACATATTTAAAATATATTGCAAAACAGAAAGAGATCAAACCTCTGAAGGTGTTACCAGACTAATGTGAAAGACCAACATATTTTTGTTGCATATTCCAGAATATGAGACAACTTTTCAAACGTTTAAGAAATAATGCTATGAACAGGCTTGCAAGCCATAAAGTAATTTTTATTTAAAAGAAGCAACTTTTGCAGAATAACTCAAAAGTGGGGAGAAAAAATAATCTTTTCAATTTACAACTGAAAGTTGTAAATTAACAAGTCAAATAATGTTGTAATAGTCTCTGTATAGAAAAATGTAGCTGCTTTGGCTCACATGGGACCTTGTGACATGCAAGTATGTGACCGCCGTGTGTTTACTGTTGTGACTCTTAAGTGTTTCTTAAAATGAAACTGTCATGTTGAGACAAAAAAAATAACACCACATGCAGTCAGGGCACTACAGGAAGGCAAAACATTGGTTGGAGTCCTGGTTTGCAAAGTAGTTTGATTATCAGTATACAGATGTGGATTCGTTCCCCACTGGAGGGAAAAGATGTGTGGGAGTCAGCTCATGTTGATGGAATTGGTGACTGCATAGTTTTAGTGCCTGTGACAGAAATCTTCTCTACTGTGAGTGCTAAGGGGATTTTTACCTAATCTCTGCATGTTAAAAAAAAAATTGTGGTTGAAGAACTTGAAGGATGATGGAAAGCTTCCCCAAAATGCCTCATCTCCTAAATATAATAATTTATAAGCCAGAAGCATTGTTATTTTTCTCAAGAAACAGCAGTTCCTTTTCATTGCTGTTTTAAATCCTTAAGAGAGCATTGCAATGAGTTAGGCTGGTTGGTTGGTTATGTTTCCTCTGGGAACTGTGATGCTGTTGCTGAAACAGAGGTCCCAGAGAGTCACAGTAGCAGATAATACTTGGGGTTTTTTTCAGCTATACTTCGGAGTGCTGTCTGTGAGAAGGAGCTCTTGGGGGGTTGAGGAGGTTACTGCCCCCATAGAAAGGTCCTTGGCAACCTTGCTCTGGGTCCTTAGGCTGCCAACATTTCCTGTCTACTACATTGACATGAACTGAACTCCAGGGCAGCAGGACCAGCATATAGAGCAGTAACACACCTACCATAGCTGCATTCCATACACGGTCTGTGTAAGGGTCTGTACCTGTTTGTTTTTTTCTCTCAGTGGTGCCCTTCACATTCCAAGGACGTACTAAGTAATGTGCCTTAAGCAACCTAGTTTGATCTGAGAAGAGCATATAAAGCAAGTTGCTTATGAATTTGAGGCAAAATTACTCACAGCAATAATTCGGAGCAAAGTTCCACATTAATATGAGGTTAATGTGTGTAGTCACCGTGTGGGAGTGACACCTTCCTCCTTTACCCAGTCCTGCCTTCCTGGCTTTCTCAGGGTGACAAAAGCTGCACTGTAAATTTAGCTTCAGGAAACACATTAACAGCTCCTCTTCTTCCTCTGCAGCCTGTCACTGTCACATCAATGGCTCCTTCTCAGAGATCTGTGACTCTCGGACCGGCCAGTGTGAATGTAAAGCCAACGTGATTGGGCGCCGGTGTGATGTCTGCAAGGTACAAGAAACAGGGTTTCCTTTCAACTTTCTTCCCTGCTTATCATAGCTAAATATCATTTGGGTTTGGAAAGGTGGGGTTTTTTTCATTTTTCGCTTAAAGAACACCTATGGGTTGTTCTTATGTACAGAAAGGTAAAGTGGTTGTGTTTTGTGTGTTTTTTAAAGGATTTCTAAAACAAACCACAGAAAATTGCATTTGCATGCAATGATTCTATTTTAAGCCTCACTATACGTATAAGTACATTTTTATATATGATATATAACATATATTCTGAATGTTTGATATAAATAGATCAGTTAAAAATATTGCTGCTCTGGGGAATAATCCCTTTATGAAGAAAGTTGCAAAACGTCTAGTAGCATCTGATTTTCACAAAAAGCAGGATCCTAGTTTGCTTCTGCTGTGAATGTTCTGCTTCTGTTTTTTTCCTAAGGTTTCTTCCTGTACTATCCAAATAATGGACAAGTTCTTTTTTGGTGAAAATGTCTTTTGCCGTGATGTTGTTTTGCTGTCTTATAAATCACTGTGAATAAACAGTGTTTCATAAACTTTCACAGAGTTGTCTTCAGGCTGCTAAGGAATATATTATAGCTGGCTGCACATTTCTCTCATTCAGCATGAGTCTTGGGTTAGACCTGTGTCCTCGGAACACCTCCATGTGTGTGTAAAATTAAAGCACGTAGAATAATCCTGCAGAAATCACAAGGATCATTTTCACCTTTTAAAACTGCATAATTTCTGAATTGGTTTGTTCACACTGTTTTTCAACAATGTTTAAAGAGTCCGTTCAAAGAGAAATCATTGGTATCAGTGGAATTTGGACAGATTGCATAATGTGCGTAGCAAATATCTCAAGCTTGTTATTACTGTATTGGCAGTTGATTGGAATTAATCTTTGTTTACTACTGCATTTACTACTCTCTTTATTCCTGTACTCTTTTATGTGGTGTAGTTTCATTATCTCAACTTTCTAACACGGTTTACTTTTCATTCTTAAAGCCCAACTACTTCTGGGCCCCAGAAAAGCTGTTTTGTATACCCTGTGGCTGCAGTGCTTTAGGATCCATGTCACTGCAATGTGATATGTCAGGAAAATGTATCTGCAAATCAGGATTCGTGGGCAGACGCTGTGAAATCAGCAGACAGGTGCCTAAATTGAAAGAAAGTGCACGAAGCAGTCAGGAGATCCGAGTCCCCCCTCGGAAGTGGGGCATCACCAGTGCCAGTGGGTGCCCACGTGGTGCTTACCGGCCTCCTACTCCGGTAATCAGAAACTGTGTGCGTTGCATGGGCTGAAGTCTCATCCTCACTTGTGTTTTGAGCTCCTGCAGGCTTTATTTATTTATTTTTTCAAATTTTTAGTACGTGTGCTATACAATATATGAAATTATCAAGAAACAGCCTCAGAAGACAGGCAGCCATTTAGGATACTTCACTCCTAGGGCTTCTCATAGTGCAAATGACAATATAGACCGGAAGTCAAATACTAGAATAAGGCCAAAAGCAGCACCATCAACAGCAGCATGCACAAAATGTGTGGGGGTTGTACATCGGTGGAATCAGTGAGATTTTCATGGCCTTCAGCGAGATGAGATTTCCCCTTCAAACAATTCAAGAACAAAAATCTTAAGGATTGTGAGAAGGATCGAAGTATTAAGATGTAGTCCTAAAATATCAAAAATAACCAGTGCTAGAAGTTCTCATTAGTGAATATGGCCAGTTATCTGAGCCATTTTTAACCAGATGAAAGGCCTGTTATTTGAGTGTAATGACCAAAATGATGGGAGTGCTCATTGTTTATCACATGTCAACAAAGCAACTTATTTCCTATAATGAAGTAGTTATGATGCAACTGTTTCTAACAGAGCAGTGTTTTAGAATGATGGGTTTTATCCCTGCAACTCAAAACCTCCACACTTACCATATGCTGTTTCAAAAATACCTGGCAGTGTTTTTCCTCCTCAACTAGACTCTAGGGCCCATGGCGTATTTGCTCATATGGATTCTCTTGAAGAACATGAGCTTTTTTCCATTTAACATGTATTACGTAACTGTGTTGCCCACACAAACACTTGACATACACTGTTACAGGGACACAATGTAATAACATATTCAGAAAATTCATCGTATTTCCTTGCTATCGTTCCAGATCTTATCTCTTATTCAGTACATGTGATTCTTAGAATTTCTGCATGTAAACAAGATTTGCTGAGGACTTAACATGGGGTTTCATCTTGGGGGTTTGCATGACTGATCAAAACGCATTTGACTGCAGAGCTCATGACAGCGTAGAACCCAGCATGCTAATGAGCTTTTCTTCCTTCACGCAGTGTGGAGTGCTAGTATCAGACTTTTTCTGGCTTTCTCCACTATAAACAGGATTTATCAGATCCTATGTATTGAGAACTGAGATGCATGCTATGCCTTGGGTACTTCACTGAATTAATCTGTGTGTCCTGAGATTTTTGCATATTCACATTTCTGTGTGTTTCTTCCCGTGAAAAAGAAATTTCTAGAGATACTTGGCATATTTAATTGAACCTTGGAGTGTAATTATGTGACTTTGAGTATTTCTTTCTTTCCGATGCAGCACTTTTTGTCATAGAGGACCGTGTAATTGCCAAAACATTTCAATATAGAATTTGTAAACTAAAGTCAGTGTAATTCTTTACTATATGTACAATCAAGCATTTGCTTAGTTTCATATGGTTCTTCAGACCAAGTCCTGACCATAGATGTGTCCCTATATTCTGATAACTATTAGCAGATTTTCTATGAGAATGTGGAACTTCAATATTAACCTCAGAAATCAGATTTTAGGACTTTTTACATGGAAGATTGTTGAAGTCTCTGACAATTCACCTACACATGAGGTTAGGGGTTCCACCATGAAACAAAACCATGCAAAATGTAACTCAGTGCAGCTCCACTGGCTTGAAAAATCTGTACTGATTTATACGAAATAAAATCTAACAGAGTTCTTCTGGATCACACAATAGTACACTGTAAAAGTAAATATTTGCCACTTGGCTTCATTTATATTCATTAGCAGTTAACTTTTTTATATCTCATTTCAAACATTTTATTTTCATAGTGAAGTCTCTGATAGATTTTTACTATTAAATGTTGTAATATCAATTTCAAGTGAAGTTAATTATATGATTTGGATTTCTATATTTTCTGAAATCATCATACCTGAAGAAAAGTAGAAAAATGTTCCTATTTTAAGTCATTCTAGGTACAGTTTACTCCCAGGGGCCTCTGTTAGCTGGTGCAGTGAAACCTGTGGGGTCTGTTGGTTGAAAGCCTCATGCAGAACTTCATACTACAGTGTACAAATGAGCATGTGTCTTCCCTTCTTTATAAGTATATGGTTTTGCACTCCTCTAGTGAAGTTAAGGAGGAAATATATTACTATAGTTGATAACATCTATTTGATTCTGTAGGAACTTTACAGCACGCAATGCAAAAAAAAAAAAAAGAAAGCAAAGAATGAAAACAGAAGAGAAAGACAGGCTCACTGATTACTTCTTAGTCTTAGACCTGACCCAAAGACACACTTTTTATATGAAAAATAGATAATTCCCGTTATTTGCTTGTAACGTACACAAATACATTATATCTTATGGTCTTCTAAAGTTGTTCCTAAATATCATTCAAAGAAATGCCCTTGAGTTACAGAATACTGTATACAGACATTGCCCCTGGTCAGAGGAGGTAAAATCTAGTTGTTCAGAGATTTTCCAGTTGAATCAATCTCCATTCATTGCTAAGAATTTGAATTCACTCTCTTAGCAACAAACTCTGCCTGACATAATCTTACAGCCCAGACACAGGATCTGTATATGGTGCTGACATACATTCCATTTCTTATGGAAACTGTATTTACAGAAACACACTGCAGAACATTCATTATAGCATCAGGCAACATTCTGAAATCTTTACTCTTTTTCAGCCATGTAAGGTATTCAGTGCCCTTGCCCCGGTGTTTTATCACTACAATTCAATCTGTTAAGTGTAGTATTTCAGTGACGAAGAGGAAAGAACCACTCTGATCTCCCTACACTCTCAGCTTTTCCTCTTTTCTCCTGGTAATCATTCCATGTATCAACTGCTCTTCCTCTCTGTGTGGCAGCCTGAAACATTTGGCTTACACTCTTCAAGAGGATGTGTTCCCTGCAACTGCAACTCTTTTGGTTCCAAGTCCTTCGACTGTGATGGAGATGGACAGTGTTATTGCCAACCTGGAGTGACAGGAAAGAAGTGTGACCGCTGTGCTCATGGGTTTTACAACTTTGAAGAAGGAGGATGTACTCGTACGTAAATTCTTTACAGCCAATTTCAGATTTATTTCTCTGTTTATTTATTCATTTATTACTAAGATTCTCGTTTGCCTGGTTTTAGATTGCCTTACAAATTTTCCTGACAGGCAGATATTTTCATAGAAAGCCCTTTAAATCAATCAGTTGGCAAGGATGGTGACTGTCAAGAACAAAAGACCCAAGCAATACCTGCTAATTTAAAGGTCTAGCACATTTAGAAGGAACAGGAATGTTCTTTTCTCAAAGTATTTTCTGCCAAAAAAGTTTCTATAATTTAGTTATGGTAAGAGTATCATAGAAGGTTAATTAAGGTGGTTTCCAAATCACATCATCTCGAAGGGATGTGAATGGCGGGGGTGGGGCGGGAGGGGAATAACAAAAAAAAATCCTTTTGCTTCTTTGTATACTTTTTATGTACAACATCTTCAGATACAATTTTCTATTATGTCCCTTGTCTACCCACATGAAAAGTATGCTTTTCCAGATCCTGAAACTTCAGCATAAGACATAAATTTATCCTGCCACTTCTTTACATTTATGTTTATCCTTTTGAACATTAGGACAAACACCGAAATGAATGCTTCCTGTCCTTAAAGCAGTACAGACTACTGTATTAAAAATAGCCTGATTGACAGGTTTCTTCACAGGGAAATATTCATCTTTGCTAATAGAGCTGTATTTTTAAAGTCTCATAGACTCATTTAGATGTGATCATGCAAGACACAAATAGTTGTCTAGTGCAGCTTGGCTGCTGTGATGGTGGCTCTGCAGCATTCTTTGTTGATGGCAGAGTGCTATAAAGCCAAGAGTGTTGCTGCTATTATTCTTCAGACAGAAGCTGTGTTCTTGCCAGCTGCAGAAATCACCAGTATCGGTGATAATCATCAGCCCAGTATACTGTTTCTCCTCCTTTCCCATCTGGAACAGCAGCAAAAGTAGCAGGCCTAGCTGCCTGCCTTTTTTTGACTCACGGGTTTTTTTCATGAAAGGAGCATTGAAGCCTTGAGACCCACATCTGTAGAGCAAAATTCAGTTTCACCTGTAGTGCTGATAAACCTTGAGCCATTCTGGATTATAGATCGTATTTGAAAACATTACTCTATGATGTTGTCTCCCATGGGAAGGGAAACTCGGAAAATATTTACCACCTTAAAAAGTGCAAAAGCTTTGGAAAGGGGAAAGATTGGTTCACAGGCTCACTGAGAACAGAGCTTGAAACAAAATGCAAATGCAGTCCTAAAACCCATAGCACATACAGGGAGGGAAAAAAATACTGTGATTTATCTTCATGATTAGTCTCTTTTTCTAACACTTAACAGTTTAAAAGCACATCACTATTATGAAATACTACAAAATGTTGCTAATTTCATACAGTTGAGGAAGAACATTGAGAGAGCAATTAACAAAATTTCACATTAAAATTCTAACTGCTCTCTTGGCAAACTTGAAATGACAGAGTTTAAGGAACAGTGATGAAATGGAAAAGTAGTGTAAATCAAAACAATATTTTAAATAGAAATATATCAGCGTGTGATCATCGAATATTTTAAATAACCACAACAGGTAACGATGTTCAGAAAATTCAGGTAATTAAAAGTTTCAAAGTTATTACAACAGATGGAGAGGAATTCTATTTTCAAAATGCTAGATTTTTTCCCTGCTTATTTTTAGTAGGCTTTTTATGTATTCCTTCAAATGACAGGAAAAAAAAAAAAAAAAAGAATTAAATTATGAATCACAGGGAAAATCAGAAATTTAATAAAAGTATATCAAATTGTGCTAGGAAGAAAGTGCACAAAAATGAATTCCATAGTGACAGTCAAGTATCGAATAAAATATTTGACCTCTTTTATCTAGCATTTATCCAAAAGAAATATAATTTGATTTTTTTTCTTGTGCAATAAAAAAACCATAAAGCCTTAAAAAAAACCCTAAAGCATCATCAGTTAGCGTTGACATTCTAGCAGCAGATACAAAAAGAGATTTCTATTTCACTGTTGCTTGCAACAAATGTGTTGTATTTTTGCCATAATCTTTTTAATAATGATAAAAGTAAAAATGCAAGAAATATTGATGTATCACTTTCTTCCCTTCCATGCCTTTTGAACCAATTTTGTATAAGAACTGGAAGCTCGTAGAAGAGCTGTCACATCCAGAAGCCTAAGTCTCCCAATGAGAGATGTATTTTGAAGCATCTTCAAGCCACAGTGTGTCAAAACATTTTAGGTAACATGCAAAACATCTTGTTCGTGGCATGGTGGAGGCAAAACTTATCTTCTTTGCATCATTTACTTTATTTTGAAAGCATTGATGGAGAAAAATAAAGGTTACTTCTTATTTGAACTATAGATATGAGTTCCATCTTTGCACATCTCCTATTTTCTAATTTTACCTGAACTGAATTATTTCATACAGTAAAAGCAATGAACATAATACAGTCCTCAGCAATGAACATTATGTTACATCTCAGGGAACAGATTATCACTCAGTCTAGTTTGATTATCGTGTTCTGACCACAGGGATATGTTGACGGTGAGTATGAAAATAACCATGCACCAGTTCTGCTCCTCCAAGCAATATAGGGATCTTGTGCCCCGTAACTACTTGTCACATACATACCTTGAATCTGCCTTTGCCTCCAATGAGCTGTTCACTTAATAATACTATAAGAGCAAAGACCACTTTTACAACGACTTCCAAAACCAAGGTATTTTGAATTGAATATAATCTTCAAAGAATCCCAGTTTCCTGTGAAGAGACACATTATTGATGTCCTCCCATGACAGAATACATGTAAGCTGAAAAAAAAAAAAAGGAGTAGAATGGGGAAAAAAAGAAACTGTAATATCTTTTTTGCCTTTTACGAAAAGACTGCTTACAGCAGCAGAAATTTTGGGAGGTTAGCTCAGATTGGTGGAAGAAGTTAAATACACTACAGGTTCCCTGCGTAGAGGCCTCGGAGATGGTCAAGTGACTTCTTGCACAAGGCAGCGTGTGCCCAGAAACTGTACAGCGATCCTCCCGCAGCTGTGTCACTTGAGTGCACCATCTCAGAAGTCTCTGCACTTCTGCAGTTGGTGCCTTTATTTTTCCCATTCTGTTCTCAATGCAGTTACTTCAACCTCAGTTAATCTGTACTGCATGACTCCTGATTTGGATTTCTCTGGGTTTACCCTACCTTTCCTGCCTCATTGTGCCCACAGATAACTGGGAATACACTGTATGGTAAAGGCTTTGGTACTATGATCCTAAAACTCTTAGGATCTGCTCTCCAGGTGTCACATAAACGACTAACATTACCTCTGGTGTATTTTTTTTTTCCTATTTTCCATGAAGCTTGTGAGTGTTCTCGTTTTGGTAATAACTGCGATCCCATCAGTGGCCGCTGTATCTGCCCTCCCAATACTGTTGGAGAGATGTGTGACAAATGTGCACCAAATTACTGGGGCCATGACATAGTCAGTGGCTGCAAGGTGAGTGGATCTCTGTTTTCCCTGTGTGTATTACCTCTTTCCATGGGGTAAATGCAATAATTTGTAGCTTGAACACAATTTTAGGCTTGTAAGTCGTGGTTTGTCGTAAGTCGTGGTTTGTCTTAAGTCATGGTTTGCCTCTGTGTTGTGAGTTTTGGTATCAGGCTGTGATGGTCTGTTACTGAATACTACAGATCCTCTGTCTCAGGTATGCAGCCCGTGACACCAAACACTCTGTTATACAGCTGTCACGCTGAGACAGTGTCCTGCTTGAGCCCAGTTTCTTTTATTATAGCTGTGTGATTGAGGAGATTGCCACAGAATTGTACAATGTATATAGTTGTATAGTTACAATTACCTATAGTTGTATAGGTAATTGACAGTGCCTTTACAGAACAAATTTACCTTGGCCCTAATTGTGATACTACTGGGAATTTGTACTTGATGTTTACTTGAGAAGAATTTAACTTACGCATAAAAGACAGTGAAGAGAGAGGAAAAGAAACAGCCACTTTAGCTGTATAATGCTCTGCTTCTGATGTTCTTAAAGGGGAAATAAGCCTTCTGATTAGCTTTCTTATTCTAATGTCTGACACAGAGTTAAAATCTGGAAGGGAAGAAGGGAGAAGGAGTAAGTAAACAATGACAGTATGACAAAGTGGCCATGAAAGCTGTCATTAATGTCCTACCCTTGAGTTAAGGGTAGCCATATTCGGTTAAGGTTGAAAACTGGTGACAGTAAATATTGTGCTGAGTTCAAATGCCTTCTCCTCTTTCTTCTCTCCTCTCACTGATGATAAGGGATTTATAGTACTGCTGCAATTACCCTAAAAAGCTGTGTCTTGTCTGGACATGGTCGTACACTGTTAGTGTTCTTTTTTAAAAGTCTGTTTGTTATGTAGCTCAGGCTGCAAACTAATTATCAAGAATGATTTTTATTTTTTTTTTGTATGTATGGAAAACTCCTCTTGTGAAACCTCAGCTGTGCTGCTGTGGTACAGACTCTTGGCTTCTGAAACCAGCCTAATGATGTTGAAGACCCCTGTTTGAAATTGGGAGAATATTCTCTGATTGTCTTTTATGTGAGCGCATTAGTATGACAGCTCCATGGCACCATCTAAATTAATAATGATCTATCAGCCCGCATCTCTTTCAGTATGTTGCAGCTAATTTCTGCAAAGTGAGACGTGAATCTCCCGCTCACAGTCTTTGTAGAAGATCTCCAGGGCTGTTGTAACTCAGAGAGATAGAAAGCATTGCATAAAACTGCTTGCTCACAAAACAAACATAACATCTGATTGTAATTTAGGTTTTGAAATTGCACACCAAGCTATTTCAGGGAATGGTGAGCAGTTCACTTTCTAAGCTTTGTGTTCAAATGTATCTTGCAGAATAAGGTTCTATTTCTTTTCTTAGGTAATAGTCTAATATTTAACCAGTGGTTAAATAGTTTCTCTGGTGTTCAGTAAAGATTGACTGTGAATGTTGTCTATATGCAATCACCTTCTTTAAAAGTAGTCTTTTCAGATCAGAAAAAACGGTGCTGTAAATATTCATGTAATTATCAGTTTTGCTTAGAAACAGAATCCACATTTTCCTCCTCTCTTTTTCAGCTTTGTGTCCTTAATTTTAGCAAGTCTATCCATGTCAGTTACTGTGGTAACCTGTACTACTGGCACTGAGTTTGCTTCTGCAAACTGAACTTTACCATATGAGATTCTGGTCACGCCGGTGATCACAGCAAATGTCCTGTGCTAACTTTGCAGTACAGTCACAGTAATAACACTGAGGGATTCTTCAGTTCTTTGGAAGCCTGCAGCTTTCCCTGCTGATTACTTCTGTATTCAATATCTAGACCCCCTGGCAAATCACCTATTTCTATCCTTAACCTGCTTGTGCAAGCCTGATTCTGTGAACAGGTTTACTTCCTAGTACACCACATGACTAAATCTCTATCCCTTACTGTGTAAATTGGTGTCATCTAAGTGTCATGTTTGTACAAAGAAGTTACCTGTCTGATGGATCAGTAATGAACATTGAACTAGATACTACTGGGACCACTGTCCCTGAGAAATTCCAGTTTTGGCGAAGTGGTCTGAACATGCCCTACAGAGGATTTGCATGGAAGGTTCTTTTTAGAGAGCACTTACATTTTTTAAGTTAATTTTGTCTGCAAAATATCCCAGTGTCTTTAACCTTTTTAGATTTATTTGATTTCACTGTCTAACTTATCAGTGCTAAGTAATAACTGTTCAAAAAGAAAAGTGTTGTAGAAATTCACTGCTATTCTTTCTTTATAAATACTTGAAAGAGATTAGTTGCTTTTTTTGTTTTGGTTTCTTGGTTATTTTTTTTTCAGAAGCACAACTGTAATTTTCTCCCTATTTCTTTCCTTTTTAGCCCTGTGACTGCAGCCTCATTGGAGCCCTAAGTTCTCAGTGTGATATAAATACAGGCTGTTGCTTCTGCCGCCCTGAATACTCTGGGGATAAATGCACTGAGTGCAGGTTGGGTTACTGGAATTATCCACAGTGTGTTGCTTGTCAGTGCTTCCTGGGAGGGACTGATCCACAGAGCTGTGCTACAGAGTTGGGGAAGTGCTCATGCACTGATCACACTGGCCAATGCAGCTGCAAGGTAGGACAATGAAGGTTGTAAGCTGATCCTATAGCTGCTGAGAAGTTTATCCCAAAATTCGTTGACATTTGTACTTGTCTATTCCTTATTATTTACTTTTTCACACTCCAACACTTGCCAGGTTAGCATCCTCTTAGACTCTCTCCTCACTTTGTATTTCTTCCTGTTCTTACAGAATTGCTGCATATTTAACCACATCCAACACAACTCTTGTTCAGATCTTTGACAAATAAAAAGCAAACACACCAGTAATAACTGTATGCCACAGTAGTGGTTCTTTATAGTACATTGACTCAGAGAGAGTCAATATTGATCATTTTATGAGTAGGATTCACTGCAGTAGTATCCGTTCTTCTGAATAGACTGCATCCAATTCAGGATCACTAAAGCAAAGACTTTTGGCATCATTACCCACAGCAATCTTATTTGGAATTGTTCCTGGAAGAACAACACAGGTGATTTGAAAATTTGCTGGATTTCTGGGCTTAAAAGGTGATAATTGGTAGTTTGACCTGCAGTTGGTACCCAGCAAGCAGAGTACCCCAGAGACAATGCCTTCATCAGTGATAGATGACAGAATTCACCATCAGCAGATTTGAGAATATTGCTGATTTGGAGGAGGTGGAGGTTGACATGCTGAACAGTAAAACTATAGGTCCTTGAAAATCCTGATGATTGGGAAAATACCAGGTTCATGAATTGGAGTGGAGTAACCTCAAGAATCAGTAAAGGTCGGGAGGAAAAAGGCTGAGCGGTAATCCTGCTGAAAAACACATACGGGCTTTGGGGAATGGCAAACAATATAAGCCAACCACGTACTCACGTTGTACGTAAGGCTAACTGCTTACTGAGCTGGATGTGTTGATCATACTGACCAGTGTAGCTTCAAGGTAGGACATCATGAAGAGCATGACCAGTAAAGGAAAGTCTTCATCCGTTTCTACTCAGTGCTGATAAGATTGCATTTGGAAATGTTGTCCAGTTTTAGAACCTGATTCAAGAGTGTTGTTGAGAAACTGGGAGGATCCAGAGAAGAACTACAAAGAGACTTAGAGCAGATGATCCGTAAGAGTATACTGAGAGAGCTGGACTCTTTTAAGTCTGCTAAAAATAGAGGCTAAGAGAAAATGCAAATGCAGCTTGTAGCTACTTCAGAGCAGTTAATGGAATCAAGTCCATTCAGATAGTAGCAAAAGATGTGACAAGGAATAGCAGCTGCAAATGGCATCTTGGGAATTTGGGGTTGAATATTAGGGGGGAAAAAAAAGGCCACTGGGAGGGTTATACAACACTGACACAGATTATCCAGAAAAGTTGTAAAATACCCATTCTTGGAAGTTTTCGAGAATTGACTAGAAAGAGGCATGAATTAACTTAACTAGTAGTGGTAATAGTCCGGTGCCAAGGAGGAGATTTTGAAGTCAGCTCTAGAGATTTCTTCTATGGTTTTGATTCATTCTTATTATTTACTGACTATGTTGACACAAACCTAGTGAAATGGAAGGATGAATTTAAACAATTGAATTGTCAGATAATTCTTTTGTGAAATAGACACCACTCATTTCATTCCGAATTTGAAGGATAGACTCAGTGGAGGAATTATAGAACAAATTAAATTGGAAGGGACCTATGGAGGTTATCTAGGTCAGCACCTTGTTTGAAAGACGTTGCTGAAGCAGTATTTCCAATGATGGTGATTTCACAACATCTTTGTACACACCTTTTGACCACCCACCTGTTTTTTCTGGTGTATTTGAAGAGAAAACATCATGTTTTATTTCACAAACAGTGATTTATTTGATGATGAGACTGAAAACTGGGTGAGTTGATCAGCTTGGACCATCTGAATAAAATTCAATATTATTTGTCCTGTGTCATCCTCTGAGGTGGCAAAATAGAAGTATCAATCCTTTCAGCCTTTCCTGAGATGCGCTTTGACCCCGCTAAGCATCTTGATGCCGTTTTCTGGATTAGGTCCAATATGTCATAGTTTTTCTTTTAGCTCTTGTAAGCACTAAGTCGAAAGAATAAGGGTTTATGGCATTTTTAAATAGAAATGCTTTTTTAATTTTTTTAAAGGTTAATATAATTACTTCTGTGTTTCTGTGAGTGCAAATTAACAATATGTTTAGCTAACAATTAATGGTAAGAAACTGCAATTGACATGAAACTAAATACAAAGCAAATAAAATTCACAATTTCTGACAGCAAATGGACACATAATACTGAACTAAGTCAGCGGATTATTTTTTTCCCAGAATTAAAATCTAAGGTTGAATTTAAATCTCGGGTTGGTTAACCTTTTGTATAACTTTTTTTGGAAAGAGTTATATATTGAAGAAGCAAGATTTTTATAAAATGGTGCTATTTCCCATTTAAACCTGCTGTTACAGCTGCAGAAATGAGCTTTCAAAGGCTCAGGAGCCCCTTTGTCAGTCCTGACAAAAAGGAGCAAAATGTAAGCTAAATACACTGTATTTGCTGATAGAGTTACATGTGGAAATGAGGGTTAAAAATGGTAAATCCTCAGGGATAATGTTGATTTCTGTATAAGCTTTGGAAAGTTGAATTTATTTTTTAGATAGGCTTCTTCACATTACTCTCAAGAGAAAAAAAAAAAAAAGGAGGAGAGGAAAAGCCAACTAGTGCTTTCATGTTGGTGATTTTATTTAAATACCTTGGCCTCAGTATGAAAATTATTTTAATAGGCTTATGCATAAATTATTGTGTATCTAGTCCTATATGGTGCAGCTTTTCATTTGGACTAATTGAAAAATGAAAATAAAAGCATCGACATTTCAACAGTGAAATATTTCAGCCTCGTTAATACTGTTCAATGATGAGGAAAGCAATCACGAAGAGGGAAAAGCTTTTCTCTACAATATTTCCATTAAAATATGTTTGTCAGCAAGAACATTTAGTACCATGCCTTAAACATTCTACCTTGTCAAAGCTAATTCCTATTAAACAAAAGGCTTGATTAACCCTGGCAATTTCAGAAGGACATATTTTTTCTTATCTTATCAATCAGTTATTTTGTGATGCCTAAAGTGCCATTTGATTTTTCTGTGCTTACAACAGTCAATATGAAGCCAGCGTCCATTGCTCAGAGCTACTCAGTGGATACAAATGCAAATGCCTCAATTACATTGAATATGTTTGCATATGCACATGATAAGAAACTGGAAAGTTCCTTGAATATTTCCTTACACTTATTATCATTCCTTTTTCCACCTCATTATTACCATTACTGTATAATTTTCTGTTTCTTACTACTACCTCAAAATAAAGCTGCCCCCCCTCAATATTCTCTCTCTTGCAGGTTAATGTGGAAGGTGTCCACTGTGACAGGTGCAAGTCTGGTACATTCGGTCTCTCTGCCAGAAACCCACTTGGCTGCAGCAGTTGCTATTGCTTTGGCCTGACTACGCAGTGCAGTGAGGCAAGGGGGCTGATTCGCATGTGGGTGAGTAGGAAACTGCTGAGCCATGTAATGCGATAATGTTGTTTCCTGCTGGCATCTTTTAGTCAGGCACTGAGAGGCAGCTAGAAAATGGCCAAACATTTAAGCAATCATTTTCCTCTCTATCCTTTAGAAGCAGAGCGAGCGATATGTTCCATTAGACAATCAGGGTCAAGGCATTAAAAGTGAATAAGTAGATAAGAAAACCGGGGATAGGAGAGCTGACATTAAGCTGAAGTAAAGCTATTAAAACCCAGGAAAGGGCAAGCTAGTTGTGTGGGGAAATTATGTGGTCCAGTGCATTATAATATTATCTCTGGGATGTGATACATGGTTTACCCAGGTGTATTCAAGAGTCAGAGATGCTTGTTGTCCAGCACGGATTTCCCATGGTTAAATTAATCTGTTTATTTTCATTGTTGGATTTTGTTTTGTTTTGTTTTTTTTTTAAAAAAAAAGCTTATTGAAGCTCTGTTTACATCCAAGAACGGAAGAGTATAATACATCAGAGTAAACAAATAGCTCTACACAAATGCAGGCAGTCTGTACGTATCCATTTTTCTGTACAATGAGCACAAAACTCACATTGAGACCACTGCTGTCCATCGCTGCCATGCCCGCTCCTCAGTTACATGCTGAAGGAACTATTTCTAATAAAAAATGACTAGTTCGGTCTCCTTGTATGGTCAGTCATGTCTCTGTTAGGCAGCATGTCAACCATGGAGGAAACATCCGTCTAATACAAATCAGTTAAAGTCCCTGACTTGCCATGCAAAAGCATCAATTGGGTAAGAATACTTTAGGCTGAAATCAGGCTCCGATTTCTTACTAAAGAGTTCATATCTCTTTGTCAACGTAATATGAATAGCACCCATTCACCCCTTTATTGTTCAATCCAATAGCACCTCTTTCCCTTGATCTGACCCAGATTTTCTTTTTATTTCAGTTTTTGCCCATCATATGCTGGTAGGCTGGAGATGAAAGGCCGTAAAAGGCTGGCAAGTTATAAAATTTAATCAAGTTTCATGACAGCAACAGTACAGGAAAATTGTGCTTTGACCTTTTGTGGCAGCAAAAAGTAGAAACATAGTTTAAACCTTCTGATTATTTTCTGTCTCTTGATTAATTTCCTTTCATATTTATCCTCATACCTAAACAAGTGTATGTCCATGTCTCATCTAGTTTTTGGTACTCTGATCTATTTCAGAATGGATTTAGAGTTTTAGATTGAGTGAGACTGGGTTCTGCCAGATGTTAGTGGCTCTTTCAGATACTCTCAGGTGCTTCAAATGGCATTAGACATGTTTGAACAAGCAAATCCTGTCTCATATGACAATAAGGTAAGGATGATCTGAAATCCGAATGTGCTGACCACTTTCTTGATGTCTGAAGTAGTAAACAGAAAAATATGGTTATGATGGGAACTCGGGAAATCTCACTTAGGACTGGCAATGCTTCCATGTCTGCTTAATCCAGAGATGCTGCTGTAAATGGAAATACCACTTAAACTACAGTGCAAGGCTTGGTTGATTTTTCATTACCTAGTCCCTGTCTGGGTGAACAGCCTGCTGGTGGGATGACTGTTAGAGATCTGACTCTGCATTTGTTTCTTTTATTTTCTTCACTCTTTGGGAGAAAGTGGTTTTGATACTAGCCCTTTGCATTTGTTCACACATTCCTGTGTTACTTTCATCTGCACAGTATTGCTAAGACTCTTACTACAGTTTTTGATCTAAATAATGATTTCTATATAATGCTATTGAGACTCTTTCAACAAGGCTAAGAAAATTACAGGTATCTAAGTGTCATCCTTGTAAGTTTCATTAAATCTGAATTTAGAGTTACAGAAGCCCTGAGCCCTCACTCTCTGCATATTGCCTGGAGAACACTTAGTTTGAATATTGTGTAAAAGTAGCAAGGGATGAGGCACTGTGTTCCACAGCTCCACTGTTGTATGAGAAGTGTTGGTGACAAGTATGCTTCTTCATAAGGTGCATTTCTCACAGTCTGATCAGAAGAGGCCTGAGACTGGAATAGCACTATGAAAATCGCTTCAATAAGATTCATGGGATCACTGGCAGTTGAAACTATTTTTACCAGTGCTAGTGTGTTCTTTGTTAACATGAGGACAAAGTGCAAAAGGCTTGAGGGGGAGGTTATTATTATCACAGTTAATACCTGAAGGTGTAGTAAGACAGTTTTGTGACAAATTGCTGATGATGTGAAATGAGATTATCTAGAAATACTTTTTTTAAGACTTAGAATTTAGACTAACACTTCATGGGGAAAAATAGATTTGATTTTCTTCTTGACTTTTTTGAATGTGTATAGGTGACCTTGAAGCCAGAGCAAATGATTCTGCCACTGGTGGATGAAAAGCTTCAACGCAGCACTCTTTCAGGGATTGCATTCCAGCCTCCTGAAATAGTAGCAAATATAGAACAGGTGATGCAGGATCTTCGGTCAGAACCTGTTTACTGGAGACTTCCAGAGCAGTTTGAGGGACGAAAGGTAAATATAAAATTCCACTGAATACCAACATGGAATTATATATATATTTTAGACTTCTATTTGTATTTTGCAATGCCTATTTTCCCTTCCAATAAGCATGTCATCACACAGTGGAAGGTACTTCAAAAGAAAATAAATTCCATTCCATTACTAAAAATTATTTGCTCCGTTATCATGGAAATTCATGTCTGTTATATAAACACTACTTCAAAATAGATATATACAGGCGGTAGCATGAAATATTTTTCTGAAGCTCAAATTCTCTCATTAAAATATTATTTGAAAAATTAAGCTGCATTAATTTAATATAACTCTCTCATAACTTTTTGTTTCTCTCCATTTTAAATGGAAAAATAAAAAGCCTGATCTTTGTAAGCTAGACAAGAGAAAATAACTGAAATCACCCTCCTTTTGGATATTGTTATGTGCCTCTGTGACAATTTATTTTGTACTTTTAATATTTCTTAGTTTGGCTTGGGAAAGTTTAGATGTTTCTTTTTTCTAAACACAAACTTTGAAGAGCATCAAGGCGTATATAAAGAAACAGATAACATTTTAGTTTTAGCGTAGTACAATAACAAATTGCTGATGTATGTTTTTGAACACAGCCCTTGTCCCTAGATAGTTCCACAAGCATGTATTACTGTTTTCTACCACATACATTCATCAGACTGCGCACAGGTGCAGAATGTATCTAACTCCTGCATATGCCCAGGAAGTTATTTTTAGCTAACTGAAAATGAAATTTCTTGTTGTACTTTGTGCTTTGCCTTGTTAGCTGACCGCTTATGGAGGGAAACTGAAATATGCAATCTACTTTGAAGCGCGAGAAGAGACAGGTTTTACTACTTACTACCCACAAGTCATCATAAGAGGTGGGCCTCCCACCCGCACAAGAATTATTGTCCGGCATATGGCTGCCCCTCTGATTGGACAGCTGACAAGACATGAGATAGAGATGACAGAGGTAACTTTTCCGCCTGCTTTTTTTCCCCGAAGTTAATCGTGTGGTTCTTTTAAATACAGTTTATAATCTAGTTTTGTATTACTGTCTTTCAGCATGAATGGAGATATTATGGTGATGACGAAAGTGTCAGAAACACTATGCCCTGGGAATATTATCACAATGACCCAGGCATCAACAGGACACTGTCCCAGACAGATTTCACCTGGAAACGTTATGGAGATGACTCAAGACCAAGTAGACCTGTATCCCGGGAAGACTTCCTGAATGTGTTGTATGATGTTCATTACATTCTTATTAAGGCTACTCATGGCAATATCATGAGGCAGAGCAGGTAACTATTTCATGCAGTAGTCTGAAATAGTGCAGTAGTCACAGGTAACCTGATAGAGCTCCCAGCTAATCTGAGTAGAATTTTTATTCATAACATCATCTATAAGCAGTCGCTGAGAAGAACAGAAGCTGGCATTCAGCATAGCAGAAGATGCAGGAAAGGGAGATTTTATTTGATATAAAATTTAAATCACAATAGGCAAATTAAAATGCATGTAAGCACATACATGCTGAAACAAACCCAGAGTATTTTTTCAGTAAGTGTCAACTTTATGAAAACACATTACTGAAATTAAAAATTAATGTTAGCATATGAAGGAATTTTCTCTTGCGAGTGAGAAATGAGGTAAAAAGTCAAAGATGAAAGAGTACTCCTTTAATGAAGTGCTACTTAATCCAATGTATTAGGGCCTGATATATTCAACATTTTCTATTCAGTTTATTCATTAATAAATTAGATTAAATAAAAATAACACTAAATTTGAAGTGGACATCAGACAGCGAGATGAGAGGAATAAATTGCAGCAAAAATCTGCTGCAATGTGTAGGACAACTATAAGATTTTACACTTTGAAAGGTGTATTCAATTGAATAAACAAGAAACAGCTACTTATCTACCTATTCTTCAAAAAGGGATCAGTTCTTTATGGCATACCACCAAGTGATCAGGATTCAGTAATAGTATTCTTGTTGAGAAATGCTAATATTCCAGCTGCATTTATAATCAGATATGGCACTTTATGCAAAGTGCAAAAAAAATGGATCTTTTACTTCTACCTAACACTGGTAAAGCCTACACATCATGTTTTGGATACTGGAATTCAAGAAAAAAATATCAAAATATTCTGAGGATAACTGAACAGTATTGTAGATTAGAAGACCCGTGAAAGAAGATGTAAAGAACTAGGTTGATTTATAAGCTAGAAATTGCTATAAGTTGCATAAAATACTGTCACAAAAAGAAGGTAAACAATCAGTTCTCTGTTGCCATGGTGGCTAAGTCAAAAAAGAAATGAGCTTAAGCTTCAGCAGGAAAGATTCACATTAGGCATGAGAGAAAAATTTGTCGGGGGTAAAGAATTCCTGGAACAGATTACATAGATAATTCCTAAAAGTTTTTTTACTCATGAATTCACAACATCATTTGCAAGCAAAATCTATTAGCGAGGACACAGGAATAATTGGAGACTCCATAGGTCTCCAGAGGTCCTTTATATGATTCTACCATAAAAATGATAGGCTAAAATTATTTCTAGATTTCTAGGTTACGAACAGGTCTATAAGAACATGACCTTTGAGGGTGAATCGCAGCGCCAGATACCATGCAACTTTGCAGCGTTGTGTGGCAGAAAGCATAGCCGTTGTTGCTATTGCTCTATTTAAAGTATATTATTTACAGAAAAGTGTTTATCCAGCTTGCGTTGGCTAGATGTTAAATATTAACAGATGCCATAAATGTTTTACATTGGTTTCATTTATTTTTGGCATAGTCCATTTAGGATATTGTATTACAAGCACAGGGAATTCCCGTGGAAAGAGTTACGAAAGTAACTCCAATGTGACATGAAAAACTATAGAAGCATATCCGTGTTTTGTATCTATTTCTCCCTTCCCTTCCCTTTATGCACTACAGATCCCAGTTCGGCTGTGGAAGCAAAAATTGAATACTATCTCAGCTCGAGCATTATATACAAAGTTGTGAAAACAAACTTCTGTTTTCATGGTTTTGTTCTGAGATGCACATGACCATTGTGACTGAACTAGACCTGCATTATAATACACCACCATTTTATCAAGGCTACTTAGTACTAAGGGATAGAACAGAGCAGAGGAGGACTTTTCAGTTTCAGCGCAGGTTTGCAAGGTGGCACTTAAAGAACCAAAATACACTTTTACAGCATCACATTTCAGAATGTGACATTTTATATGACGGCCGGACTTAGCAAAGAGTTCGTCTGGTCTTTTGGATAACCCTCAATCTGAAGTCATAAACTGGCCTGTAATATTGTATTTGTGGTTTTGGAGGTGGTTATGTTACAATAGGGTTTTATGATCTGTCTAGTTACATAGGTAAAATTCATCACACAGCATCTAAGACTTTAAGTAGAAAATAAACAGAAGGGATACATTTTTTTTTTTCCAAGTTAGCACTTTGAATGATTTCAGAGGAAGTTTTGCATAAGACCACAAAATAAATCCCCCAAAATGTTTTTAAAGGTTAGTGGAATATTAACTTGCATAAGAATTGAAGGCTTTTATTAAAAAATAGGCTGAGACACACTAAAGGACAATATTTATGCTCAACTTTAAACATATATTTGAATTAAGTGACTTATAATAAAGCAGCCCTGTTCTAAACTAGTACAGATTCTCTTTCAACCTGACTATGCATAGTAAAAAAAAAGTATAAAGCAAAGGAGAAAAATACTATATATGAAGACTTTTTAAATTTTTTAAGGTTTTTAATAATAATTTAATTTCAATCGCAGTTTTAAAACTGCAAATAAGTGATAAACTGAAGGAAAAGAATTTTAAATAAAGTTATAGCAGTGGCAGTTAAAGCAGTTGGAAACATAAAAATGGCCTCATTTTAGCGTTGGCACTGCATTAGCTATATAGTTTAGCAGCAATGCTGATGTTATTTCTGCTTCAAAGCTGAAGCATTACTAGTGATTTAGAGAGTTCTGTTCAGAATCCAAAGACAAACATTTTTCTCCTATATTGTTCATTTTGTTGCTGTCATTTTCACATTCACCTCTCTAAATTGAAACATTTATTTTATTAGATTTTGTTTTGCTTTTCAGGCAACTGGGCTGCGATAGTAAATTAGTTTGAATTGGAAGTATACTTTCAATTTGTCTATGAATTATTTCAGTATCCCTGACACTGATCAGATAGCAGTTGTTGGACTGGTGCCTATTAGATGTGTTCTGAAAATCAACAAGCCTGACCTTCCTTAAGTAACATTTTCACACAAACAACAGGTAGCTTTGTGGTCCCAGAGTGTATTATTATGTAAATACAGCTTTCTGACGGTAAATAGGTTTCTTGCAGCACACAACCGTTGCCTCAGCTTTGCAGATGATGGGGAGGCAGATTTCATTTTGTTTTTCTATTAAACGTACAGAGATTTCAATGTAAGGCTACATTGACACATCAGATCTGAATGCTTTTGCCACCTTTATTTTCAGTCGTCTCCTTTGACCTGGCTTTTTTTGTTTGAGTTTTTTTTTGTTCAAATTCCCTTCTCTACTGACCCGCTTTCTGCAGGTAGTAAGAAGAGAGCACTAAATTTAAATTGCTAGATGATTTGGGGATTTTGCATTGACACAAGGTATCAAGAGGTATGGGCCTGGTCACCTAAACTCAATCACAGAACTCTCATCTAGTTAATCAGTGGGCGTTTGCTGTGCAGAAGAAAAGTGTCACTCAGTGACTCGGTAGTCAAGGTTTAGGAGAAGATGAATGGACAATGAACATGAGGAGGAGAGGAGCAGTTCTGCGAGCTCCTCTGCATCAGCCCTATGCACAGACAATAAATAGACTCGAGCACCATTACCAACATTTATTTGGCTGGTTAGTCACACCTTCTTCAACAATGTCTCTTAGGTTGGCATTATATTTGAAGCTTTAAAATGTACACTGTTCTAGACTTTTTCTTTCTCAAAGACAGCATTCACGTAAACAAACTAACAACCTCCAAAATAAAGAAGTAAACTGAAAGAACAGTGCTATGGTGCATTAGGATTAAGTCTGTTTCGTTAGATATTATGTTTGTTGTCTTTGTCTGTGATGAACTCAACCCTATTTAACAGGTCAGCATGCATGCTGGAAAGACAGAGAGTGACTGGGAGGCAAGGATATTATATTAATACAATCACACAAATATTTGGAAAGTTAAAATGTCAGAAGTATGAAAATACCCCTTTCTGACAGTAGCAGATGCTTATGTAGTAGGATTTCTTGTTTGCTTTAATTTGTATCTAGTTACAGATCTTAAAATTCCTACTAAAAAGGCAAATGTCCAATGTTCAGTGTTTTTAAAGACTGCTCTAGTGCTTATTAAGTTGGAAGATAGGTTTTATTTTATTTTTTTATATATATAGTTGACTCATTAAAAGCTCATTTAGTGAACAATTTTATTGCCTTACCTGTGAAAGTCATGAATTGGAACTGCATTTAGTATGTGACTTCAGTTTCTTAATGAGTCCCTCCAAACGAAGAATCAGATATGAGCTTTTGTTAATAGTTTGGCTGAAAAGAGATTAAAAAAAAAAAAAAAGAGAGATAGAATCAAGCAAGAGAGAAAAGTTAGTTATACTATTGACTAGAAATGGAAAATGAGACTGGAGGTGGTGGCAGCTTTGTTGTTTCAGCAGGAGAGGCAAAAATAGTGCTGTTTGCCTCCTGTAAATCAAGAAGCCTACAGTGAGACAAATAAGACCATTTTCTTCCATGCCAGCTGACTGCACTAACTGGGTTTGAGTTAGTGCTTGACTAATCTCATTAGAGATGCTTGCTCCTTTTTTTTCAGGATTTCTGAGATCGCGATGGAAGTTGCTGAAAGAGGCACTGTGTCTGGGATGACTCCTCAGTCTTACTTGATTGAGCAATGTGACTGCCCATTGGGTTATTCTGGTTTGTCTTGCGAGGTACAGTACTAATCTGACTTCCACGAAAGGTCTTTGTACCTTCTTTGGTCTATTCGTTAGTGAGATGTGATAAGTAGTTAGAGTGTGAATTCATTTAACTGGCAACAAGTCTCTCTTAATGTAATTACATATATTCTTTCTCCCTCCCATAAGGAATTTAAGCACTTTTTTTTTTTTCCTTTAGGCATATATGCCACTGAAACCATGGTGACGACTCAAATACTTAGAATACAGGAAAATGAGCTTTAATGGGTCAGCATCTCTGAGGCTGATCCCTGTGGCTGATACTGACTGATCAAACCTTTTTGGACAGAGAAGGGTATTGCAGATTGTAATTACAACAGATTATGCTATGTTACTGTGTTATGGTGAGGCCATAATGCACAGCGCAGTTATGATATCATAGCTCACAAAAGGCTGAACTATATGCATCATTTTACCATGATCATGATTCACACAATCTGTGGAGAAAAACACAGGAAACCTCTATGTCAAACTGAAAAAAATCCCAGCTGATTCTATAAACTATTGATAGTTGTAAATAAACTACAAATTAACTTTTGTAACAGTGAATAATTAAGGATTACACACTACTTATTTCTGAAAAGTTAAATATCTGTCAGTTGAATGAAATTCACCAAATAAAGCACAAAAAAAAAAATCCCCAACATGTTACAAGAATGTTATTGTAATTGTAGCAGCAAACACTCTAAGAACAACCATGGAAAATTTTTAAGTTTCCTTCTGTAAGGGCTTTCCAGAGTTTGCCTTGTTGGGTATTTAAATTCCTATATAAAGTTTTAATAGGTGTATGATTGATTAGAATACTTTGTTTTGGAAAAAAAGAAAAAGAGTATTTCAATTTTGTTTTCTTAACTGTTTGTATTATAAAGAATAATTCAAAATAACAAGAAAATTTTAAAAAGTTATCTCAAAAGCAAAACTTGAAATAGTGCATTCTGCACAGCTGGTCAAAAGGCAGGTCATAGTTGAGAACCTGTCAATTCCTTCCATTGATCTTTCCTCTTGAAACTGTTCCAACAGCATGCCTTTTTGGACTAACACCAATAAGATGGAATTTGTCTGGTTTGCTTTCATTTTGCGTGCTCGACTGCCCGAAGTAGCACTGCAAATGCATTAAAAATGTAGATGAGAACCATCCTGTAGCATGTCTGTGCTTCATCAGAGAAGCTTCAGAGATATTTTCAAAGCTTTAGGAAATGTCTACTGCACATATTCAAACTGTCAGTTTCCCAAGTGCTAATAATTTTTCCAAGGAGATCTACGCATATACATTGAAAAGGGCCACTGAATTCTGGCAGATATCTTTCCATTTTGCTTACCGCCAATTATTCTTCCAGCGCTGATATAGGACTTGTATAATCCTGCTCAGTCCATACACAAAAGCTTTCCTCCTATCAAATTTCACTACTCATATGTCAGCGATGGAGCTACTTGTAAAGAGGAATAGAAATTCAAGGAACGTGGTCCAAATAGTGTATTTTGCTTTATTCTTAGAAGGAATTGAATAAATTAGATGATACTAATGGAAACTTTTGTCCTGAACCATTGAAGTCTGGTAAACTGGGAGAAAAGTGTTAGTCAACTAAGTGAGCTCAGTGCTTGTTATACATGCACTGTATTTTTTTTTCGCTTATGTAAATATTTTCATACTGAACATTGCATGTTTCAAAAGCACCCAAGTTTCATAGAGAATCAACCAACTTGTGTGCTTTTGTAAAATGGATCTTGTTGCGGATACCAGAGAAAGTGCTTGGGATGTAATATGTTTACTGCAGAATAGAAGTTAATATTTTTGACTGTCTATGTTCTTGATGATGAGACTGGCAGTCTTTCTGTTTACAAAACACCATATTTTCATTTTTAAGCAACACTAGCAATTCCAAATGCTTATGTTGAAATTGCTAGGTGAAGGTAGCAGGGAACACCACCTCAGGTATTCTACAAATCTCTTACAGATCCTGACAGAGTGAGAACTTGTACAGGGTTTCCCCAAGTTAGCAGTGGAAGAAAATTTGGAATGAGTAAGGAAAGGGAAAGATCCCACATTATCTGCGAGAACTCTACTCCCTTTGGATGTTATACAGGATTGTGTTATGCGAGAAGTGAGGCAAGAGGAACAATGAGTTGGTAGGAAATGTGTGCAAGGAAGTGAATGAAATAATTTTCTTTGCACAAGTTTTTGGTAACAGCATACACCTCAATGGGTGTTAATACACGTATGAGAATTTAATGGACTCCAGCATGTACTCAGAAGTACAGATTTTTTTAAAAATTACTATAATAAATTGTATTTTCAAAGGAAAACATGTGATACTGTAATTAGAACGTTATTTTAATTCACACCCACCAGAGGCTGGAATAAATGTCTCAGTTGCAACCTTCGTACTTCATGCTTAATTGCGTACTCTTCACGTGCTTGTAGCATTTTATTTTTAGTGTTCTCAGTGAAGGTTATGGTATGTTCTGTGAAGGTTTATTTAATTTTATTGAGAGAAAAAACATCTGATACCCAGGCATTTTTAAAGTAAATGCTAAGAGAGTATGTGTACTTATTTCATGATTTTTCCTGCAATTGCATTTAGAGGACTACGTGCACAGCAGTCTTTACTAGAAGTGGCATTTATATCCTTTCTTAAATAAAATAATAATAATTAAAAAAAATCCAGTAGCAGACTGAGAAAGAAGTGGCAAGAGTTTCCCTAATGGCTACTTTTAAAAAACTTCCAAGCTAGTAATGAAAAATGTAGTCAGCTTCATCTTTTGTCTGTGTCCCATTTCATCTCAGAAATGCTTAGATCAAAATAGATGTGAAGAATATCAATAGCATATCAAAAAAAAAAAAAAAAAAAAGGAGATTTGATTTGTTGGAGGATGTACCATATATTTATACCCTGATCCTAAACTCGCTCAGAACTTGTAAAGCTGTGCTTTGTACCGTGTTTGGACAAGGACTCTTGTGGGAGTGGAGAAGGAGGGGAAAAAAGTAGGAAATTGTAGTAAGAAACAAAATTACTTTCATTTGAGATTATTTATCTAAATTGGAATTCTTCACAAACCATGAAAAAGCAGTTAGACTGTTTCTATGCTTCAGGGATCTTAATGTAGTCTAAGTCAAAATAAAAAGGGAGAAGCAGAAGTGAGTTAGATTACTTTCTTTGTGATTCTAAAGAAAATAATTGTGTTTATGCTTTTTCCATAACTCCTGGAGGTTTTGGCAATGATTATAAAACTGTCAGAGTGGTGGTGTACGAATAGAATCTAGCATGTCAGCTAGCGCTTGACTGAAGAATCTGGCTTTTGATCATGAAAAGTTATTTACTCCCGATTCTCTTTTCTTTTATTTTGCATCCATTTTATTGCTATGTGATCTCATTCTTTCCAAAAAGCAGAAATTGTGGTCAACAATAAGAAAAGACCTCATCAGACAGTCTTCATAGGCTCCTAGCACCACTAGGTGGTGGGATTTATACATGGGGCTTGTCTGTAGGCACTTAGCCGTAATGGTCTGAACGATCAAATTGGTTGTGCTTGTACTTTTATGCTGCCTTAGCTGTGTGCTTTCTGGGAGCTGGGTAGCCAATTTCATAGATTTGCATAATAAGCCTGAAATAAAGATCAAGTGCTTGATTTTGCATGTGTCAGCTTTGCTAGTAATTTTTGATTTGCTCTCAAAATTGTGTTTCCAAACTAGGGTAGAGGAGACTTAGTGATAGATAAACTTGATTTGGGTCTGTTAGTCTCAAGACATGGAAAACCTTTAATATTTTGAATTCTGTACTTTTATGGCCTTTAAATTATGCAGCTATAAATAATGCAGTCATGCACCCATTTTCTTGATTAATATCACTTGGCTTTTGCTTGTTATCCATCAGGCAGTATGTAGGCAGATATTAGCTTGTCAAACCTGAAAAACTCATCAAGGGCAAAGGAAACAGAATCATCATGCTTGCTCTCCACATTCCATGCAAAAAATGTATTTTGAAAACAAACCTTATACTTAAGAAATGAAAGGAATGATACTTGATGCACAGTGAGAACAATGAGGTGTTCTGCATCTGAATGAAAGGTCTCTCAAGTTGTAATATGAAAAGCCTGGTGCCAGTGGAGTGCTGCAGGGATTTTTCAGCAATGTTTCCAATTAGGATTGGTTCTTGTTATCTGTAAAGTACTGTATATTGTTTGTAACACAGCTGGAAGCCTGTCAGGTTCTTTTCACAACTTGTAAAAACTGGTGATTGGAAAGATAAGCTTGCAATGCTCCCCATACCCAGTCCACTCTGTAATGATCTGTTTTCTTCTGCATCTTTTTTATTGCAGTCGTGCTCTCCGGGATTTTATAGGCTTCCATCTCCACCTGCGGGAAGGACACCTGCTCAGTCCTTAGGTGCCTGTGTTGTGTGTCAATGTCACGGACACAGTACTATGTGTGATTCTGAAACATCCATTTGTCAGGTATTACGTTTCTGAACTTATGCACTAGGTTAATCTTAATGTAAAAATCATAAGTTGTGTAACTGATCTAAAAAAAAAGAGGGCAATATTTTAATCCAATTTTGCTTAAATAGCTTAATTGTCACAGTTCAAGGGAGGTATACAAGCAAACTATCTACCTTTACAGTTTTCCATTCTGAATTTCTAGAGTTCAGATTATGCAGTGCTTTTTTTCCTCTGAATTACTATTTGTATAAAAACTAGATACCTGCAAATTTAAGAGACAATGTGCTGTGTATTGTGCAATAAGTATAACACTGCTCTTACATGACCTGATACAGTAAGATTCAATTTTAATTGATTGTTTCTCCTGCTTCAATGACTAGAACAAAGGGTAGAAGGAGGGATGAATGGGATAAGAAATTTCGAAGGATACTTCTAGCTAACTACCGGTCTCCATTCCTTCTTGTAATCCCACATAGAACTCAGCAGGCATTTGATAGATGCTTAAAGCAAGCATTTCCACTGAAAATCATATCAAGGAGAGAGAAATTATGAATCAAAACAAGTTTGAATCCCTGAGGTTGAGAACAAAATGTTGTCTGCTTTCTTATAATAAACAAATACGTCCTTCATTCTGTCTCCTTTCTCTGCAGAATTGTCAGCACAATACTGCTGGGCACCACTGTGAGAGATGTGCACAGGGATTTTATGGCATTGTCCAAGGCTCTCCGGGTGACTGTAAGCCTTGTGCTTGTCCCCTAACCGTTTCTACTAACAAGTAAGTAAACAAGCTCATGATGCAGAATTGCCTTTCCTGCAAGCAAGAGCTTTGTTTTGGGCTCACTGTGTCCTTTTTCAGATAGCTACAGGGGAACTGCATCATGTAAGCCATACTAAAAAGTTTTACTTCTCCTAATTGATCTTCCTTTAAAAGTCGGGAATTGCTCCCTTGCTAATTTGTGATAAATAAATTAATAAGTGCTAGAAAATGCAATACTCAACAGATAATGAATGCATGTTATAAAAGTATTCTCACAAATGAAGCTAGAGCACAACTCAAGTACAATACAGCCACAAGGGAGCTGTAAAAAGTCTAGTGCTCATATATTATGTTGGTATAAATATGTTACAGTGCCTTTCTTGCTCCACTGTGGAATTTATTGATTCCTTATTTAATGTTACATGAGTTTTAGGCAATTTGTGAAAGATAGAATCATTTAAAAGCAATATAGTTATTGCAGCATAAATTTTATTGGTTGCTTTATGCTAATGAGCCTTGCCACGATGTCTCCACACGTGTTCCCAACAGATAATACTTTAGCACTTGAGATTTGTTTGTTGTTTTGCTGAGAAGCTCTTAATGGTATTTGGAATCATACTGTAGTACTTTTCTGAGAAGGTTTGTGTTTCATGATCATTCTCTTGAAAAGTTGGAAGTGTTCCTTGGGTTTCTCTGTGCCTTGTCTGACCCTTAGGATACTTTAGTGAGTATTTCAGCCGGTATATCTGAGAGGTTGGGGTTTTTTTCTTCTTTCTTCTTCATTTTATCATTTTGGAGTGCTCCAAGTTTTATTTTGAAGAAAGGAATCCCTTTCTCAAGCATCAGTAGTTAAGCACATCATGATTGCGTTTTTAAGACTTTCAAACCTCATAAATGCCAAGCTAAGAACAACCAAAACAATGATAAAAGGGGCTTAAAGAAATACCCCGTATCTCAAAAAGTTATAATGTAGTCTTAATTACAAGTTTTGCTGAGTTATATCCTTTTTCATTAATGTTTTCCATTATTATCTCATGACTAAGTGTATTTAATAATTTCAGACTAGGTGTTATTTACTTCTCAGCTTTGCACGTCAGCAAATACACTGGAAAAAAAAAAGTTTTCTGTTATTAACTGGCAGTAGGAAGTGCTGAAAATATAATTTGATTTTTTTTAATTTTTTTTTTTTCTGGGGTTTAAGAACCGTCGATTCCCCAGAAATACACGTGTCAGGGTTCAGAAAATGAGCAGGACTCTTCGCCTGGATGGTTATGGCACCCTGCTACAACAATTTAGACATGTTCTTCCCTAAAAGCTAATGTAAACCACAGAAAGTTGGTGTCACTTGAAGTGTTCTACAGTTGGGGAAATGTGTGGACTCAGGTAGCGCGTGTGCCCTGGACACGCACCCAGATTACTGAACTTCGTAAGGAAGGGAAAGCAAGCAAAGTGTCAATACCTCATGCAGCCACCTGGCATGTATGGCTCCAGATATTGTCACAGCCTTTTGTGTTATGCTCACATAAAAGTGATCATAAGGCTTTTTTTGTTTAAAAGCCTTCATAGGAGATAAGTGATTAACACCTAGGAGATAAGTGATTAACACCTAGTTAGAAATTGTTATTCATGAGACAATCATCCAATTTCTTAGTACTGTTGAGAGAGGAGTCAGATCTGAACATGTCCAGAAAGAACTGCTTGGGGTTTATAGAGCCTGAAGGTATTGGGTGGTAGTTGAGTAATCGTAATCGGCATAAAATGCAGATAGCATTATTATTTAATGACTGACATGATAATATTTTTGAAATAGTATAGTGCAATTATTTTTATTTATGGAATTTTACAAAAATCCACTAAGGTTTTAAATACTGCTTTTATACTCCTGTGCAATCAACAGTCAGCTTCACACATGATAAGCTGAAAAAAATAAACCACAAAGAGAACAGAGAGAATGAGTTGATCCTGACAGTGTGGATCTATTTTTATAGAGTTGAAAATGTGTTGGATAATGAGTTTGTGAGTAATAGATCAATTTGTTTACATTTTTTTGCAAAGGTGTAATTTTATATACTCATTCAAGCGCTATTCGTTTAATGCATTATAAACAAGTTAGACTAGGATGCTGACTGTACTGTACCAAGAAAGGAGCTCTGGGCCCGCCACTAACCACCTCTGTGCCCATCTAATTCTTCTTCCACAAAGAGCTGAAAGAGTTTTACAGTATTGCATCACTTCAATATTTAGTTGTGTTTCTTTTCCCATAGGTACGCTTACTGTGTGTTTTAACTGTCTGTGCAAGCCCTAAATTCACCAGTATTCCAGCAACACAACTACTTTGCACCATTCCCATACATACACACTGCAGTCAGTAGTTACTCATCTACGTCATGGCTTAGTAAAAATAATCTAGTGACTTCTGTGATTAAACTAAGACCCCTCCCTGATCACGAAGAAGGTAGCTTTTAGGATTTTTTTTCTTTGTAGGACAGTCTTTTCTCTTCAGTATGTCGTTTTAGAAGATACTCTGCTGTTGCCTTTTTGGAAGATTCCATATGGCTCTAACTTTGGTTGCTTTTTCCCTCTTTATTGTTTTACCTTTGAGTAAACTTTCCCCGGCTTACCATCTCCTGTTATTCAAACTAAAATTAAATTGGACTGGAAAGGCTGGATGTTTGGTAGCTCAGTTTGTAAATCTCTCGTTTCACATCCTTCTCATTGCTGCCTTTTCTTGATCACTTTTGAGTGACAGCACCATTCAGTCATACAAACCTACAGCATCCGCATTGTTGACTCCATCCCCTCTGATATGAGCCTCATTGATTCTGACCTTCCAGCACCAAATTGTGCCAGTATCACCACAAGGCACAGAAAGGATGAGTCTCCCACAGGGATTTGTAACCAAGAAAATATTGCCATTTGCATTAAGAGTGGAGCTTACCATCGGCCCGTCTGCGTTGCTGACTAGAGTGAAATGATGCAATAGAGTGGAAAAAGTTTTTTATTTGCTTTTTGTTTTAGTTTTAGCCCTTCTTGTGTTGCGGAAGGACCTAATGATTACCGATGTACAGCATGCCCACCTGGATATGAAGGCCAGTACTGTGAAAGGTAGGATGAATGGAAAAAAGAGGAAAGAGGGATAATGAAAGGCAGGACACATGAAGAAATGAAGGAGAACAATGTCCTTCAATACTATAAACATGTATTTACTAATGCTTAAATACATGCCTTGAGATAAATTTATCTCCTCTTTATACATTACTAAAACTCAGCCGAAATAGGCAATTTTTATGTATATCTACTATAAACTGATAATCAGCATTATTTATATCACTATATCCTAGTCTTTCTTTCTGATTTGTGGGATTTCTTTTCTCCTGGGCCTTACAGGTTAAACCGAAAAATATGAAATTTATCTAAAATTAGATATCATGCCTATAGTGTGTCTTGATGTCACTTGTAACCTTGGTTTTAGTGACTATTTTGTCCTCGTGGGCACTAACTGAAAGCCACTTGCATATAAACCTATGAATGACCAAATTACAAATCAATAACCTAAAGAGCAGCTGTTGTCTCATCCACAGCAATGCTGTAGAATTAAGAGAAAACCGACAAGTGTCTACTATGAGATTTCACTTCTAATGGGTAAAACAAGTGACTAGTGTGAAAAAAAGTAAAAGCTATAGATCAAACACTGCTAAGGTAGAAAGATTTTTGCCACGGTGTAATAGATGTTGAACTGAAAACTCTTAGGGCTGTGGAATTACTTTTGCCTACCCCCTCCATCCAGACCGTTCCATGGTTTAGTTTGTTGGGCAATTTGCAACATTTCTCCCTCTAGAAATACATACTGAGTCATAAAGCACCAGAGCTTTTTTTAATGGTTCATGAATGAATGTTCATATACAGTTTGTTTACAATATTGCCAAAAATTCATTGTAGTACATGATGCATCTTAATTGGCCAAACCTCATTTTCTGTTTGCAATGTCTAGATGTTCTTCTGGCTATACAGGAAATGCACAAACTCCAGGAGGCTCCTGCCAGGAATGTGAGTGTGATCTGTATGGTTCCCTGCCTGTCTCCTGTGATCCTGTGACTGGACAGTGCACTTGCAAGCCTGGATTCACAGGGTGGAAGTGTGCTGGCTGTGAACATCGGCATGCGCGTGATGGCATGAGATGCATTTGTACGTATAATAATGTAATTCTGAAGAATTTTTTATTTTGTGTGACATCCCAAGTACTGTGTTCAGTTCTGGGCCCCTCACTTCAAGAAAGATATTGAGGTGCTGGAGCAGGTCCAGAGGAGAGCAACAAGGCTGGTGAAGGGACTGGAGGGAAAATCTTATGAGGAGAGGCTGAGGGAGCTGGGGTTGTTCAACCTGGAGAAGAGGAGACTCAGGGGAGACCTCATCACTCTCTACAACTACCTGAAAGGAAGCTGTAGACAGGTGGGGGTCGGGCTCCTCTCCCAGGCAACTAGCATCAGGACAAGAGGGCATGGCCTGAAGCTGCGCCAGGGGAGGTTTAGGTTGGATATTAGGAAGCACTTCCTCATGGAAAGGGTCATTAGGCGCTGGAATGGACTGCCCAGGGAGGTGGTGGAGTCGCCATCCCTGGAGGTGTTTAAAGAAAGATTGGATGTGGCACTTAGTGACATGGTCTAGCTAGGTGTTGTGGTGTTGGGTCATAGGCTGGACTTGATTATCTCGGAGGTCTATTCCAGCCTCAACAATTCTGTGATTCTGTGATTCTGTGATTTCAGAAATTCAACTTGCTTATCAGTCAGATGTGTGGATTTCTTTGAAAATTGTTGCTAAGTTTCTTCGTACTTTGACATTCTGGTCCATTTTTTTCACAAGCTGTGAGATGTTAGAAAAGCTCTCAATTGATTTTAATATGCTCAGTGAAAATTGACAACAAAGCTTGAAAAATTTATTTTTGTGGGTTTTTGAAGTCTGTAGTTTTGCTAAAGGTTGTCACTGCTGTTGTGACAATGTTTGCTCTTAGTGAATTTTTTAGTGTTGTCCCAAATGTTTAACCAGCAATTGCAATGCTTTGTGCCATGAGTCACACAGGAGGTTTTTACTAAGGTTTGCTTGGTCATATTGGTTCAACAGCCATCCATTGGAATTGAAAAGACATAAGGAATGACAGTACAACTTACTGAACAACAACTTCCTTTGTTTAAAATAGAAAATTAATAGTCTAAAATACTAAGTTATATTTTGCAGTACTGATATCTTTGCCCTGACTTCTGTTTTGATATGTACCAAGCGTCTTGTCTTTTATTATTGTTTGGATTTTTTTTCCATTAAATTAGATAGTGTTTGTTTTGAGCTCATAATCTCATTTCCCGTGATATCGTATGCTTATGTTTTATCAAAAAAATTGAGGTAGCAATATCTTTCTAGAACACTGAGTAAATCCTGACTGAAATAAGGCATTTTTACTCTCCTCCATCTTTCCCAGCTGAATAGGAGTTAATTTTATTGTGATCTTTTTTTTTTTCTTCCCAAGGCCATCATTGTTCGTTTTAAAGTAGAATGCAGTTACAGATCCAGTAAGTCCAGTATATAATATTTCTTAATCTGTTCACCTTTGAATAGATTGGCAAGGCACAGTGAACTGCTTTTAATGTTTTACCTGATTTTTATCTGTTTTAGGACTTTAATTGGAGCTTTTTCCTTTTGGTTTTGAGTTGGTTTGGGTTTTTTTGCCTATCTGAGTGTATGTAGCATCAAGGCAAGTAGATGCCAAAAAAAGCCTTTTTTTCCTTCCTTTTTCACACAGAATGCATTCAGTCTTTACCTCAATATCCAGAGGTGTACAGCTCTCTAACATTAAAATCAGCTAGTACAGCTCAAATTGCAAATATTTTAAAAGCAAATTGGAAACAAAGAAACAGAGTAAATGCTAAAACTGGCTGAAGGTATCATATCAGTCAAGAATGAAACATGTGGCTTCTTTGAGCAGTTATAGAGGAAGAAATTAGGTACATAGGTAAAGGACTACACAGTGCAGAACATTGTTTGACTCAGTTTAATGCTCTCAGATAGTGATCAGGACTTAGCAAAACTAAGCTTCTGAATGTGAATACTGAGTTCAGTTCATTTTGCATTAGGCTTGATTCCCAGGTACAACTCTTCTTTAAAAATGAATAGAGACATTACTGGGAATATAGATTAGAATCTATGTAGAATATAGACATAAATACCTCTATTTTTGTCTTATGAATAATATGGCATTGGTTCATCGATGAAAAGCTTAGTATACTTAAGGAAAATATAGTCGTCATGTCCTGCAGTGCGATACAGTATAGAACTTAATTCTGAACGATCGTATATCTTAAGCTCTATTTTCAAATACAGCAAAATAAATGTATATAGGCTAAATAGCTATTTTGCTGAAATAACTACACTTCAGATTCCATTTTGTGGCCTACACGTCAAGTAGAATTGTAATTACAAGTTAAATCCCTAAGTATCACAGCTACAAATTTTTTCAAGTAAGGACTGTGTTTTCCGGAGTGGCTTCTGAAAGAAAATGACTTAATTGTTCAACATTCTGAATATGTGTTATATTATTTCCAGGACTAGCCAATATTTTCAGTCTCAGACATCATTTAGTATGGTTTTTTACTGGTCATTTACCCTATTAGTATTCTGAAAAGTCATTTGGATATCCAGGATGGCAGAGTTTCTTTGTACAAAACAGCATAAGTGCAAGCTTTCATTTCTAATGGTTTTCTAATTTATTAATCAGACTGTTTCATTGTGTGGATAATGTTAAAAATCCTGACTATGAATGGGAAAAGCTGTGTGCAGGCAAATCAAATTTTCCACCTTTTTCTTTGAAAGATGTGATTTTGTATAATCTCTGATTTAACTGGAACATATTCATGTGCTGGTGTTGAAATATATCTACACTACCTGTAACAGCATTTTAACTGTAACTAGATAATCAAATTTCGCTATAAAAACACCTTTGCATGCTCATATGGACATTGCTAGAAGTGAGAAATCAAAGGCAAAGATTTATTTCCTTTAGTCATAAAAATAGGAACCACCTATAGGAACAAATGGGAGGTACGTTGAATCTCCCCTATCAATCACAAGAACTAGTCTGTTACTACTGAAACCACATCGGTAACATTCATGTCATAAATTGCAAAAAGTGCAATTAAATATTTCAGTAGACACTTTATGCCTGTTTGTTCTATATGATTTTCCCTTTGTTTAAAGGTTCCTCAACCCCCATGTTACTCCAAACCTACTTTTGCTGGTAAAGGGCAATACCCACAATACGATAGAAAACCAGCCTGATCAATAAACCATTTACCTTTGCAGCCTATGGTGGATGCAGGGGCTGTGGCAAACAAAAGGATGATAGCAAGCATAGACTTGGTGGGACTTTGGCTAACACTGCTTAGTATGTCACAGGCTTCAGAGTACAGCTGTTTTCTCCTGGTAGGGATTCATTGCTTCGGCCCCTAGTGTGCTTTAGTAGTCATTGTCTTGTCGAAGAACCATTAGAAACACCTTTTAGGGAAACCTTGAAGTTTTCCTTCCTTACTTCCAGAACATTTATCTGTTTCAATCTGAGTTTAATGCAGCTGAGAATTCAGTCCTGTATACAATATATTTTTACTTTTCTGTATCAATCAGCCATTTCCAAAAGACACAGAAAATTCCCTTCTGACTAGCTTCAGTTGTAACAAAACATTAATAGTAATAATAATAGTGATTAAATATTCTTAATGTATGGAATATTAATACCATATGCAGAATCCTGTTTGCATTCAGTATTTCAAATTAGCTATATTCATGTGTCTACTTTTGCTCATTTGCAGAGTTCCGTGACAAATACTGCTATTGCATTGTACCTGTCAGAAGTGTGAAGAACCCCAAATTAGGTGGTAAAATGATCTAGCTTAGAGAAAATACACGCGAGTAACAATCACTCATGTTTGAAAAAATGTAGCTGCGGGTAACATAAAACGGAGTGTGATTAAGCTGTCCAGTGTTAGTATGTTTTAGTTAATATTTAGGAAAGTGAAAATTGATTTTGAAAATTTAACAAAGAATAACCATCTGAATAATTAATTTCTGGCAAGTTCTCTAGAAGATCGCCACACTGTATGACATGGAATCTAAATAATACATATTTAAATCCAGTTAGAGAAGTATTTTATCCACAACATTGTAATGTATTATTGTTTAAATATAGCATTTATATGTTAACATATCCCTTATCATAAGTGTTCTAAAGATTTTAGAGTCAAAATTTGCAGTGAAAATACAGGGGGAAAAAATGGAAAAGCGTGCATATTAATTAAAATTATCTATTTCTGATATAGCTGAAAATCTTTTTTACCAGATTCTTCCTGTTTTTTCGTAGTGTGTCTTTTTTCAGTTGCTTTGCCACTTTTCAGTGCTGTGTTAAAATAGTTATATTTTAGAAAGCTACAGGTAGAATGGAAAGACAATACAGTTTTAAAAAGCCACTGTACAAAAGGGAAGAATTTGTTTACTGCTAAATAACAGTGGAAAGATAATTATGGGTGAATGGCACAGACAGAATGCACTTCTCATTATATTCTTAGAACAATGTTGTTTTCTCTAGGATGTCGTTGGGGAATGGAAAATGATATCCAAAAATTAGATTTTTTTTTTTTTTCATAAGTAATACAAGAGTCTGAGCGGTCTACTCCACATCTGAATTTTTTGCATTAGTACGTTGAATAACTGGATTATTTTCCCAGCTAAAAAGACCATCTAGATTGTCGTGTACAGTTACTCATAATGCTCTGCTGATGAAGGCATCCTTGCAATTTTTGGTCTCAAGTAATCCACTTCATAGGCTCACTTTCTCTCCTCTTTTGAAAGGTAGTAGTAGCCGCCAATAAGAAATAAGAAAAGTAGTGATGATTGCAAACTAATTTTTATAATGCTGCCATCCTTGTATACTGTCAAATATGACGAAAGTTTTCATAAATCTTCTCTAATGCTTAGAGGTTCTTATTTTTGTTTGTAACTACAAGTTAATTGTCCTCTAAGTGATTGATGCCCCCTTATGCATCACTCATTTTTACTGCAATAAATATATCTCAGCGTTTATTCTGCTGAAAGCTGTCAACTGGCAATTGCTGACTGGTCTGTAATTACAGCAGTATTGAAGATGTATATTTTCTGTTTTCTTAGTTAAACCCCACTGTTCCAATCCAAAACACAGCTGAGTTGTGCGTTGAACAGGAGCAGCCATTCCTCAGTTCATCTGGCCCCGCATGCTCAGGCAGACTGAGTTCATTAGTATTTGCTTGATTCATATTTTACACACGCGTACCAGAAATACGTGAACAAGCCAAAGCATGTATCATTCCCTCCTCATCCTTCCCAAATAGCTTTGACCTAGCAAGCTGAAGTGGAAAGAAGGAGCTACAAGGGGTTTTGGATCAAGCCTGTAGCAATCATTTTTCTTAGATTAGTAATTCTCCTGTGTATTTTTTGTTATACCTGGTGACATTCCACTTCAGTTGTAGAGCTTGTTGTACATAAGGTAAATAACCTGAGATTGTAGTGTTGTTGGAAAAGTGACTGTGTTTGCTGCTGTGCAGCGTTTGGGAAAAAAAAAGTGTTCCCAGTGAGAACTTCGAGGCCTTATGGTTAAACATATGGCAAGTCAGAACTCACCTTCTGAATGCTTTCAGGACATCAGTCATAACTACAATGAGGACTTCAGAAAAATTCGTCTTCAATGTTTTGAGCTCTGTTGCAACACAAACTGCAAAACCTTTCCTCAGATGTATATTGCTGTCATGAATGTTCCTTGGGATCAAGCAGAAACCTAAATATAAAGCAGTCGATACGATTCTGTAATACGAGATTAACACAAGGTGAAGGAAGCAATCATGATGTAGGGAGATCAAATGGATATTTCATAGTTAGGAATTTTTCTTTAACTCAGTCTTGTGGAAGAAAACTGGACCTTTAGTCATACCGAAGTCAACAAAATCTTTATGAGTTTAAATATTCAATATTGGTAGAAGGAGAAAGCTATATAATCGTATTCCTTTAGTACCAGGTCTTGAACACTTAAATATTGTACTCAAAGTAGACTGTTGCTTGCAGTAAGAGGGAGTTTTTCCTAGCTGCCACTCAGTTCTGCAGCCAGGAGAACAAGGGTGCTCCTAGCCACTGATTCTGGCAGAATCAAGGTTTTCCCTCTAAAATAAGTGGTAGCTCCATAATCTCAGCCCTTCCAAATTGAGAACTAATGGAGATACTTTCACTATCAGAGGCAAATCTTGAGGAATCTGTGAAAAGAAGCATTACTAAGGTCCTACACAGTCTGTAATTCAGCAGGAGCTGGGAGCTTCTTATCACAAGCTTTTACAGAGTGAGCTGAAAACAAAGATCCTTTGTGTAACATGAGATCTACCAAGCCTTTTACTAGCTTCTGCTGTGTTCTGAGTTTAACAGAAGTTGTGAGCCCTTATGGCATAGCAGTAAGAATTACTTTTATCTCTGATGGACAGCTGCTTGTTTCCTGCATGAGCTCAGTAAGGGATGGGTACCCCTACTTGGCCTGAAAGCTGATAAGCTATCAGTTGTTCTCCCTTTTTTTGTTGCATGAATTGGATTTTGAATTTTGACTCACACCCACAAATGTCTTACACCCAAATCATGCACTATAAAAACTTAACTAGTACTGGTATGTATCAGAACCAGCGAATGAGGCTTTTCAAACTTTGAATATGAGAAGTAAACCTGAGTTGGTGCTATAGACCCTGATTTGGACCTGAATTTTCCCAGATATTGGAGATACATTGATCATGCAAACTCCCTGAAGCCAGTAGCAATGACAAGGAAGCTTTCAGCTCTGCTGGCGTTCTGGCTTAGGGGCAGAAGAGGGATTATCATTTAGTGTAAAACCAGTGTCAAAATGGGGAAAAAATGGGGTCACAGCCAACAGATTAATGAGCCTAGCTATAGCTCAGCACTCCATTGTGAAGCAGCAGGAAACTAATGCTGAAGAGTCTGTTGACTATCATAGGATACTACCTGATGTCAGAGATTGCATGGTTGCCCTTAGAACAAAAATGACCTAGTCATAACACAGTCATCTGAATCTTAACAGCAACTAATGTATTAAAGCAAAATTATGTTAGACAATAACTCAATTGGAGGAACATGTTGTGGCTCAAACATGTGATTCCTTTCTTGTACATTATCTGCTCTTTGTAAGATGGAGTAAGTGGTTAGACATCCATAAACTTCTAGTGTCTTTTATTACCTCAGGAATTATTTTTGAAAAAAATTCTTTGGTGTGCATACTTTGGAAATGCTTCTTACAAGAGGCAAGGCAAAATCCTTACTTATTGTGCATGGGGAATTGTGGTGAAAATGGAAAATGCAGTGATTTGCATTAATTGCTTGCTGAACTATTGAAATATTGACTGCATGATTTGCCTCTTACATACTTGCCCTGCTATAATGATCTGAATCTAGTGCTGCATTTGTTAATATTAGACACAAATTTATTGTGACAGTTTTATAGATAGACACAGAAGTATTTTGTCTTGCAAAATATAATCATGCTCTTGAAATATTTCTCCTAGCTACAGTACATTTTAAACTGTGTATTGAAGTAGCTTAGTCCTATCTCCTTTACTCAACTGTGGTCTTCACTTGATATAATTCCTATTTTCAACATAATTGTCATACTAGAGGTGTTAATTTATACTGAATGCTCACTTATCAATTGTTTACTCATTGAGAATACTTCATCTTTTCATAAGTCATTTATTTTTTTTTCTTATTGGTGTGAATTGAGTTTATCTTTAACACATAGCAATTTTTTAGCATTTTATTACCAGTCATTCTGACGATTTTGAGGGTGAACAGATTCAGCTTGTTTCGTAAATGAAATAAGATATCAGAAAAAAAACCAACCCAACCAACAAATAACCAAACCCAACTTTTTCGAGGTCTGAAATCATTTACTTACATCCTGCAAAATAGTTATCAAGTCTACTAATCTTCTCGATCAGCTACAGAACAGGTGTTTGCTATATAAAACACTCAGTTGGCTGTAAAACTTGCTTTTTCTTTAATTGTCTCAGACTTCTAAAGCAAGCACACCAGATGACAAGAAATGGCATGGTAATAAATTGTGGTGGTTTTTTTTAATTTCATGTAGAAACATGAATCAGAATGTATCATGCCCACAGTTAACAACTTCAAAGTTCCAGTGCAGTTCAACTTATGTAACAAAATACTGTGAAATAGGAGGAAGAAGTCTACAAATGGAAGCAATGAAAATGCAAAAGGAAATCTTAAAATAACAATATCTAGCTTTCTGCACCCACTTCTTACTGCACTAATCCAGCATCTATCTTGTCTCCTTTTCAATCATCACAGGAGTTTCATGATGTATTAAATTAGTATTCATTGTTCTTCTTTTCTCTATATTTGATACAACTCCTTGCTATATTAAACAACCAGCCTACAGAATAAGAACAACATTTAGATAACTGAGAACTTTAAAGAACAGAGAAGATTTTATCTATATTACAAGTAGATTTCAGGAAAAAAAAAAATTGTAATTCTCTGTTGAAAATGACTTCTCTTTCTACAGAAGCATACATGTTGGTTAGTGATTTTTTTTATTATTTGTTTAGCTATTGAGCTGCCTAGGAGTGTTGCTGAAATGAGTAATTACATACTTGTAAAACTTTAGATACAACACTCCATGTGTCTTAACATCACCAGTGAATTCATTGTTTCACAGTTTGCTCCAGCTCCTGAGATCCTGTTGAGATTTGCCAGTTCTGTGTAGCATCTTTATGCAGGGAAACTGAAAGGCATTCCTGCAACTCTGATCTAAGGGATGAAGAATTTTCCCATTTGCCTCATAAATGATATAAGGCTTTAAGGTTATGACAGTTTCTTGTGATAGTTAATAGAAAGCAAGGGAGGGGGGAAATTCAAGCTCCTTTCAGTATACGCAGCACACACCAATATTTTTCATGCTAAAGAGTATTTGCAAGAAAGGAAACACGTATGCAAACCTTATAAGCTGATTAGGGAAAGGAGGTGGGGAAAAGCATGTCTTAAAAGAAAACTATAAAGTTTTTTTATCTGCACTCTTTCTGCTGTCCACATTACAAGTTTAGCATGCTTGCGCATGCTGCTACATGCCTGTAAAGTATGTTAATTCTAAGATTTATTCTTTTTTTTCCTTGTGTTGATATCTACAATCATACTATACTTCTTTAACTGCTCCTTAGATTTTCAAAATTACCTATCCACTTTTGTCAAGCTTCATCCAAATGGCTTGTCTAATTTAGGATTTTATTGGCTAGTCCATAATGGACAATGTTAATTATTTCCTCTTTTTTGTGAGGTAAGCCTAAAATTTTGCCCACCTTGTTTTATATTAAACTGTGCCATTACAAAGTCTCAAGCAATAAGGTCTTTACTGTTCCCTAGTTATTATTTCCATTTTTTCTCATGCTATGCTTTTGGAGTAAATTAACTGAAATTAGTGTTAACTCTCAAAATTGTACTTGTGCTATAAAATTTCTAACTCGAAGATATATTTTAAATATCTAGATAGATTAAACAAGCTTTGCTGTTGTCCCTTCAGCTTGTGATGATGAATGCACAGGACTCCTTCTCCGTGACCTGGATCGGCTAAACCAAATGATCCTGAGTGTTAACCTGAGCAGTCCACTGCCTGCTCCATATAAAATATTGCATGGGTTTGAGAACAGGACACAGGAATTAAAGGTATGTTCACAATATTCACATACATAAATATGAGGGCTTCAGTACAGCTGTACTTGTATCTCTTCAAATGTACAGCCATGAGTAGGTTTAGGGAAGAAGAAAAATTCAAGATTTAATTACTTCAGACTTGATTTGGTTGATAGTTATTACAGTTATCTATTTTGACTTGTTTTAGTACATAAATCTTGCAGCAATAATTTGTGTACATATATGTAAGGAATTATACTGCAGGCATAGAAAAAGTGATGTTGCATACAAATAAAATGGGTTTATACTGGTGGTCCATAAAGCAGTTGTGTATTTTTTGTACTGTATGTTCCCTACCATACTTACAGATTCTCCACTAAACTATGTAAAGCTGTCAAGATTCCTGAGAAAAGTGTGTTGGATGGATGTGACACGAGAGTCAGTGACAAAAGGGAGTTGCACACTGTAATGAAAAGGAAAATTTTGATGCTTCTCTACAATATTTGGAAGCGCTGAGATCCATTGAACAGAGGTTTTTCATTCTCCCTTCTCTCTTCCCCAACAGCATTTGCTTTCACCTCAGCGAGCACCAGAGAGACTTCTTCAGCTAGCACAAGAAAACCTGGATACCCTGATGACAGAAATGGATGAACTACTGACAAGAGTAAGTCTATGATCACATTGAGGTCTATGGGTTTGGTTAAGGCTGCATAATGACAGAAATCTTCTGAATATGAATTAAACATGAATGAATAGATGAATTATAAGATGCTTCTCAGCCTCAGTGTTTGGATAGTCTTCTAACAACCTCTTTTTGTGAGCCAATGTATTGAGATATATTTTCTGCAAAACTTTATAATAATGTGAGAAAACTTTATAATGTTCATGCATAGCACCCAGGAATGAGCTTATTTGGGAAAGCTGACACTAAAGGAAAGAGAGTTCTTGATACAACATTTATGGGCTTTCCAATGGTTTCTGCTACAAGTTGTGTTATAAACCTAGTGCCAACAAAATTGTGGGATTGACACGCGGTTTCTCACATGCCTTGAGTTTGACTGGGGCTTTCAGAAACTGAACTGCCTGGTTTTCTTCCTAGCCTGGCTGCACTCAGAGTCACTTAGCACCCAGCCATGTCAAGGACATTATAGGAAAAGTTTTGCTGTTCTGCAGTTTCATTTACCATTTTGGGTTATCTTTTGTGTTGGCATGTTTCTTCAGGAGCTGGAGAGCAAATGGTAGCCTAGCCTGATTCGGTTGTTTTTAAGAAATTTTATAGCAAGGCAATGGAAGTCCTGGTTTAACAAATAACAAGTTCTCAATATGAGTCAATGAGTGAAATAATTGAAATAAGGACAATATTTAAAGGAAGAATTCAAATATATGCACAAAGTGTGTGAGTATAAATATGTGTTCTATATTTCATTTATGAGAGTAGTGAGTGTCTTCTGGTATTCAGTTGATGTGCTATTTACTCTTTTGATAAGGGAAGTTTTGTTTCAATATAGACCTTATTTTGGGCAGTAAAAGACATTGTCTAAGAAAATAATATAAATTGTGCCACCTAGTGGAGAAAAAAATAGGAAAATGGACCAGCCACAATAAAAAAATGCAACTGTCCAAAATACGTTATTATGAAGGACTAGTAAAATCATGTTCATGAGTTGTGCTCCCGTGCATTGAAACAGCCAAATGAGAAAGACATGGAATACTGTACTGATGAATATACACTTGAGAGAATTTACCTAAACCCCAAACAGTTTTAGCATCCTGTTTTAAAATTGTTCATGGCTTATGGAACTAAAATTCTCAAAGAATCTGGTTTGTTTGTTTGGATTATATTCAATTTTGAAAAAAAAATGAAATAATGGGTGGTGGGTTTCATAGACAGTATGTTTATGTCTGTGTCTGTACACTCCTCCACACCTGCATGAACAGGTATTTATACTTAGCCTCATTGTGAGTATAAAGAGAGCCTTTTTTTTGTAATCTTTTATTTTTCTGCCAGAAATAACTATGGTAGTTTTAAGCCAATGTGGATTTTTAACTCATGACAGCCCTACAAGCAGGGAAGATTATGTTTTTTGTATTAAGATTTTCTTATGTCAAGACCTTTTTTTTTCTTTACACAGTTGCTGGTTTTTTAGTATCCTTTTCCAATTGCCCCAATCAATTAAATCATTTTTAATCACCCATGGAGATGACCTAAAACAGTGCTGCAAATTCTCACCTTCTGTAGACTGATCTTGGAAGGAAAAATATTGAAGATCAGATCATAGGGGAGTTAGTATGGTGGCCAGATTATCACCGCTTCCCTTTCTGCAGTCTTCTGTTGTAATGAGTTAAGTAGCCTTATAATTTCCAGTTATTCCTACAGAGTTGTTAACTGGATTGCAATCGTTCTTTTTTTAATTTGAGAATGACAGCTGGTGGTAAATCCTACCCTTCTCTTTCTATGTTTGTAAATAGGAGTAATGTCCCAGAAAGAAGAATGAGTCTTGATGTAGTGTGTTTGAGTCTCATTTTCAACTGAAGACTTAGCTGATAACGGCCAACTTGGAGCACGTGCAGGCAACCACAGGCAGCAAAGTTTTTCTCTGTAGCTGATGTGCAGGCTCAGTGAATTTTCAAAGTGAAACTAGTAGTGATGAAGGAAAAACTTGATCTGGATGGATGAGGAGTCTATTTCCATGGGGGAAAAGAAAAAACAACTATGTTTTTAAGACAAAAAATGAAAGACAGTAGTACTTAGTCACTATAAGAATTCCAACCAATGATCTCTTACATCAGTGCAGCACTCCTTTTTCTTTTTTTCCCATTGTATTCTTTGCTTCATTCACTCTGTCATAGAGAAGATCCCCACATCTTTCTCATGCTGATTAGACTTAGGTGTTTGTATGCACATTCCCATATCCACCAGAGGCAGACCTCAGACTCTTCACTTTCACTTCACTACTTGTAGTCAAAATCCTCTCTTACCTTCCTATTAGGTATCTTTAGAGCATTCAAGAAAGACAGAGATTGGAATCACTCGTCTTGATTGAAATGCTTCTTTTGACTTTATAAACTTTCTAATTTCTCCCATAACACTGAATTTCTGTATGTACTAACACAGAGACAACTTAGTTTGCGTTAGCTGAAAGCGTTTTGAGGGAAAGCCCCGAACTACCATTAGTACAGTGAAGTCTGTATTTACTCCTCCTTCTGTGGTCTGCAGCTCTCTTGCAGGAGAAATTCCTTTAGGGTTCCCCTCTGGCTTGGTTAATACCTCAGACTGAACACACTAGCAAAACCAAAACAAAAATGTGTGTGTAATTGATAATACTTGCTAAGTGGCTAATATAGTCTTCAGATTGTGGCAAAGACTTCCATGAAACTTTCATCACTAAGTACAAGCTGTGAACATCACTAAAGCAGGTTCACTGGTCTGAGATACTTTCTTTACTAGGTTTCCACGGTAGGAATCTTCATGCCAAAAAGTCTTATCTGTGTTCAGACTTCCTGAAGATTCATTCCAAACCCTCTAGGTTCAGTCTACCTGATCCTTATTGCTCCCCCAGAAGGGGTTCATTGTGCCTGTTCAGAGTGTCAGGAGATGCTGCAGACTGGCCTTATAGAAATGGTGAATTGTAATAAACTGAAAATATAAAAAATGAATACACTTTATTAACAAATGGAAACATTTAATTAGCCATGGAATGGCTAGGTACAGTGTGAAGGATATTTGCCATTTAATTTGGTTTATGGATTAAAGCTAGACCGGATAATGAATCAAAAGGTTATTTTTCAGCAAAAGCAAACTACGGCAAAATACAGAAAGCCTTCAGTGAAGCTGAATGGGATTTAAGTACTGAAGAGAACTGTCACTAAGAGGAAATGAAAACTGTTCAATGACAGATTAATGTGCACAAAAATGTAGTACATGCCATTCAGTCATAAATATTGAGAGGTTAAAGTGGCCAACTGGAATTCACATGAGTGTGGAAAAAGTAATCAAAACTAAGAAAAGTATATGTAAGTTATAAACCATCATTTTTAGTAAAGGACTTATGAATATTATAGAACATAATAAAAGTGAATGTGAAAATTCAAAGCAAATAAAACCCAAAGGATAAAAGGCTGATTGTTGAGGACATGACAATACATAGTAAGATAGTTCTCAATTACATGAAGAATTAAAAGCCATGCTAGGTTTTAATAGTGGTCCATCAAGACCATTTGTATTTTTGCCTTTTTCCTATCCAAAGTGCCTGTTAGAGTTCACTGTGATAATATTTGAATTCTGTATCCAGGCAGGTATAGGCGTTTTGTGAATCCTAATAGCATGAATAAAGCTGTATAAATGTGAAAAGCCATATTCTTCTTCTGATATAAGCATCGCCTGATATAACCTATACAAACCCTCAGTCTGTAGGGGTTCTTAATTCTTCCTGTATAATTCTATTTACCTGAACCATTTTCATATAAATTACTTTCAGAGTAACTACTCTGAAGTAGACCAAAACTGTAAGTGGTATGATAATGACAGAGATTTAATTGGATTTAATTTCGAAAACTCAGCTATGCTGATGTATTTTGAGGGCTTCTGTCTGGAAGATAATTAGGCAAAAAAAAAAATGTTTTAAAGCAATACGATTTCACTTTGACTATTAATGAAAAAAAAAAAGTGTGGGGGATTTTTGTAACTGAGAAAACAATTTGTACAGCTCAAGTCAGGGAAAACCAAAGCTCATTTTGAATTGTTAATGTTCTAGCCACTTCCCAGTGATTGGAAAGATCATAATGCCCTGGTTTGAGACATTTCTTGGGAATGCAATCTTCAATGAAAAAAACTGTGGTTTTTTTTTGCTTTACAATACCACTTGACAAGCTTTGTTGCTCAAAACGGTCAGTTTCTGTGTAATAAAAATGGATCCATTTTGTAAATAAGACCTTGACCGCTAAGTAGAATGTCTTAAGATGATTCCTTTCCTCATCATGCTTTTCATGGCTGCAGCAGATACATCTTCATCCTGTTGCTGTGATCCGATAGAATTATAAAGCACTTAGTTACACCAAAGCTAAAATTTTACTAAGCACCCCAATATGTTACAAACAAACAACTTCAAGCATTAGAGCTGAAAATAACAATGTTGGTTTTGGTTTTTTTTTCTTTCTTGGTTTAATTAATGTATTGATTTAAAATGCTTCTTGCTTGTTGGCATGAACTGTCTCTCTGAGAATGCCTCCAGAGACGAAGCAAAGAGGTCGTGATATCTGCTGCACTTTGTCAATTGAAAAGTGCACAGTTGTGAACTATGGAAAGTATTCCCTGAAGAATCTATTAAAAGGTTCCAAACAATGTTTCTTTAAGCAAATTCAGTGCATAATTTCATCCTATCTCCCTCTGTGTGCTGTTGCACACAGCTAGGGTTTCCATGAACTTAAAGTAAAGCCTTCCAATTTCCATTTAAAGGAAAAGGTGATAAAATTTAATTGTGTACTTGAGCAAAGCATGTCATTTTCCATGCATCTGATCAATAATTCATTGATTGCCTTTTGCCTGAGGAAAGTTCCGTGCATAAGTTCAGCCAGTAGGATGATCGGTAGTGCAGCCTTGCCCTGTTTATTAATTGTACTTTTCCTGAATTTGGCTCACTAGGCTACCAAGGTGACAGCAGATGGTGAGCAAACCAGGCAGGATGCTGACAGGACTAATGACAGAGCGAAATCTCTTGGACAGTTCGTCAACAGCATTCTCCAAGCTGCAGAAGGTATTTGAAAAAGGAAAATATACCAAAACTGAAGGATGGTGGAGAAGAGGGTCTGAGAGACAGTGAGGAAGAATTTATTATGAGAAATGTCATGCACTTTAAATGTTGAGTAGAGAAACTGCAGTCAGCTATCTTCTGACTTCTTCCAATCTACAAATGCAGTTTACATAAACAGTTATTGTATTGGTAATTATGAACAAAGACTAGCTGAATATTGAGTATGTTCCTTCAGGATTTTTACAGTTATTTGAAGAAAAACTGTTATGATGAAGTAACTAATAGGCCTTAGCTTTTGTTTATTTTCAAAACAGTTAAAAACATATATTGGTAAAAAAAGCTGTATGTAGTACTTGGTACATTAACACTTCATCTTAATTCCCCAAAATGACTTGAAAAACATATTACTACTTGCTATTAATGAACATTTGCTGCTTGAAAATTGCAAGTAACTCCTAATCCTACCTACGTAGTGGCATGAAGCCAACTCTTTTTCTTGAACAAGCTGATTCACTGTGCGTACAATGCCATAAAGATTTTTGAGCTAAAGTATTGTAGATGACTTGGATAAGCAAAGAGCTGTATATTACATGAAGCTATTAAATAAGATAATGGCTGAAAAATATGTAAATGATTGGCAATCACAGGAAGGTTTTTTACTTGAAAAATAGCGATCTGTTCTTTCTTCCTCAAAACTCCCTCTGCAGTACCGATTTAAGTAGCTATGTTTCCAAAGGCCCATTTCACTGAAAGAGAAAGCTTCCACTTTTGTCCAAGTACTACAGAATACATTTTATGTTACCTTTCATGTAACTGAATAGCAATTTAGGGTATCTTTAGGACGTGCAACTTTGACACAGTAAATGTGGGAAAAGCACCAAGTAAGTTTTCAGGAATTTTTTTAAAATTAAAGGCCAAGTTCCTTATATTTCAGGACAACTTTGGGATGATAAAGCAATTTTTTACTCCACAATGTTTATGCCCAGGGTTTGTAACCCAAACAAAAGTTTCCTCAAGCAGGTTTACCAATAGGAAGTACAGAGTTAGAAGACCTTGAAAAGGTATCTTAGAAGTAGACAGAGACTTTAAAATCAATATGTTTGCCTGGTGTCCAAGTTAACATTTTAAGAATAGATGAAATATAGGAGCATGAGACTGAAAGATACCTCCTGGGTTGCTGCATCCACTCCCCTGCTACTTTCTAACCCTCATTTTCAGTCATTTCCACAAATACACAGTCTGAATAGGAGGCAGTTTTAAAACTCTTCATAACTACAAACCTTCTTATATCTAGCTAAAAATACTCATGTTTAGTTTCTTATCATGTTATTTTGCCAACCTAGTCTTTAGTTCAAACAGCGTTTTTTCCTCTCCCTAGTGTAGAAACATAGAATCATAGAATTGTCAGGGTTGGAAGGCACCTTGAAGATCATCAAGTTCCAACCCACCTGCCTCGGGCAGGGACACCTCGCGCTAGATCAGGTTGCCCAGAGCCCCATCTAACCTGACCTTAAAAACTTCCAAGGATGGGGCTTCCACCACCTCTTTGGGCAACCTGTTCCAGTGTCTCACCACCCTCATGGTGAAGAACGTCTTCCTGACGTCTAATCTAAATCTACCTTCCTCTAGTTTGGATCTATTCCCCCTAGTCCTATCACTACCTGACAACCTAAAAAGTCCCTCACCAGCTTTCTTGTAGGCCCCCTTCAGATACTGGAAGGCCACAATAGGGTCTCCTTGCAGCCTTCTCTTCTCCAGATTGAACAACCCCAACTCTCTCAGCCTGTCTTCATAGGGCAGGTGTTCCAGCCCTCTGATCATCCTCGTGGCCCTTCTCTGGACACGTTCCAGCATGTCCATATCTTTCTTGACACAGTATTCCAGGTGGGGGTCTCAAGGAGAGTGGAGTAGGGGTGGAGAATCACCTCCCTTGACCTGCTGGCCACACTTCTCTTGATGCAGCCCAGGATACGGTTGGCTACTCCTATTTCCTCCACCTCCAAGTGTGTTCATAGAGAGGAATCCTATTCCCCTTCAGTTCCTTTTTTTCAAGACTAAAACACCTTAAAGCATATTCTTCCAAATCTCCTACTCACCTTCATATAATTTTCCTTCCTTTGTTCAAAATAAAGTTCATCTTTCCTGAGCACATGTAATAAGCTTTGAAATGAGGTTGTTTCAGTGTCTTGCGCTTCAGTGGAAGTCAAACCTGCCTATGGCAGCTATCCTCATACATTCTGGGATAGCATTTGGTTTTTTTCACAGTGGAGTGCCATTGAACATTTACAATATAACTATGTTTGTCTCATTCATACCTCATATCTAACTGGTAAAGCCATAGTTTACAGCTTAAATTTTTATTTTTGTTTATTGCACAATATTTTATTTTTTTGCAACTTTTATCTCATTCTGGTCTGATTAGTTGAGTTTTGAAGGTCACCCAGTTCTTGCTAGATAGCATTCCAATCCTCCTATACTAAGACTGTCTTACAACTTTTCCTTATAAGCATATTTTATTAGTAGGCATCTGTTGTTGGTTTGTTGTTTTTTTTTCCCCCTAGAATCAGTAATGAAAGTATTTGACTAGATTTGCTATCTATCTATCTGACATGTGCTACTTTTAGGAAAAAAAAACCTCAAGAAACTCACATTCATTTCTTTCACATCCTGTTTTCCACTTACTTCAAAGCAAGTTCTCAGGCCAGATTGGAATTCTCATTTCTTCAAAACAGACACTAAATTTGCTTGTTCTCAGTCAATCTTCTTCCTATATTTGCAATGTCATGGACCAGGTCTTTCAAGTTTCTAGAATGGCAGTTCTCTGCCCATTCCAGCTTGAGTTCTTCAAAATGTTTTTTCTGTGATTTTTATAACTCTTATATCCTTCTGGTCCTTCTCAATTGTCTTGCTGTTTAAGATCATAATTTTTCAAAAACTGAGGATAAACTTTCACTGTATATTGGAGCCTTTAAATGCATATTGACCCTATAGCTTCTTTGCCTCTGCTCATTTTGAGCTATGAGACATTGCTATATTGTTCCTTAAAGACTTTATGTCCATTCATGAAGTTCTGATTGAGATGCAGGTATTCTTTATGCCCATTCCTTATGCTCCATCTCTAGATTACAGATTTCTGAAAGTTAGCTACTTTAGATCTCTAGGAATGGTATCTGTGACCCTGAGCTTCCTAGTACTTCTCAGTAGGCAACAACTTTAGGATGAAATGCCATGAAAGAATTTACTTCTTTCTTTAGACTGAAGGTAGCGCTTGAGAACAACAGTGCTCAGAAGTATACTATCGGACAGGTGCCTTCCTAAACATCATGGAACCAAGGAATTCATCAAACCATAAAAAGGCCTTATTGCAAGTGAGAAGTTTGTAGTAGTTTGTTGTAATGACCATACTCTGACCATTGATCTATTTCTGTTGAACTTATTGCTGATTTTCTGAACTTCAGAGTACCTGTAACTAGTTTTTGCTCTTAACTAATGTAAATTCCTGAGCTTTGCACTTCCTTGTGTTTGTCTATGTCAGTGCATCCAAATAATTTACCACCACTAGACTCTGATTGTTTGGCATGTGCTAAGAGTAGAAAGTAAAGATTGTTATAAGAAGAGGAGGATGGAGGAGAAAGATAAAGCTAGGCCTAAATTTTCATGTACCTAATAAAAGCTCAGATAACATATCATAGAATGCCAGCTTGAAAGGGACCTGAAGGATTTTGGTTTAAGTGAGATGGCCCAGTACCCTGTCAAGTTGAGTCTTAAAACTGCCCAGTCTAGGGCAGTCCACTACTTCCCTTGGGAGACTATTCCAGTGTTTAATTGTTCTCATTGTAAAGAATTGTCTTCTGAACTTCAACCAGAATCTCGCCTGGAGCAACTTGCAACCATTCCCCCTTGTTTTCTCCATGTGACTCCTATCCATTTTCTCTTTTAAGGTAAATATTTAGGGAGGTTAAATTGCTATTTATTTATTCCATATTTAAAAAAAATTTTTTTAAAAGTGCCTATTCCTGGCCTAAGGTAACTTAGTAATGATTCATAACATAACACACAGAAGTGATCCATTTAAGCAAGACGTAGTCTTTTGCAGTCCTCACTACCCCACACATAACCACTCTTGATTAAAGATCCAAATCTTGGTTCTTACCACCAAATTGAAGACATCATTGGATTAGATTATTCTTTATAATTTGCTGTAGACCTACACAATATGCAGATGAAATATTCGTTTATTTGAATTTTGTAAGGCAGATTTTAATTTCTTCAATTAAAGATTTAAAGTATTGAGAAGTATCTATGCAACCAGGAACTGTGCTGTTTTTGAGAAAACAGTTATGTAGGAGCCTTGTGCCTGTGGAAAGGCAGCAGTACTTTTTGAAATTGAAGATGGAACTGATTGTTTTAAATGATCCAGTTGCTTCTAAAAGTGTATATTCTAATAAATTGTGGTGTACTATGGCAGATTTTAGTTATTCCTTGAGTATGATACCATGTGTACAGCTTTATCAGTTAGGAATAATGCAGTTAATACATTAACAGTGTACCATCATATATTCCAGCCTTCATACTCTTCTTTTCCATTTCTGAGTATCTGCTTGTAAACACTTGAACAGGTTTAGACATCTGTTGGTGTCTTTCTCTCCTCTTCTCTCTCCTTCTTTTTCCCAATCATTTATTCTTCCTAGTACTTTAAGTCTGAATACTCAAAATTACATATTTTGAAGTTCTCCAAAGTAATTTACATCTAATTTTCATTGCTTATACTGCCTGCTCCTTAATTCTTTGAGCAACATACCAGATTATCATCTGCTGTTTTGAAGGTTCAGTGCAAATTCTTTCTTTCAGGGAGAGGAGGAGAGGAGCAATATATTTATTATACTGGATGTAAAGACCTCTTCACTTTAATTATTGTGCTTAAAAGTGAGCTGTAATAAAAGATTTGATGAAACACGTAATGTTTTCTCATTTGTTACTGATCATTGGATTGACCATCCTTTATTTTTCACAGCAGGAATAACCAGTGCAAGTTGCATTCCTCTTGCTATTGGAGTTGATGGGCAGATGCTTAAAGCTTCTCTGTTTTTATTTACTAACTTCTTACATAGTTTTTTTTTTTGGCCCTCTGCAGCTGCAAAGGAAGGTGCTATAAAGCTGAATGAGACACTCAGAACTCAAGATGAGACCTTGGAGAAGAGTCTTCCAGAACTGCAGAGTGAGGCTAACAGAATGATCGCAGAGTTGAGAAGTAGAAAGCTGAATATGCAAGAAAGAATAGCTCAAGATGAGTTAAAGTGAGTAGAGACATCTCAGTGTTCAATCTCCCAGTGATAATATCTGACTTTTTAAAATGTGATTGTCATCTTTTCCAACCAAGTTTTCAAGATAGGTCTTACAGAAATGTGAAGGAAAGAAAAGTCTAATAACTCATATCCATTAATGTAGCACTTGCATTTTTGGAAATGCTTATGTACGTGAAAAGCAATCCCTAGAAAATTACTTCTCTGCTCCATGGGTACCATCAACATCTCTAATTGAATTCTAAGCAGTTTTTCTGTTTCTTTTTAGCTTCTGCTTTAGACCTAATAAATGACTTTTGTACTAAGAGACTTGTCTAGAAGCTTGAGGGTTTTTCTGGAAAACTAATGGAACTAATAAAAATACTATCTGTCAGCAAAGTTTGTCCAGTAGCATAGACATTCAGGAATATTTTGCCTTACATAGAATAGCGTAGATCAGAATTGTGGCTCTGTGGCACAGTTCAGAAGCCCAAGGTTTGGTTATTTAGCTATCTGTAAAAATAAAAACTATATATATATATAAAATTATATTGGCAGCTCTTTATAAAGCATTTTGCAAAATGCTGAAAACTTCTATGATTCACAAAAATACTTGGGCTTGAAGTTAAAATCCTGGTAGTCCATTCCTTCTGTATTGGTCAGACCAGTCATACTTTTAGAGTTAGGCTTTACTTAGCACTTCACCAGAGCAAGCAACTAGCAAGCAACCCAGCTGAGCAGCTATGTGGTCCATTGAAGTTGTGATGGCTCAGAAAACTGTCTGGGATAGAGTTACTCAGACCTGAAAATGTCAGTTATCAGGTGCATGCATACTGTAAGATGATGTAAATAGAATACAAGATAACCTAAGAATTCCAAGCGTTACAGAATCAGATTTGCACTGCGTATCTTACCCTTCAGAAACCAGATCTTTTTCTGAAAATCGTACTAGTACAGTATTTCTTCCCATAATTCTGATGGTTCCGCTTTCTGTTCTCTTGAAAAAGTATGTATTGCAGACTTATTTTTCAGCAGTGTTTTATTACTTTTTTCTTCTTGTTCTTCTGAGTCTCTTCTATGCCTTTCCCTATCATACATAGAAATAAACTAGGAAAAAGTAGGAAGAGAGAAATTTAGCCCAAAGTTTGAAAGTGCAAAGGAGGAAGGCCTTTCAAAGAAGGTGTTCTTAGTCTTTAAATGCTACAGCCAACATGAAACTGTCAGACTAGCATGAATCATTTTCTGCTCTAGCCCAATAGCTAGAGTAGGAAACACAGTAGGGCTTTTTTGAGGGAAAGAACTTCTCTCCTTACCATTCTTCCTGAAATGTGCAAAGTGAGTATTTTCATTTCCTGATAAAGACATACATTTTGTGCTAAGAAATACATGAATATACCTACAGATTTCAATCTAAGTTGTATGGTTTATCTTAAGGATAGGATTACTTCTTTATAGGCAGTCATTGAGATCCAAGAAATGTTGGCAGTGAGCTCAACAGAAGGAAAACTATTCACTGTGGCTTACGGGGCAGGAAGGAAGGGTCCCTAGATAACATTTTCTGAAAATCTTTCATAAAGTACTGCCTCTTAAAGAAAAATGTCTTAAAACTGCTCAAATAATATAGTTAGATAGTGGATAGGTTATGTTTTGCAAGAAAAAAGGGATGAAGAAAAATAGGGTGAAGAAAAATTAATAATTCTTAAAACTGTGTGTGCACACACATGTTTGTGAACCACTATACTCACATGTATTCTTACAGACTCATTTAGAAATACTTTGGAATAGCTCTGCAAGGCTCATGATCTCTTTGAAGTAGTTAATTGTATTTACTCTTCGGTGAGATATCTTTTGGCAGTGACTATATTCTATTTTCAGGATCTCATCCAAGAACAGAATGGCGAGAATTAGTTGATTCTTCTTACTTCTCCCATGTTTTCTTTCAATTCTGAAAAATTAAATGAAGAAGACAAATGAAGTAAAGTCTTTTTGCTTTCATAGATGGCCAAACTTCTCTTATATGTGCAGCTTTTTGTCTCATTTATTTTCCTTCAAACTTTTCAAATCAAACCTGTAATTTGATTGTCTTAGTGTACCGAAATGGCACATTAGTCAATAATTTCTCTCTAAAAAGAGCATGTTAAAAATACATCAGTATCTGTCCTAAGCCACCCTTATTTTCATACTTATGAAATAAATCTTTCAATATTTTATATCATTCCTACACATTTTCTCAGATGCCACCGAGTTGATATTAAGGGATGCTGAGAGCCAGAACTCTATCCTTCTGTTTAGTATGCTGAATAGCTTTATTTTTGTATGACTTTTTCTTTCATAAATTTGTCTGATGGTTTTTAAGTCAATGTGAACTTCTATCATCCAGTTTCCTGTAAGAATGAATTGCATAACTCACCAACACGGTGTTTGAAGATAATACCTCCTGTGTTTTGACATTGCTTCCTGATATTTTCATTTTTGTATTTGGAGACACACTGAACAGTTGATCATCTTATCCATGCTACTCCTGATGTTATAGTCCTCATTTCTTCTTCAAATAGGGCAATTCTAACATATTTAGACTCTTGCCCATATACAGTTTATTTTTTTAATCCCTTTGTCATCACTTTCTAATCTTTCTTTTGTTCCTTTGTACTCATTTTGTGGATCCAGTCCATACATTCCAGGTGTTAGGCCAAACCTGTGATTGTTTCTCCTAACACTTCAAGCATTTTATGTAGTTTTGGTTTTTTTCCCTAGGAAGGTATTCAGTGAAAGCAGCACAGCTTAAGTGTGCAAGATAGCATTTCAAGAAATGTGGGGCAGTCCAGTCACACAGAAATTCTGGTACATAAAGCAAGGGATTACATGGAACAGATTTATTACCTTGTACTTCATTAGAAAGAGCAGAGGGGAAAATGCACAAGTCGATACAGAAGTCTTGTCTTTAGAGCACCAATGAGAAGTTCTGAGGTAGACTACTGCACAGACGGGTACTTTGGACTATGCGATGAGGTAAGGGCATAAAAGGGAAGTTCATCTGTCTTATGTTTTTATTCCAGTACTGCAGAGTCGTAAGGGTATCAAAATTTGCCACAGGTGTAAGACAACAGCTGCTTATGCAAGGAACAATGTAGGAATTATGGGAGAAATTCTGAATTCCTTTCTACACTTCTTCTGTGACAGGGTATCAATACTGGGATTTAATTTTTGATTAAATATTTTGTTCTCAGAAGTTGCAGATTCACAATGTGAATATTTTTTTCTATCTAAATCAAAACCAAGACAAATGGGGGAAAAAATCTATCTCAGAAAATCCCAAAACTAAGGTAACAATTTGGCTGTTCTTGGCTCCAGTTCAGATCCTTCATCTAAATTATGCTCAGTGGCAGCATATCTTTTCCACCTCTCAGATATTTTCTGTGTGCATTTATTTATGTGCTTATTTTTAGAAAGTTTCTAATGGAACTGAGCATAGGCAGGGCAAACTGCAGTGTGTTTCAGAAAATACAGTTCTTGTTTTCCACACAGCTTCTTCAGACACTACCATAATGAAACACAAAGAAAAGCTTAATCTGTTCTAGCTGGAAGTGCGAGAGATTTATTTTGTAGGTATTGTCTGTCCTACAGAGTTCTATTTACTTAGGAATTTTCTTTATCTCTAAAGCATCATTTTGGAAGTGATTTTTTTTTTTTGTCCTTTTTCTTTTCTGTCCTTGTCATATCATTACATTAACACCATGGGGTCATGTCAGGGTTTTAGGCTGGGCTGTGCACTAGATGAATGACAGATTACTCTCCATTAACCCTTCTCCCCTCCCAAAGGGAAAGAGAAAGAGAGTAATGGAGAGAGACTTGTGGATTAGAAAAGAAATCTAGAACAGCTTTGATTAAAATAATGATAATAAAATGAAATATATGCAAATGTATACAAAACCAATATAGAATCTAACCCCCTGATGGCAATTACGTCACCATCACTACTGATGCTGTGGGCAGGCACTGGAGAAGTTGCAGAGTGGATTCAGTGGCAGACAGGAACTGAATTGAGGGGCTGGATTCTGGAACATACAAATTGGGATCAGAGGCAGAATTGCTGGAAACCTTGTTAGATGTTGGCCATTGAAGAAGACAGCTTGACCCTCATGATCCCTCAGCTTTATACTGAATATGAAATACATGGGATGTAATACCTCATTGATTAGTTTAGGGTCACCTGTCCTGTCCACTTTTCCGCACAGGTGCAGCCTCTTACTTTCTGCACCCCCTAACATGCTACATAAGATTTAACAGTGACCTTGGCCTTTGTACCAATCCTTGATAGTAACTATAAATATCGAGCATTGCCACTTCTAGAATCAGACACTGTCTGTGAAAATATGCCATTAACTTCAGAAAACGCAGATAGTTTGAAGAGGCTGAAAAGTAAAATCACTGGACAGTTAGTTCTGTTCTAGCTCAAACCAGAATGTGTTGCATTATATGAAACTGATTCAGTGGCCTGGTATCGTGAGAGAGACAAATGAGAGGGCATAAAGACTCCAGTACTCCAGTCCTTTAAAACTGGATACAGCAATTCTCTGATGATTAAGAAATATTGCATCCCATGCCAAAAGCAGACACTTGTGAACTTTTTATTTCTGTGTTGCCAAATCCCATTGAAATATCACAGAATTTATTTTTGTTAAGCAAAATTATTTGGCTACTGGAATTCATAAATCCAAGGATCCTGGGGGTTATTTATTTCACAGGAAAGTATTCTTGGTTTTTGACTAGCTCAAGCAGTTTGTCTGCTCCAAGACAGTTTGCAATCAGGCATATCTACCTATCCTCCTAATTTCAAGGTAGAAAATCACTTTGTGTCACGTGTCACGTTAATGTGAATGAAGGAAATCTTTTTGACAAGTTGAAATGTTTCAGAAAACCTTGCTTTACTAGTCAGATCTCAAGAATGGCAACTTACTGGAAAAAAAAGAAAGACAAAACAGTCTTCAGTGGCACATATTTGAATATTTTCTATTTAATAAATAGGACCTTAGTGATATTTAAAAACCTCTTTAAGAAAGGACTCAAGAACAACTGTCATTTCACTTCATTAAGCATGTGTTCTCTTGAAGGCTACTTTGAGATTTAATTTAGAAGTCTATTTCATTTGCATGTTATTAAGAATTTTCAGATTATTTGATGTAGGTAAAATGAATTCAGTACCTTCATGGGTGACAATGTATTGCAGGAATGCAGAGGATCTTTTCGACAAGGTGAAGAAATTATTTGGTGAGCCTAGTGAGAAAAATGAGAATCTGAAAAATGAAGTCCGGGACAAGCTATCGAACTACCACACCAAAGTTGATGATGCTCGAGATCTGCTAAGAGAAGCTGCAAGTAAAATTAGGAAAGCTGATCGTTTATCTGCAGTCAACCAAAAAAATATGACCCTGATAGAGGTGAGTGCTGACAAGTTGTATCCATGATTACTTGGAGTCTGATCACAGTTTGAAACTTTGCATGATTACATAATGAAGCAAAAATATAAACAAAGCAGAAATATTATTAAAATATAACTAATATAATTAAAGGGAAACATGTGCCTCAGAGTGAGGAAATACATGACTTTAAAAGTAGAATTACTCCACAGCTCTTTCTAAATAATATAATATGCTTTTATACATTGAGTGGAGGGTGCATTGGATTTACTATCTGGGGGGAAATCAGGTACATCCCAGTATAAATAGTCACGTAAAATTCAAATCCTGTGCTCAAAATTTAAATAGCAGTTCAGTTAAAATATTTGCTGTCAGATATTTGCTCCTAGAAAACTTACACTTTCATCTTCTTCTCCAGCCCTGGGAAGAAGACTGAAAGGGGTATATGGATATTACAAACTAATAAATCAAACTCTGTTCTCTGTAGTTAATAGCTGTTATAAATGATCTCCCTCAAATTGGAGGGGTCTGCTTGTGATTTAATTTAAATTGCCAAGACGTAAAGAGCATATTATATTGTACATTAACAAGCATTTAACCAAGACATAAAGAGCAGAGTGAACCTAATGAAGATAAATGTTTCAACTGTATTTGTTTCTTGATGAGCTTTTGCCTCATGTACAATGATGAGGTTAGAGTTCCAAGACCTCAGGTCTCAGCAGAGATTTGTGAGCTTGATTGAATTACGGAAATACAGTGCTGTAAGGGAGTTAACTGATCTCTCTTCTGTTCCTTTTCTTCCCAAAGGTGGATGGATAAAGGTTGAAGAAATCATCTGATATCTCAATTTTTAAAATATTCTCTGCATCTCAGTATCAGACTGCCTGAAAGCACTCTTTCCAGCAGTCTTGCCCACCTGGTTGTTTTGAGGAGGGTTGTTTTTTTTTTACTTTATTTTGACCTTATTTTGACCAAGAAGCCATCAAAGCACTCTTAACACTAGAATGCCATGGTCTCTTATCAAAGTAATCTGTGCTACTCAATGGATCTTGCACAAGAAATTGCCAGTTCGTCATTCAGCAGTCCCTCCTTACTACACAATATGCATTATTTTTACTAGTTGGAAAATAGGAAACCTAAGATTGCTGCAAACCATTGTATTTTATTTTACTTTCAGTAGTTAATGAAACACCAGGGGATATAAATAGGAAAGCAACAAAATATTTTGATAAATTTTTCCTTCATAGGCAGAGAAAGTAATTGTAAGAATGAGGAACTTGCACATATGGGTAAAGATTAGGATTTCTAACTTCTTTCTGATTCATTTTGCAATAGTACTACAGTCAGTTACCTGTTATAAACCAACAAAAAAACCTACTGTGTGGGAGGGGGATATAGAGCTGGAGATAGGAGGGCAAAGAAAAGGTACCTTGCATTATATGTGCATTATTGTTCTCACTGCTTTTCTCTGAAAGCTCAGAGAATTCCAGAAGTGTCATTGTGACATGGTGACAAAATGCAGTCTTGTATTGGGATGCTGGTATTTGAACTGTCATCTCCACTCTAGTTAAAAACTCACATTTTTCTTTGTATGAACACATCCTATAGAAAAAGAAGCAAGCTGTAGAAGACAGTAGACAAGATGTTGAAAAGAGTCTGCAAGAAGCGAGTGATGTCCTTAATGAAGCCAACAGACTTGCAAATGAAATCAACTTAGCTGTAGAGGTGAGTATTTTATCATCCCCATCTGAGAATTAGTACAATGAGCATCATTATGAAAGCAAAACAGTTAATTAAAATAACACCTGATTTTTCTTTTCATTTACCAATGCTGGAATATTTGAATTGGAAAAAATAATTTTTCCATCGCTGTATGGCAGAAAGCCTAATCTGATATATAGAAGTCTTTAACTTTGAGATTTAAATGATTCATCGAATTACATAAAGAGTTAGTTCATAATTTTTTATAGACTCTGCCTTCTTTTATAAATATGGTATTCTGATTGCGGTACTGACTTTATCTTGAGAATTGCAGATGCAACAGACCCGTTCACATTCTCACTGCAACTCTGATATAGATGTAGATTTATCTGCGCAAAAACTGTGTGTGCGTACCAGAAGGAAACTTCAGAAATAATTTGTTGCCTATGGCAACAATTTTCAGTCTAGATAGATCAGGGAGAAGAGAGGATTTCATTCGCATTTTACATAATGTTTTTGAAAATTCTGCCTTGCAAGTTTTATCAACAGAGTTTGAGATCTGTGCCTTAGTTACACACACAAAAAAATAAAATCTTGAAATATCGTTGGTTCTGTAAGTATTTCTATCTTGCACTGAAAACTGTTAAATGGAAAAATGTCTCTTGGAGAAATGAGAAACACTTTGAGACAACTTACTGGAAATAGGAGGTCTTCAAAAAGTCTGGTTCTTACTAAGACACTTTCATAAGCAAAAATACATAGGAGTCACTCAAAAGGTCCTGAAACATGAAACTTCTGTCATTGTGCTCTATAATGATAACTAACCAATGAAAATTTAGGATAACTAAAGGCTTAAAAGCATTTATTTTGTCTTGTTTCAGTATGTGGACAGCATTGCAGATAAGATACAACCAATGTCTGATCAGCTGAAGGATAAAATAGATGACTTATCACAAGAAATTCGTGATAGGATGCTTCCAGAAAAGGTGTTGCAAGCTGAGAACCATGCAGCCCAACTGAATGAATCATCTGCAATACTGGATAGGTAAGGCAGCCATTCACTGGTAATGATAAAATCACTAAGCAGAAATTAGTTGAGAGAAATTGAAGGCCATGCTTCTTAGACGTCAACATCTGTCACTGGGAGTGTACCAATAACTAGTATTCTATATGAGTATACAACTATCCAATTGGTTAATTTGTGTGTGTATCTCTTGTAAACAGTTTCATACATCTTGTGATCCTTATAGGCATAAATTACCTGCAAACAGTGCCCTGAGATGCATTCACACAGTTTAACTGACCACATTGCCTACTGCTATGTTAATGTGAAAAAAAAAATCAAGCTTTGTCTTACAGAGCCCACTGTTTTTATTCTGTGTATTTTTGTGTGTGTTTTTTTATTTTTAAGATGACTGTTTTGGCAGGAGAGCCTTATCATGGTGCTAATTTGTTCACTATCAGAAATCCTCCCTAGTGACGGACAGTAATCCCCCTAATGGTTTAAAAACACTCTCCCAAAATTAGTAGGTATCGTGGGCTAAAATTGTTAAAACTAAGTACAGAAACTTCAGTTTCTTTTTTCTTCTGTAACATTCCTAAATGTAAGTGAGAATTGCAATGCCCTTGGTTTCTATGGCCACAGCCCTTTCAGAAGAATGATACTTTATAATTCACCGTGTATATAGTTTCCTGGAAAGAACAGAAGGTAAGGATTTGAATTTGTTTTGTTTTGAGTTCGTTAGGTTTCTTTGGTGGGAAGAGGGGGTGTGTCTTTTGTTTTATTGCATTTTTTGCACTTAGGAAAGCAAGCCAGTAAGTATAATTGCAACAATAATGCACAGAAATAGATAATGAATATTCTGCCTTGTGGACCTGTCCCCAGCATAGCTTCAGAATTTTATTTTCTCCAAAGCACTGCATGAATAAAAGAGGAGATATTATTCTTTTTAACATAACAATACGTTCCTTTTTTTGCTGCTTGCGTTTTTAGAACTACCTGAAGACTTTAGTATCCCAAAGACTTGTGAGCAGATGCTTAACACATTTTTTCTTGCCAGCATCTGTAATTTTGAGTAAAAGGTACAGAATTATCACTGATAAAGTGTCTGATACTTGTAAGATTACTGTCTTCATATGCACTGTAGTCATACTACTCTAGATATTCAGTATAATTTATTGAGGAGTATATAAAATGATGATAGATGTGGTTTTCTAAGTAAAAAGGTTTTGAAGGGCACTGTTTCTAGAAAAATGTGACTTTTATAAATGGTATGTGAACAGTCTGATCAGGACACGTCAGTTTTGTGGTGCATCTCTGGGCCCAAAGTTGGTGACTAACTAGTGTCACATCCAACCACAGTACTGAATTTGGATGTAAATATCCAAATACATGGCAAGTTGTCATGGAGGAGCTAAGTAAAGAAAATGTAGAACAAAAAGAATATTTTGCCTCCTTAATGAAATGTTGGCAAGATGTATTTTGAGATAAAGGTTTTTAACTCTGCTAAATAGACTTTTTTTATGGGTGCACACAGTTGTTTCTATCTTAGTACAGGTTGACAATTTAGCTTTAAAGAGTCTAAGGTAACCTTTAAAGTTGCATTCACTGTGGTGTAACAGTACCATGTATCCTTCTATCTGACTCAGACATCAACTCAATTTCTCAAGACGTACAATAAAAAATGAAGAATCAAGGGCATTAAAAATTATAACTAAAAGCAAATTTTTCAAAATTAAAATTTCTAGTGTGGTCAGATACATAATTTCAGAGGACCAAGAAATACCAAGATGCAAGATCCTGCATCAAGATGAAGCTGTTTGCTTTATACACTGACATTAAACAGCCATACTTCACAGGATTATGTAGTCTCTATCTGTCTTAGGAATTCAAAAATGAATCTGCTTTCATACCTGGCACCTGGGTGTCTTTCAGTTGATTCTAAATTTGCTGAAAAATACCATTTCATTTTACAGGAGAAATCGAGGGAGAGCCGTTTCTCTCCACTCACTCCCTAATGCTTCAAATAGTATATTGATTGACGATGAAGATGTTCTCTTGGGAGTTAGAACATGGAACAGTTCATGATTTTAACCTAGAAAAAAAGGAATTATTTTTCCTGTATACAAGGAGCTATTAATATAAGCTTCTCCCTTTTGGCTAATTGCCTGCTGAAGAGTAAACATGATTGGTATTTGGCAAATACAGTTCGTTCCCCTCCTGACCAGAAGGGATTTGAACCATATTTCTAAGAAGTACTTGAGGTACTAGCTAGATAGCTATTCTGGGCTGCACATTTCTCTAATAGAGCATCGCAAAAACTTGGAATAGCCTAGTCAGCTCCATCTGTAGTTGGAGAAGGAGATATGCTTTTTCAGAGTGATGCTGAGGCAGCTCAGTCATGCTGTTTCTGCAGCAGCCTGAAGGGAATCTCTCTCCCTCTATTAACTGTGTGTGGAGTCCAGGGAATATACCTTCTGTCCCTTTTGTCTTTCCTATTGCATTTTGTAGAAATCATTAAATACTTATTGAAGCAAGGATTGGAGCCCAGCTATCTCAGTTCCCCAGAGAATAGATTAATTACCAGGTTAGGAAAGGAATTTCTCTTTCTTACACACACACTGTCTCAATGATTAAGTATTTCATAGAAACTGGAACAGATCCAGCAGGAGAATTCCCTGCCTCCCTTATATTGTCATATACCTTGATGGTTAGAGCATTTTCCAGAGAGACAAAAATCCAAGCTCAAATCCATTCTTGTCTGGTTCAAGAGGGGATTTTAGCCCATTTACTCTTTATTCAGGAAGAGCATCATAGGCATCAGACATAATGTATATTGAGATAGATACCTTCAAGTTAATTCTGTAGGTGCAGTACTTCTTTGTAGAAAATATTTTAATAAGAAATGTGATTTCTTCAGCCTGCTGGCTAGAAATTCCCCTGAAAGAGAGTTAACTAAGCTCCAGTCCCTATGCCATGGAATATTTCTTGTTTATAATTACTTTTTAATCTGATTATAATTATTAGAATTATAAGCGTTTCATATAGATGGAACATCCCATTCAATATGAAGCATTATTACATATGTTTTTGATTTTGTTAGCAAAATTAACATTTTGGATTTGGTTTAGACAGCGAGATCTCTTCCAAACCTGGCATTTCTGTATTTAGCAACTAGACCAAGAAATTAATTGTTCAGAGAGTCTACTTTAAAAGGTGCCTGTGATGATCCCCCATGTTCATACAACACAAAATTCATTCAGTTCCCTGGCTCAATATGTATCCTATAAACCCGTATTATGAATACATTATCTGCATTATAGTGTTAAGCACTGCACTATCTTTTCTTATTGTCTGATCTATTTTTATCTCACAGATACTCCTCTTCTAGTAAGTATTGTTTTTTGTGAAAAATGCGAATTCCATTAAACATATGATGGCAGGACTCCTGAAATCTCAAGTGTAGCATTGCTCTCTAAAGAAATGCCTTAGAAATACAGGCTGTTGAGTTTGAAAAAGAAGTAGGGTACTATGTGCTGTTGAGCTCTGATAGCAGGTTTAATGGTGTGTTTATTTTTCCCATCCCAACAGAATTCTTGCTGAAGCCAAAAACCTCTCTTTCAATGCCACACTCGCATTCAATGCTTATACTAACATCAAGGATAACACAGATGAAGCTGAAAAAGTTGCCAAGGAAGCCAAAGCTCTTGCAAATGAAGCTATGCAAGCGGTAAGAAAAATAAGTGAATTGGGAAGAAAGCTTAGATTTTCTGTGGAACTGTGCTTCAGCTTATCTTAGATGTATATTTTGTCATCTTACGACTTTACTTAGAGATCCCTGCCACCATAGATTCTTCTGTTGAGACCAGAAAGCTATGCCCCTGTCAGAAGTACATATACCTTCAGACTACTTCCCCATTTGTTCCTAAGTCCTGGTCCTTATTTTAATTTCCCTTTTTATTTACTGTTCTTCCTCCCTCTTGTCTTCCACCTTTCACTGTCTATGGTCAAGACAACTGCTTTGAGTCAGGAGTTGTATTGGGTTTGAGTGAGATGGAGTTAATGTTCCCTAGAGCAGCTCTTATGGTTCTGTGCTTTGTATTGGGAGGCAGATAAGACGCCAGCGTTGTGGCTGCTGCTGAGCAGTGCTCGCATAGCACCAAGACTGGCTTTCCAACATCTTCCCCCCCACCCCGCCCAGTGAGATGGGGTGGGCAAAATCTTGGGAAGGGACACAGTCGGGACAGCTGACCCAAACTGAGCAAAGAGATATTCCACACTGTGTGACGTCAGCTCAAGTATAAAAGGGAGAGAAAGAAGGAGAGGGTTGGGGTCATCCGTTTGTGAAGACGCTTGTCCTCCGAGCAACCGCTACATGTACCAGAGCCCTGCTTCCTGGGAAAGGCCAGACATCGCCTGCTGATGGGAAGTAGAGAATGAAATCTTGTTTTGCTTTGCTTCATTTCGCATGTGCGCACGGGGCTTGCTTTTTGCTTTTTTTCCTATTAAACTGCCTTTATCGTACCCTATAGGCTCTTCCCATCTTATTCTCTTCCCCCCTTGTCGTGCTGAGGGAAGTGGTGGGGAGGAGTGATAGAGCGACTTGGTGGGTACCTGGCGCTCAGCCAAGGTCAACCTACCACAGGAGTGTAGGTCATTTAATACTCAATAAAGCTAGTTTATATTATGTTAAAGAACTCGATACATTAGTTAACTCTTCACTCTGTAGTTCCATGAAAATCCTCAGAGGCACTTCTCTGTACATAGGATGAACTGCGTGCACCTGACAGAATTCTAGAGATGGAAAATTGTAGGGCAGGAGCAGAAAGTTTTATTCAGAGAAACCACAGAGCATCCTTTGTGAACTCTTGTCGGTTTTTGCAGAGAAATCTTATTCTCACTATGAGATAACTGCATGCAAATTTTTGGAGGAAATGGAGAGAACTTTTAAAAATAGGATTGTAAGGTAAAGCCAGCTCTCCAGCCTGAGTCATAATGAGGAACTTGACTCCTTAATGCATATATTGCATGCAGAATACATTATGAGTGTAGCCAGAGTTATTTTTTATGTCAAATATGAAAGGAGTTAATGGCTAATTTGTGGTAGTTGGTCAGAGAACAACTGACATGCACTTCACAGGCACACAGAAACATGAGAAAATGACAGTATAATATGAGATTGCCAGAGCCGATATATGATACAGAAAAATATAGATGAACAGAAGCAACTTGTAGTTACAGCACTTGTACATGAATAAAAGTAGCTTGCAGAGAGCTACTTCAGTCAAATGGATTACGAAAATAGCAAAAGCAATCGCATACTGTAAAGATCTGTATTCAGGAAAGGGGTAAAGTGATCCAGCCTCTGCACAAAATGTTAATATTTTCAAGCTGTTTATATTGTCAACTTGTATTTCAAATAACACTAATTACTATTTTTCTCTCTTGATGAAAAAATTTCACCTCATGCATTAGTATGCACTGTTTCTCTGTAAATAGTTATTTCTTTCACTGGAACTCCCGATTACACTGCAGAAGGAGTTGTGGATTTTTTTTCTTCTCATTAGGTTGTAATACGGCTAGCTATCTCTTGCTGCTTTCATGACTCGCAGTGAGTGAGGCAGGCAACTGTTTCAGGGATTGAATAGAAGAAAAAGATGTATACAGCAGTCAAGAAACAAAGCAAGCAATTACAGTATGGCTGCGAAAGATATATATCAGACAGTGAACTGGCTGATTATACCATGGAGAGGAAGTGAATAGATAATTTGAGAGGGGTGGAAGTGAAGATGGACAATATGATGTAAATAGAGGCAAGTGAGTAGCAGAGACCAAAATATTTTTAAGGAGAGGTTTTAAGCACCTCTATTGCATGTATTCATTAAAGGGAGCTTGGGTTTTGTTATGAGCTGTGTATACGTAACAGGGATCTAGTTGATAAAGAAGAAAACGGAGGGAGCTGCTGCCTTTTAAATGTAATTGAATTGATACAGAGTAGAGATGGTTTATCATCCAATTACTGCAGAGCAAGGTAGATATTAACCTTTATTTGATATGTGATCACGTGAGGATTTTGCAACAGATTTGAAAAATAGGTTACATGTGAAGTTTAGTCATCATTTTGTTATTCTACTTACTTGCTTTTATGAAAAGACTGCTGAATGTTTGTTCATCCTAAGTGAAGAACATAACTTCTAACCAGGTAAATCAGGCTCCTTCTTTCTTCAGGCCCCAAAGGGACTTGCTTTTATCTGAGATTTAGTGTGAGAGCAGGAGTGCACTCTCACTCAGAGGTGTCCGAGTACTGTGAGTACTGTGGTTCAAGCACTCTCCTGGAAGGAAGCATTTGTGGATTTGAGCCCCTGCAAACTGAGAAGCTCCTAGTAACCGTGCCTCCTCCTTTCTGAGAAGGTGTTCTTTGGGACCCTGTGTAGAGGAGAGAGATCATGTCTTTCCCTTCCTTTTGAAAGATGGAGCCATATTCTCTTCTTTATGAGTGCAGTTGTGAGTGCCTGTCTTCTGTATAAGACAAATAGCAGATAATGGAGAAAACTGCTGAAGCTCACATGCATCCCTAGGCCTAGACTTTCCTATTGACCAGTTATAATGTTGAGACAGGGGGGGAGGAAGGTTTCCCAACAGAAGCAAGCTAATGCATGAACTAGAGGTGACAGGGACAGGACTGAGGTTTAGGTTCTACCCTGTACATCACTGGAGTGAATAATTTACGAGAATCTTAGTGATATTTCAGAATGGTTTTGGTTTTGATTTGTAATGGAAAATTATTTTGTTTTCAAATTAAGCTAGTGTTGCTAAAAACAAGAATGAAAAGATGCTTAAAATCCATTGTGATTACAGGAAGCCTGATAAATGACTGGGGAGAAAATGTATTAAAAATATGACAGAAAAATTCCTCCTGAGCTTTTTATGATGGATTTCCTCTCCCCTTAAAAGCAAAATAAATTTATCACAGATGAGAAATCTCTAGCATTCAAGCAGTTTCAACATCCCGTTACTTAGCCAAGGTAGTAATTGACTGAAAAGATGGGAGTCTTTAACAGATCCAGCTTGTGTCTCACAGATCAGAATCATAGTTTTACAATATGTCTTGAAAAGACGCGACTATTCTTAGGCTTTTTAGAGGGAGCTTGTAGATTAGTAACTGGAACCAAAAGGAACATGTTAAGTGCATAGGGTCCTAACTCCGTATTTTCTTTTGACTTTCTTTCTAGTGGTAACCCAACAGTTATGTTGGGTGTTTAGGTTTCTTTATGTGGTAATGACATAAAGTTGCCTAGCCACTCTCCTTGTGAGGATGTCCTGAGGGGCAAATCATTTGTACCATTTTGGTATTTCAGAATGCCCAGCTGTCTTCAGGACTGGTGAAAATGAGAGTAGCCCCAAGTTTTGTATAGGTGAAAACTTCCCAAAGTATATGTAAAAAGAAAATAATTTAATTTAAGAATAAGGCAGAACTATTTTTACCTCATATGAATTAGCACTTGGGTCTATAAAACACCTTGTATGTGTGTAAATTCAAGTATGTGATCCTCAGAACTGTCCCAGTGCATTTATGTCTATGCTTGGACCTGTGCAAGTGAACAAAATCACCAATACATCAACAGATTTCAGCAACATGGTGCCTAATTCATGTCTATATCCATTCATGAAACCTCAGAAAGACTTCTCTGCAAAGTCCCCAGCAATTCTCAGTCTGACATGTGTTCAGACCATGCTCAGCATGTGCTGTCAGGGAAGTCTCCGCAATGCAGGGACTGTGACTGATCTTATTCAAACTTGCAGCTTGTAGCACATTTCCCTTTTGCTGTACTAAGTCAGTGATTCACATGGTCATCCCTGGAAGATTTGGAAGGATCTCCTCCAGCCCAGAAGAGTGCCATAACCCACCAGGCTATGAGCTGGACTGAAATCTTTCTGTCACTCCTGCAGAATCTGAGTTCAAGATTCATTGAAATACCAGAAAAAGGAAGACAGAGGGGATATTCTTCCTAAATTCTTTTCTTACCAAAAATTGTCTGCTAATTATCAATTCATAGAGTCTTTCCTTATTTTGATAGGGTTTTTTTGTTTGTTTTGCTCTTAAACTTTGTTAAAATTTTTGCTAACTCATGGATAGGAAAAAACCAGACCGTTCAGGATGATGTGTATTTTCAATGACAGCATTTTACATTATATTATTATAACAGCATTTATACCTCTAAAAAAACATTGAGGTTGCATTGTTTGGATACATAATGAGATCCCACTTTGGCCACAAGATGCTGCAAGCAGTCAACCCACACAGAGTTTGCACAAGAAGGGTAAGGGCATGAAGGAAGGCGCAGGGAGAAGGTACTATCCCATGTTATGGATGCTCTGGAAAAGGCAGAATTAGAACAAATTAGGTTTGTAAGACCCTGTGATTTTCAAACGTATCTTGAATCACAATTTTTTTTTTTTCTTTTTTCACTTTTTTCCCCGTTTATTTACAGCAGGTGTCCCAATTTAGAAAATAATATCAAAAACTGTTGGCTGCCAGCATCATTAAATCATAAAGGGGGTTATCATAACCCAGACTTGCCACAAGCACACACTATCACCTCACACAAAGCCAGAAAATGTTTGGTTTTTCCATTATTTGCTTCATCATAACTCAACGTCTCGTAAACCACAAGAAGAGCCCACAAAAAAAAAAAGTATATTTTACATCAGACGTCTTGATTGATATTCCCTTTCAGAATCACTTAAAATTAAATATAAAATAAAGCTTTTAATCAGTACAAGTGTATTTGTCTTTGAAAGGGCTTTTCTAGTATTAACTTTATGCTGAAATCTGTTTCTAACTAATTGTTAGCACATGGCCAATTATTGTCCCTGATTCAATTAACTTCTTGGGTTTGCATTGTAAATCTAGCCTTCTAACTTCATTTTACTGAATATAAACTGTTTTAACAGCCATTCAGCTATGCCTAGTCATTTAATAATACTAACGATCTTTGGTTTTTAAGTTCCTGGTCACAGAGTGATCATACCCTGGGTTCTGTTGCTAATGGGAAAAGAAATATAAAAGCATTATCTGATTTGACAGGTACATCTGCCACAAAATCTGGCCAAACATTCTTTCTTCAGGAGTAATCTTTTGCTTGACTAGATAAGGATTATTTCTGTGTTTATATGTATTTTTCTATTACCAATACTACTTGTGTTATGTGATAAATCTATCAGGAACTACTTTTATTCATCTTTTGAATGCATAGTGACTGTTGATATTGAAAGGGATTTGTGTACACAGCTTAGTATTTCAGGTGAGCTTGGAGATATTGCAGTCGTGTTGGACTTAACTTCTTAAAATCACTTAGCCTGTGATGAAAGCTAAGCATACATTTACATCCCATATGAATACAAGGAATCTTTAATAGCTGTATCCCTGTGACATGGCAACATACACCGTGAGATATCATGTAACAAATTGGCTCTGAATTCTGAAAGTATCCAAAGCATTTCCCAGGTATTTTAAAAGAAAAAAATGAATGAACAAGTCAAATATATGATTTTTACACAGTGTCATCGAAAACCAACAAAGATTCTGCAGTATGCGAAATATCACCTCTGGGTTTGCTCATTATATTAATAGTGAATAGCAATAATAACTGTGTCATTTAATTGACACACAGTTAATTTTTGAGTATATGTATCTGCCCTGGAAAATGAAAAGTAGCTTCTTCTTAATTACATACTAGTTACAAGGCTATGACCCATGACTAATATAGAATGTTATCTGGCTGTCAGGAGTATTCTCAAAGAAATGTATTCAGTGTGATGTGTGACCTGAGTTCAGTCTTACAAACTGAACAGTAAGTGGTTCAGAACCTAGAGCATTTCCTACCAACTTAAAATACTAATCTAATTTAGGAAAATCATTCTATCTATTGATCAGTCACTGCACTGAAGACAAGGATGGATGTTTTTCAAGAGAAAGATCTTTAAGTGGCATGATATGGTGAAGGGTGATTATTTGGTAATAAAATTCTTTCATTTTAACTGCAATTTACCCTTCTTTTTAAACTCTTTTTTTTATATTGTATTTTCTTTACTGACCTAGGAATTATAATTTTTGAATGTAATGACAAAGGTATCTCTGTTGTCAGTATTATAATTTGGATCATCAGATCCAGTCTGACTTCTAAAGGTACAGTAGCTGCTGTCTGGGAGAAGTACTGTATTGCAAGGTGTTGTGCATATAGCTGGAGGGAGAACTCCCTTGTTTAAGTTGAGATATCTTTTTGTTTGTTTGCTTTGGACAAAGTTTTGCTCATAGAGTCAAACCTGTTTCTTTAATGCTATAAACATTTTGTCTTTTTGTTAAAGTTACTGGTGATATTCCAAAGGAGATCTGGCTTCTCGTAAAAACAAAAGGAAATTTATTAAACAATTTTTTTTGTGTGTGTCTACTAAACCAATGTAACAGTAATGGGATATAATTCAGAGCATGCTGATGTTGGCTTAACATTTAGATGACTGTGTTCACTTAAATCATCTTCATTTATTTTTCATGACTTCCGGCTTTCCTGTATGTATGACATTGCTTGTTTGTCTACAGACATCTGGTCCTCAAGGATCATTGAAGGATGGCGCCAGGAACTCTCTTCAGAAAAGCTTCAGGGTGCTTAATGAAGCCAAGATGTTAGAAAATGACGTGAAAGGTATGTGTGCTGTATGGCCTTCAGGGCCATTAAATACAAGAATAAAAAATTGTGAGAGTGCTGTGCTTACAGTATAAAGAACTCGTATCAGTAGGAAAAAGTAGAGTTTGTTATCTGATCTGAAATTGAACAATATATCAATGAAAAATACTCTCCTGTTTTGGGTCCAGGCGTTATGCACAGATGCTTGTCCCCTCTATCCATTTCTTGGGCAGGAATGCTGAGGAAGATGGAGCCTTGATCTTCTCTTGCTAACTACAGCAAGGGCAAGAGTAATTGGGGAGGAGAGAGGGATGGAAATAATGGTTCTAATTTACTAAGTGCTCTAGCAGAAAAATAGTACAAGAAACAGCTCAGCATTAAATGTTTATTCCTGTTGATGCAGAGCCAGGTTTTGCAATGCCAGTCAGAGACACCACATCTCTTCAGGATGCTTATGGGATTATGCCAGAAAAGGGAAGCATGGGGAGGTAAAATGAAGATGTTTGCCAAACAGAGAGTAATGGGGGGGAATAGCTAAGCATTTTCTTAAAAAAAAACAATGAAAAACAACTGAAACAAAACAAAAACCCAACCAAAAAAAAAAAAAAGCACATCTCTAGAGAAAAAAATATAATTTTCATACACACACACGCAAAAAGTAATTACTTTGTTCCTAAAGCATAAAAACGTGTCTAAATGAAGCTCAAATCATAAAGTTTGTGGACTCTGAAATGCTTTGGTTTCCCCAGTGAAAAATAAAACATCTTTAATTTCTATTCAATATTTTTCATTGGTGAAAAAAACCAACAAGTTTTGTGCTATGTTGTTTGGTGATATGTAAAAGCTGGTTAAGACCATGATTTAATGTCATTATTTTCTCATCAACAAATTGGAGTATTATTAGTGAATGCCATAATGTGAGAAGGTAGATCAGAAGTCAGTATGGACACATGAAATGTTCCATGCACACAGGCGTGATCAGCTGCAGAAATACAGGATGAAGAACAATTTTCTGCATAGCACTAGACCAAAGAGAAGCATGGATTGTGTGCTGGATAGAGGTGGGAGAAGCAAACATCACAGAGAAATGCATGAATAGGATCACGGCTTTCCAAAACACATGAAACAATCCTTCCACTCAGTTCAGGGTTCCTAGTGCTTTAGCTAAGTTATTGTCTACAGTCTTGGGCACTAAACTTCATGAGGGCTGAGGTAGTTTGCGGAGAGTCCTGAAGATTTCGTGAAGACTGGTTGGAGATACAGCAGAAGAGAGATGAGAAGAAAGATTGAAATAATTTAAATTTGTGGACTGAAAAAGAGACAGTTGAGTAGAAACTTAATATTCTTCAGTTATGTCAAGATTTCTCCAAAGACTATGGGACTAAAATATCTCCAATGCTCAAATGCACTCAAATACAGATCACATACTGGGGAAAATATTCCTTGTCATTAGAATACAGAAGTACTGGAATCGATTACTGAGGAGATTAGGATGATTCAACCTTTGAAAATCTTTGAAAACAGCTTAGACAAACATCAGTCAGGAATGACTGTTGGTCAGAAGGAGAAAAATGATCTTTGGACAAACATCTGTTCTGAGCCTATGATTCAATGATCTCCTGATCGTTGCAACTACAAGCAGTTTTTTTCTGGCATCTTTGTACAGACCGATTGTTCTATAGGGCCTCTAAGAAAATACTTGCTGCAGCACTAATGAAGCATCTGTTTAACAGTACTCAACACTTCTTTCTCCGCAGGAGTCTGAGAAAGGAATTGGAAAAATAATTCATTTCAACTAAACCTGAGGGGAAATAAACATGATACAATTATCCGCTTTCAAGTAGACCAACACTGAGTTTCACACATCTGCATTTGTGAAAAGTGTTAAACATCAATGCTTTAATTGCTTTTTTTTTTTCCACTTATAACAAAGCAGGTAACTTAGGAGCATACAATGTTTGTGCCACTGGTATAGTAAAGTCTGCAAGGAAGATCAATTAACTGAGTCCTCTGTACAAACGGAAGTCTTTCGTCCAAATACTGAGTAACATTTTGATTAGTCTAGACAGAATAAATTCAAGTTGATAACTTTGTGGTTTATTTCAAATAGTGCCCCGTAATCCCTTCCCTTTTATAATTTGAAATTTTGTTGTGTATATTTGGAGAAGCTTGTGTCCAGTCACTGTAGTTTTTGAAAAGTTCTTTCATACTGGAGACGTTACAGTTTAATCTGATTCAGTTGGCTGAAGCTATAGTAGGGTTAACTTGAAATTAGCCACAAGAGTTAGAAAAGCATAGCACTTGAAAACCTATGTGAGAAAACAGATTTAGGACTTGGAAGAAGGAAAGACGAGGAAAGGAAAAGAGCTATGATATCTTTTTGCTTATCATAGGATCTAAAAATCAAACTGGCTTTTTTTTGTTTGCTTCATGCATCGGAACTAGGAAAGTCACATACAGTAAATATTTGAGGTTGAGATTTAAGCTGCCAGTCACTGAGATGATGCCTGAAGCTTCCCTATCATGCTAGAGTAGTTAAAATACTTTTTTATTAGAAACAAGACAGATTTTTATAATAGAGCCCAGTCTTTCAGGTTTTAACATACAAAATTTCCATTGGCCTACTGGGAGATGCACTACGAAAAGCATAGGAGATCCATACAAGTTAGTCATCTTTTGGCTATTGCTGCATTTTCATTTGGTTGTGGCAGCCCCAGGATTTCCAACTGCAGAACTAGTTAACAAATAAACATAATGTTTAATAAGGTCATAAAGCACATTGTTTCATAAAATCATTAATTACATTTCACTGTCATACACTGTTTGAAAGTGAAAAACATTATTTTCTCGTAGCAACTCTAAGAAAAATGCCTATAGTTACTAGTAAATCTTGGATGTATGTTTAGGGTGTTCTTTATTGCAACTCTTTACTGCCAGATTCAGTACAGGTTTAGCAATGGAGGGGCATGTTTCAGTAAATATGTTACAGAACATCACAGATCTTTGAGGGGAGGCCAGTATGCAATTTAAGTAGAACATCTGAAGTAGAATGAATAGGGATGCTGTTAGTGCCCCTTTCCAGAATGCAAACTGCTGCAGTCTGCCACAGCTAGCGAAAAGGAAACGCTCAAACAGCTGTGCTAACTCTTCCCTGCTGTAGTATTTCCCTGAGCAGACTGGATGACATGGAATGGAGTCCATAATTTTGTGTGCACCCCAGGCAGTGGGGAGTAATGGAGTAATTATCTGTTCCACATAGCACAGTGCCCCATTTTCAGGGACAAAATAAAACTACGTCTATACTTGGATATTTATGAATTCCATGTGTCCACAAGACTGTCCAATTTAACCATGGAAAAGACGTATCACAACCTCAGTAAGGCATTACTTCAGAGATTTTGGAAAAAAAAAGGTATGTTATTCTCTCATTTTACACCAGTGAGAATTTAAGTTGATAACAGTTTCATAATTCAGAAGTGAGGGTCTAAACAGTCTAAAGATTCATAAAGCAATCCTAATGTAAGTGGAGAGCAGTGTTTAAAATGCATGTATTTAGGTCTTCGTCTGTGTTCTTGCCCCCTACTGAAGGGTAATGAGATAGAGCTTTCTTAATACCTTCTGGTATGTCTTAGATTTCGAAGTGCTTCATACAGACAACATTTTGAACTTTTTGCATCTAATAATACATGGCCATGATCCACAGCTTGCCCCACAGAGATCAGTTAACATTGTGCCCAGAATGCAGATGCATAAGAATAAAATGCAATGACAGATTTCTGACATTTCTTCTTTTTCCCCACCCTGCCTTTGCTCCAAAGTGGTGATGTTGTTAGTATTATGAACGTTATCCCTTCTGGATGTCTTGATATTTCCACAAGGGAAAGTGAGAGTTAAGTGTCAAATTAATAAAAAAGTACTTTCTTACGATTCTTATAAAGCCACCATGTTCAGAGTCTCAACCGGAAGTACAGGATGGATTATGGGTACTCTATTAAGATCTTGAAGAGAGAAGTAATTATTAGTTTAAAATTTTTCTGCCTGCTCTACAGGTAGTACATTAGTTAAAGTAATGAAGACCAATAAGCCACTCGACTATTACAGACTCCAAAAATACAGGCTGGGTTGTGATGGAGGTGGAAGTGTTTTCTTGCTACATGGTATCATTACCCTGATTTGTGGCCAATTACCCAAGTTGTAAAATGGCTGTTAATCATGGAAATGTTTTATATTACTACCAAAAACTGCTGAAACAGTCCTCACAAAGCAAAGCTTCTGACAGAAGCTATTAAAATGGAGATTTAGTCATTTCTCTCTCTATGGGGCTAGGAGTTAGAAGGAGTAACCCTGGTGGGAGAAGCAAAATCTATATGTAGTGCTCTGGCTAAGAAGCGGGTTTGAAATTTTGGTTACAAATGAGTGAATGCTGCTGCCTGCAAGCTTCATTCTTTCTGTGCCTTGAGGGATTTTCAGTTTGCCAGGAGCAATTTTTCTTCCACATAATTTTGAATTTACTGTTTTAAAAATATATTTTCCCCAGTGCAGATATGAGACTATATACAGACTTTGTCAAAATTGATCGGTGAAAAGCGAAAATAAGATGTATAAACTCTTCAACTGGAGACTGCTGTCAGGTGGCTACTGAAATTCGGCTCGTGTCATTTCTTTAGCTTAAGAATTGACAGCTTGAGGGGGACTTGTCTTGTCTGACAACATGTGAATATTTTTATCTAAAAGCATTTTCCAGTTGATAGGCACATCTGAAACACTTGTTTGTGTATTCTTCTCTGTTTTGTATTTTTGCTGACCTGGCATACTGCATTCACCAAATGATTGCGTTACTTTGATGACCAACATAATATTTACACAAAAACTGCAGTCAGTGCTGGAAGTAGTCTTTTAAAGAAGGTGACCATCATTAGCCGCATTTCTCTAGTTACATCTCTTTCCCCTATTTGTTTTCCTTCTTCCAAATAGTATGCTTGCTCCCCACAATCTCGTGCTATAAAAAGGAAGACAGATCACAAGCTAAATATTTTTCCCCCTAGAACAAGCAAGTCTTAGAAACTGGCAGTAGGAACAAAGATAGCAGAAAGGGGTGTATGTAACTGACAATTCATTTGTGCAGTGTCCAATCAATAAAAACATCTGCATGAGTTGCTCCTTGGTAGATTTCTGCCTTTATTCTGATTTGGAGTACATGCATTGGGTAGCACAGCCTTATGATATCTTCTTGGACAGTTTCACATGGAAAACTGTGTTTTCCATACGATCACAAGACAACTGTTTCCACTAACATTGCAATGGTGGCACATCATCAGTAATTAAGCAGTGACACCGATGTACGTGATCTGTGGGGACGTGTAAAAATTTGACTCTTGTAAAAACGGATTATTGCGTATAAACAGTTAGTAACTGAGTTCATCTTAAGATGAATATAACTTCATGTTAATATCGTTGTGCAGAATGAATGGTTTCCTTGAAAAGTTGACACAGACCTTAGTATGTCCTCACTTTTCTTTGCGTAAGAGCCTCCCTCAACGCACTTACTTATGGCTTTATTATTGTAATTTTTTTTAAAAAAAAAACATAGTTAAAATGTATTTGAGTAATTAAAAGAAAAAATATTAAACAGGTGGAGTCTCCATATTGAATTTCAGGAGTTCTAGGGAAACTTCCCTTATTAAAACCCATAAAAATTGGTTTGCTGCTATGGTTACAAAGTTAAAAACAGAAGTCTGGAAACATGATTCTTCAGAAATATAACTAGGGGATAATTAACATAATGTTGAATCTGGCAGAGTAAAGATGAGAAAAAGAGATAATTTAAGAGTATGTAACAAAGTTAGTACACCACTACCGGAAATGAATCAAATATCGCACAAATATTATCACACTTTATAAACGCTAACATCCCAAAAGACACTAGAGACAGCAAGTACATATGAGGCAGACCATAATTTCAGACTTAAAAGGAGGAAATTAAACCAGCTTTGTCAGTATTATTACTTAACAAAAAAATGAACTCAGATAAAGTCTCAGAGCATTTAAGACCAGGATCTCATGAGTTCATCCCAGCTTAACAACATCACATTACCAGTAGCCTCATTCAGCAGTGGAGACTAAACCTGTCATTTAAAAATAAAGATGTTTTTGAGGAGAAGAGTGACCTTGTAATTTATATGATTCTTCTCAACTTGTTTCTAGTGTTAACTGTGCCTCTTACATTTCACGCAAATGTCCTATTCTTCTGCAGGATATTTTGCAGGAATGAAGGCTTACCTCCAGGCACTCCTGCAGTCCTATGTGTTGCTCTAATTTAAAGAAAGCAAACAGATTTCTTCCCGAATTACATTTCAAAGGGTCTAACAAATGAAAGTATGGTTCTTATTTAAATTCCATCTGCTATTTCTGTATTGCTATAGTCTTGGAAAGAATAATTATTTCCTGTAGGTAATATACATTTTGTTTGATTTTTCTCTACAAATTTCTTCTTGCACATCTAGTTTTAAGAAACTTTCCTTTTTTAGGATTTGTAGAATGTGAACCACAATCCTTTATTTTAATGTGTTATTCTGTTTGTTCTCTCACAAATCGGTTACAGCCCTGATGCTATTGGAGATGCTGGAGTACCAATGAGACATTTAATTATTGTCTCTTAATAAAAAGAGGGGGCTTGTTTTTGACAAGTATGTGACTATATTTCAGAGAAACCTCATCTCCAGGTATCTTCTTGGATAAGTATCCCAAAACTAGGTGTTTATTTTCACTAATCTGTCACATATCTGAAGGTCACAGTTATACTTTGTATCCCAAAGTCCTTTTCTACAAATTATTCTCCCTTTCCTGCTATCAAGCACAGTGGTGTTGAATTAGTTTCCCAGTAGGGCATACCTTTAAAGTAAGAAATTGCCACCTGTCTCTTTCAAACAGTGCCATATTGATAAGAAGAAATGATGAAAAATTCCCCCTAAGAGAGTAGTTTGGGCATTACCATTTTCTGTGCCAAACTTTACTTAAGTTTCAAAATAATGTTTGTTTAATAGCCATAAAGCTTAGCTGGAATCTCATTTTTGAGAGTTTTAAAAATTGTTGTTATGCTGGATACTGTTTCAAAAAACTGTAAATTTTATTCAAAGCAACTATTGAAGGATAGGAACTTACCTACCTGTAAAGAATATCACCAGTTTCATCTGTAATGTATCAAATATGACACATCTGTGCCTTTCATTTTTACTAGTTCTTTGATTTTAACAAATTCTTAGCATTGAGTTTTATTACCTAAACAGTCTTTCTGAAAAAAAAAAAAAAAAATGTTTATGTCATAATAACCTGTTGTTAGTGTACTGTCCTCATATTGCTGATGAGTGATAGGATGGTCTCCTGTGTTTTCCTCAGATGCCATGTCAAGATTGGTTATATTTGAGAAAATCTAAGAGAGCTGAGCTCTGCCAGTGTAATACCAACAGTTAGATGACCTATTCATTCCTGCCCCTTTCACCCTATGTTCAAGTCATTCAAGCTAGACAAACAGTTTAAGAAGAAAATTTCAATAGTAGCTTAATCTAGGAATCAAAGCAATGACCAAATGTCATAGAAACAGAGTCACAGAATGGTAGGGGTTGGAAGGGACCTCTGGAGATCATAGAGTCCAACCCCCCTGCCACAGCAGGATCACCTAGGGCAGGCCGCACAGGAGCATATACAGGTGCATTTTGAAAGTCTCTAAAGAAGAAGACTCCACAACCTCTCTGGGCTGCCTGTTACAGCGCTCCATCATCCTCGCAGTAAAGAATTTTCCCCTCATGTTGAAGTGGAATTTCCTGTGTTCAAGTTTGTGACCATTGTGCCTCAACCTATCACAGGGCACTACTGAAGAGAGACAGGCCCCTTCTGCTTGACATCAACCCTTCAGATATTTGTAAACATTAATAAGATCCCCTCTCAGTCTTCTCTTCTTCAGACTAAACAACCCAAGGTGTCTCAGCCTTTCCTCATAAGAGAGATGTTCCAGTCCCTTAGTCATCCTTGTGAACCTCCATTGGACTCTCTCTAGCATTTCCCCGTCCCTCTTGAACTGGGGAGACCGGAACTGGACACAATACTCCAGATGTAGCCTCACTAGAGCAGAGTGGGAGGAGAACCTCTCTTGACCTTCTGGACACAATCTTCTTAATGCACCCCAGAATACCATTGGCCTTCTTGGCCACAATGGCACATTGCTGGCTCATGGATAATTTATTTTCCACCAGGACTCCCAGATCCTTCTCTACAGAGCTGCTTTCTAGTGGGTCAACCCCTAAATATCACACTTGTTGAATCTATCAGTGGGTCATTCTGTGACTTTACATAAATCACACCATCTGTGATTGTCATTTTTTTCTTTCCTCTGTGCACCATCAGGAAAACTCTTGACAAATATATGACAGTACAAGGATCTGAAGCATTTAGATACCATAGAAGTAGAGAACTTAAAGAAACAGAAGATTATCAGTGAAGCCTACAACCAGTTTTACTGGACTTCCTTATTTACACAATGTAATATCTTAATGATAAAAGGCTTGCTTTTTTTTTAAATTACATGCAAAAAAAAAAACAACAAAAAAAAAAGAGGAAACAAAGAGTTAAAGCTTTTATATTATGTGCACTTTTTGCAGAAAAGGGAGATAATCTGGACAGCATGCAGAACAGGCTGAAAGATGCTGATGAGAAGAATTCCATTCTCCTGAGAGCTTTGAATGAAACCTTGGGAAAGCTGTCAGCCATTCCTAACGGTAAGCTGGAAAAATGCTGCAACACTTGACTCATCCCTGCTTGTTTCATTTTCCATCACTTAACATCTGTCTGATTAATTTTTGCCTGTGACTATACTGTGTCCATTTTGACCACTGGCCACTGTGATAGGACAAAGATGAGCAATGTGAGAGAGAACTAACTGAAAACAGTTATATGGTATCAGTTCATATTTTACCGTAGTAAGAGGTACTGTGCTTCTGCAGTTTGCAAAAGGTTTCTGAAAGAAAAGAATTATGATACCAGGAATTACAATACAATCTTTTCTTTAAACATGAGAAGTTTTTTTTTATGAAACCTCTGTTTAACGAACCGTTATAATTTAACCAGTATAAGAACAAAGACTTACTCACTTTACAGGAAAAGTAGTATGATATTTGCTAGGTTTTGTTTTACCTTTCTACCATACTCTCATTGATTTATGTTGCGGTATTGTTTCCAGTCACTGTTTGGTGTTGTGTTTCTTTTTTAGACATTACTTAGGATTGGAACAGGCTTTCCCCAATGAACTCTGAAGTGCGGTGCACATCTGTAATTCTATGTAGCCATAAAAGAAAAGAAATAAAATTAAAAATCTGTAACACTCTTTAAAATCACAAAGTCAGGATGTTAGCTACCTTGTGTTGTGATCATGAGAGACAGGGAGATACAACATAGTTTCATTATAATGAGCAGTGATAAATTGAATTGTAAAAAGTTTTTATCAATGTAATCTGCTATGACTGTTCTCTCTAAGGAGCACTTTATAAACTGATGATATGCCTTAAGAAAAATCTCTAAAGAAAATCTATATTCTGTCTGATTTGTGATCATCTGGAAGATTCAGACTGCGAGTAAAAACGTGGCATGAAAAATATTTTACTATTCATCTTCCACATTTTTGTCGCTTTAAGATTCCAGATAATTGAAAAGTTTTGGTTTAGATTTAGTGATCCTTGAAATCAGGCATTCACAAAAAAAAGTTGTTTTGATGTGCTCGTCTTATGCTACTTACTGAGTTTTGGCCACAGGTATTGACATGACTGTTTCTCATCTTGTGCACAGATAGATGTCTCTGTCAAACAAAATGAACCTCTAAGGCCAGTTGGCCTTAGGACACAGAATGCTAAATATGGAACGAGTAGAAGAAATATGAAATGTGTGACCATTAGCGGTGTAATAAACTCTTGTCGGATTAAAGTTACAGGTTTCTTGGTCTTGGGACAAGGACACTCATAAAAACAAGTAGATGTGTATTAAGAATGAAATTCAGAGCAAATAAATGGCATGGATAAGAAAATGCAGTAAATTAGTTGTCCAACAGGGAAATAACGAATGAGGATGGGGGAGGTAACAATCCTATCATATATCTTGTTCTTCAAGGATTCAAGAAAGCAGAAAGCAGCTTAAACTAATAATTCTTGTGTCCATGCTGTAATAATAGCCATATAAAAGCAGAATGATTCAAAATGAGATAGATGGGTAGATCATTTTAGGGCAAGGACTCACATGTGCAGGGATGGCATAATTTAAAGTGTGGCTGAAAAAAACCATAATTTGTGTGACCAATAGAGGGAAGTAACATAGTACCTACAACTTTCACTGCCAGACTTCTAATAATAGCCTCAAAAACTGATGCTTAGATATGATAAAAAAAAAGAAAGTGGAAAAAAAAAGTCAATCAGAACTCATTATTCTTTCACTTCTCCATACTGATGATGATAATGGTTTATTAAAGGTTCAGCTGTATTTTCAAGGTACTAGTATATTCTGGGGGCTCTGAAAAGAGCCAAAACTTCATAAATAAGAGTGAAGTTGTTTGATGCACAGGTATAGTAGATCTTCACTCAAGAAAATAAAAAGCGTCATGTAACTTTCCAGTGTGCAGGACAAACCCACCGATTCTCTATGCCCTTAGGAAGCATCACATACTCCCCAGGCCACAGGCTTGATCACATCAGATGTCCCACAGTAGGAGAAAGACCTGCCTATGAGACCATTTGGAAACCTATGCTGTTGATCCCTTGAAATGGAGAAAATGTCCATATTTCCCTTGTCTTCACACAGTCATAGAATCACGAATGTGTAATCTGCTTCCAGCAAATGTTGATATAAACTAACTCTTATCAACTATCTCTTAGTCAGAAATTGAAGGAAATCACAACCTCCTGTGCCTTCCCCGCTACTGTTAACTTCACAGACTACCACAGGAAGCCCCAGTCAGTATGAGAAGTGGCATTATCTCTACATGGTTGTTTCAGAGATGTCCCAGCTTCTGAGCTTCACTCCAAAATTCTCATATCACTGAGGGACATGAGGATATCTTGGAGAACACAAGGGAAAAGCAAGTCCAAAAAGAGTTTTACAGGAAGCCAGTGGCGATTCAGGTTCCTGCAGGTCCCACAACTCCACTTCAGTGTGGTGGTAGAGTGGGAGCGCGCATGGGTTCCCTTGCAAGCTGGAGTGTCCACCACAACATTTTTTGCTTGCTCACTTCTATCTGTGCAAAATCTGTCATAAACTTTGGCAGCCACATAACCTGGCACAACAAGTGCTCCTGGCTCATTGTGTGATGGAATCCCAGTGTGGCAACAGCATCTGAGTTGCGTGATAAGTTTTAAACCAATACGATTTACTAACATAGGGTTTAAATGAATACCTACTTGAATACCTAGCTGTCTAGTTTGTAATTTATCAATAACAAAATCAAAAACATTTCAGACTTGAATGTTTTCGCTCTAAAGGTAGCATGTTCATTTCCATTTTGGAGGCAGAGAGGTGTGTCAACATTACACTAATTGTTTTGCTCAAGGTCACCTAGAATCCCTATGAATGTATGTGATTAACTCAGTCAATGGACCCTTGGTTTCCCAATTCACAAGATTATTGGTCATAATTTCATCTGAAACACATGGAGTCAGTTTTCTCTACTCTGTATATCAGAACAATGGAAGTCCTATTTCTATTATAAATATCAAATATTATATCTGACACTCGATCAGAGGTTAACCTGTGAGTCAACAGCAACAACAAAATTGCACCAAAATTTACCTAATAAAAACAATTTGTTTTTTATGGACAAACGGTGCTGGAGCATTTTCTCTTCTTTAGGTGCATTTGGTGTTTCAAAAGAACCATAAAGAGCCATATTCTGCAATCCACACTTAAAGCTAATAATGTCTTACTACATGTGAAGTAGGAGCTCTCAAAGAACTATACAACACAATTCAAGATGGTAGATTTTTTTTACCCATTTTTATTGTTAAGAAGTGTGAAAGGAATTTCTATAACCTAGACAATCATTTCATTATCCTTTTCTGCCTACAGATACATCTATAAAGGTACAGTCAGCCAAAGACAAAGCAAGACAAGCCAACGATACTGCAAATGACGTCCTGGCCCAGATTAAAGACCTCAACCAGAATCTCCTGGGCCTGAGAAACAATTACAGTAAACTTGCAGATGATGTGGCGAAAACAAATGCTGTCGTGAAGGATCCTATCAAGAATAGTAAGATCTTTTTGGGGGTTGTTTGGTGGTAGGTTTTCTCAGTTTCTAGTTTTCATTTCGTATCTCAAAATGAAACAGAGACACTCCAGAAATTCACTCGCATAGCATTACTACAGTATGTTGGGATAAAAGGAATCTCTATCACTTCTATTTTTTCTGGACTTTATATATATAAAAAAAATTAAATCTTAAGGACTGCTGCTAGTAGTTGGGAAAAAAGCTAACGTAAGTGGGACGAACATGTAGTGGATAGATTTGTTCAGCAGACTAGTTTTTAAAGTATTTAGGAGGTGAATAATCAAAGATTCTGACTGGTAATTCGCCCCTTGATTCAAGCAAAATTCCACATACTAGCTCTGTCTTCAGTCAGTCAGATAATCTGTTCTGGCAGAAATGTGTTGCTTCTTTCCTGTACGTTACTATTTTTTTGTAGAACACTGAAGACACTCAAGAAGAAAGAGAAAAAGTGAGATTCTGACAATGTTTTCTTGTATGCTTTTTTTCTTTTTTTTTTTGACAGTGAATTCTGTTATCAAATATGACAATTGCTTTAGCATTTTCACTTTTGTTATGGTGGATAAAATTGAATTCTAAATTACAACACATTTTATGATAGATTACTAGAACATACCATATAAAGGTATACAAACAGGGCTGACCACAAAACCAGAGCATCTTTACAAAATTAAAGAAGGACTAATTTCTCAGCTAACCTGGTTGATGTCAGCTTGGTGAAACTAGGCACTTAAAAACATCCAATTTAGGAAGCTGTCATTTTCATTCTAAGGACAAATACCCTCTTCAAATTGTATCTGTACCAATGAAAGAAGTTAATCCCAATGGCTGTTTGTCACTGCCTGCCTATTGCAAGTTCCTGATCCCTCATCCAATGAGATACATGTGTGAGTCCCAGATATAATCCCCACCAGGCAGACCAATCCATACTAGTTTAGACAATATGAAAAGTAGTTATTGATTGAAATAGTGTGATTAGATTACAGCAGGTTATGGAACAAGATGATCTATGAGGTAACGACCTCAGGCAGGGTAGTGATAAACATCTGAGAAGTGGCCTAAAAGCAGAAGTTTCTTGGCACTGCTGGATCTGGAGAGACTAGGCCTCCTGTCCCAGCTCAAGTGTTCTAAGACAGTGTACACATTAGCATCTTAGTTGAGATAAGGAGCAATAGTTTAGAGGTGAATTTCTTGATTGTCCCGAGTCACCGTTATTTCATTCACACTGAGGAGAGTGGTCTTAAGACTTGCAAACTCTTTCATGTCAGATAAGTTTAACTGGAAGATGTTCTCTAGAAGCACACTTTTACCACTCTCCAAAGGCTAATGGATACTCAGATTACAGAATGAGACTGAAGTAAATGCAAAGTAAACCACTGCAAATATACATAGTGAGTATGTTGGCAGTTAAGACTATATGCTAAAGTAGACATAGCCTCACTTGTATGTCAAAATTCAGGCCCTGAATTCTCATTATGTAGATGTGCGATATATGAAAGGTAATACGTTTTTTCTAGACTAATCCTATCCTTTCATTTACTTTACATTTCTGTTCAGATCTTCAAAATGTTTTCTTACATTGCCTTCTGTTTCTTCTCTTTTCTTTGCCTCCATATCTTGCCTGCAGAAATCAGTACGTATGTTTTCTTTCTTACTGCTTTTATTGTGCCTTTTTCCATTAAACAATGATTCGCTGCTTACCACCAAAGCTTCTGCATGGTGCTCAATATTTCATATTCAGTTAAGTAGTTATGGTTTTTTTAGGCTCTGAGATAAACTGACTTGGTAAGCAGTTTCGCTTATGTGAAACATTAAGAACCTACACACTGACAGCAAACTTTCAAGATACTTGTTAAAGTTGCATTACTATTATTATTATCATTATCATTATTATGGTAAATGCAGGATTGTCCCTTTTGACATCATCCACACAAACCCATACCCTCATGCTAACGAAGTGTTGCAATCCTGCTGATGAACTGTCAAAGAGAGGGCCGTTGTTCCCTGGTTGTATGCTGAGAGGCAAAAAAGTTATTTGAAGCTTAAACAACAAGAGAGAAAGGATATCCTTATGAAACAAAATAGAACCTTTACTACTGGTAAAGTAGTAAAAAAAAAAAAAAAAAAAAAAGAAAATATTTGCAATCTACTGCCATTTTTTTAATCTGTTCTTAGTACACATAAACAATTTTAACACTGTGACCAGAATAAAGCCTCTTTCTAGTTGTGGCCATTCATAGAATCACAGAATATCTTTGTTTGGAAGAGACCTTCAAGATCATCCAGTCCAACTCTCTACCTAACACTGCAAGCTCGCCACTAAATCATGTCCCTAAGCACCAGGTCCACATGCCATATAAATACCTCCAGGGATGGTTACTCCATCACTGCCCTGGGCAGACTATTCCAATGTTTGAAAACCCTTTCAGTGAAGAAACGATTCCTAATATCCAGCCTAAACCTTCCACGGCGCAGTTTACATCCATTTCCTCTAGTCCTTTCACATGCCACTAGAGAGAAGAGGCTGACCTCCTCACTACAACCTCCTTTCAGGTATGGAGCGATAAGGTCTCCCCTCAGGCTCCTCTTCTCCAGACTGAACAACCCCAGCTCCCTCAGCCGCTCCTCATAGGACTTGCGCTCTCGGCCCTTCAATTTAAGACCTTGTTTCAGAAATTAATAATGGAAAATAACCAATTTTCATTGATCTAGCATTTTTCTCCAAAACTGAAGTTTAAAAAAACAGTAAATATTTAATTCTCCAGTGTATTTTCCTACAGAAAATGTTTTACATTAGTATCATCCTGATCTAAAGCATGGTTACTGCTTCAAAATCCTGCTTTAACACCTGTGTTTACTCTATTGCTACTTGAACTTGATTCTGAATATTCTTAAGTTGTCTTATTCTGTTCAGGTAGCTTCCTGTTTTGTGTGTACCTCATAGCAGCATGTACAATCACCTGAGTATTGTATATGCAGAATTTTCTCGGCTTTTAATAGTGCAATATATAATTACTCTCTGACACTCTTCTCTAAAACTCTGCCTTTTTCTTTCTTATGAAGTTGCTGATGCAGATTCCAGTATTAAAACCCTAGAAAAGGAAGCAGATCGCCTGCTAGATAAAATCAAGCCAATCAAAGAACTCCAGGATAACTTAGGGAAAAACATTTCTCAGATAAAAGAGCTGATAAACCAAGCTCGGAAGCAAGCCAATTCGGTAAGTCCTCTTTCTCAGTAAGATGATCTTTTGAGTATTGATGGGATATTATGTTCTACTTTTCTATTTTTTTCCATAAGGTGAATCTGTTCTAATTCTAAACATGTGTAAAGACAGCAAATAGTGGAGTATAATTTCTCAGATAAAAAGAGAATATTCTTACGGTTTTTACTCTGTGTCTTGTTTCTTCATTTATATCATGCCCTTGTTAAAAGGATAACGTCTGTAGGAATGTATCTGGAAAGGTACAGCAAAATGTATCTGGATGAAGGTACAGCAGAAGAGTCACAGCATCACTGATTCTTTGTGAAAACAAAAATGTATATTTTTGCCTGAGCACTGATATTAAACCCCCTGATTTCATATCACAGAACTTGAGAATGACACCATCTCAAACTCAGTGAAAACTCTCTGAAATTGCTGAGTGTATTTACTTTTCCCATATTCTTGATTTTCTTTGTCCAGTAGCAGTTCTGAGGACTGAAACTTAAGAATATATTTCTAGTCCATGTAATGAGTTTGGAGTCCATGTCCCTTACTCAGTAATGCTCTAAACTCGAGAATCACCTGGTTAATACTAAGGTTATTCAGCATGTGACCTAATGTAGCTAAGGAAAAAAAATCTTGAAGATGATACTTAAAACCTCCTTAAAAACAGTTGAAAAATAAATCTACAAAATAATAGGATTCTGGAAAAGAAGAGTGTCTCATATACTCGACTAAATTTGCACGTAATAGTAGGACAGGCTACAGTGATAATACGGTTTTGTTACATTCATCTTCTGTCTAAAGGCTTTGAAGTACTTGACTGCATTTCTGCGATAAGGAAATTGTGAGTTTGGTCATATAATGGATCTTCTTTTTAACAAAGTTTGCCCTAAGCATAAGGTGATACTATTATGTACATCTACTCTAATACATAAACATGTCTAAGTGGAATTGAAATACCGTTATACTGTCATTATGTCTATGCTGGCATTGTGAAAGCAAACAGTACACTGTTTTTATCCGTGCTCAGAGCCTGAGGAAACTAGCACACATATCCAAATGCATATGCCACTCAGCTGTAAAAATGAACTTTAGTTATGAATACCAACTCCGTTAGGGGCTATGTAAAACCAGTGACAGACACAACTGTTCATTTAAAAATAATTCTTAAAAGATGTCTTAAGTTGGCATAATCAAAGACATTACAAGGGGAAAATAGATCATCCTGTCTACTCGATAGCAATGTGCTGTGATCACTTCAGGAGCACTGCTTATATTCCTAGCTGTACATTCTATTTACAGAGTATCTCTACTGCTGGAATTCCACTGCTGCTTGCCTTAGACCAGTATATTTTTTAGCTATTTTTAATCCATACAGTTTGTTCTTTCAAATCTGAATGTCAGAAAGAGCTTTTATTTCTTTTTAATAAAGAATCCCAGAAGGAAAATTCCATTGCTAGCTCCTGTGCATATTCAGGTAACTCTCTGCCACGCGTAACACAGAAATGAAAAGGAACAAAAGAAAAGAAAAGAAGTGTAAAATTCTTATAATTATTTGGAAGCATCTAAAGTTATATTCAGTAAACTGAATTCTTTCTGCTATGCTTTTTTTTGAAGATCAAAGTGTCTGTGTCCTCTGGAGGCAATTGTATTCGCACATACAGACCAGAAATAAAGAAGGGAACATACAACACCGTCATTGTCAATGTGAAGACTGTAGTTGCTGACAATCTGCTTTTTTACCTTGGAAGTGCCAAGTTTGTAAGTCTCTCTTGCTTTTCATGTCAGGGTTGCTCGATCAAATCAGACTACTGACAAATGAAGATGAGAAAGGCTTTTTTTTTCCTCTTAGAGGCTTCAAAGCAGTAGCAAAGAGCCTAAGATGATCTAGACATTTACTAGATTTGGTATTAATATAGGGACTTAAAAATATGACCAGCAAAGATTTTTTTTAATATTTTTTTATTTTAACTAGTTATGAAGTGGAAGGCTTGTACATGGACTACATTAGAACTTTAAAATTTGCAGTGCAACCAGGGTAATTTTTGGATTGGTTGTGGTTTCTTCCTTGGGAATGAAGTAGGTAATCATCCTGCATCTGTCAAAGCTCTTATTTCTTGTGATTTTAAGTCACAGCTACAATTCCAAAAATAATAACGATGAATGATTTGGTTTCCCATGAGCCCTATAGCAGACAGCTTTCAAGAATGATCAATAATCATTCAGTAAATGGGAAAAGCATTCTATTCCTAACATTTTGAACTATATATTTTATTTACATAATACAAAATGAAGAGGCTAGATGGTATCATGTATTAGCCTAGACTCCTGGCATCTTTCTGCCATCCAATGTATATCTGAGAAACAACATTACTCCAAGTTAAACGTTTCTCCTGATGACTACAATATTGACATTTCTGTAAGTATTGCAGCCATTTACTGAGTATTGCCAGCAGACGTCATTTGCCATCTTTGGCTTAACATTCCTTATTTGAACCAACAAAAGCAGGAGGAAGAGAATCTCATTATAGATAACTGTGGGGATTAATGTTCATACTTTTCTGTCTATATATGGGTTTCTGATGCCTCATTAGACCTTCTGAAATGTGAAGATATCTGGAAAACCTTTAATTAAAGCATGAGATTGCTTGTATTTTTGTATTTTCCATGTAGACTGATTTCTTGGCCATAGAGATGCGCAAAGGCAAGGTGAGCTTCCTGTGGGATGTGGGATCTGGTGTTGGACGGGTCGAGTATCCAGATCTGACCATTGATGATGGGTTTTGGTACCGGATTGAAGCCTCTCGGCAAGTATATCTTTCACTTCCAAGATTTGATTCCTAAAGAAAAAGGGGCTAAATTTAACATGTTCTGAATCTAATCCACAGTCCTCAAGTTGGCAGGTTTACCTTGTAAACCTCAGGTTTGCATGGAAATGTTTGCTATGTTTGAAAAATCAACTTTTTTTATAAAGATGTCATAAATATAAGAAAATCTAGTCTCGTTTGATTAAAGCTATGTCCAGTAGTACCAAAAGTGTGTACACTGCAGTTACTATTGAAAAGTGAATTGCTCTGTGTCAAGAATTTATTTTCCCTCTAGTGTCAACAATCTGTGACTACTTATATTCCCTTCTCTTTACCTATTACTCTATCAATTCTCTTTTCCAACTAGCTTTCTTTTAAAATCAGTTACAGATCTTGGCACTCACAGATGACTAGTATTCTTTTCTCCTTGAATTTCAAGGAGGAACAGCTCTGCTGAGTTTTTGGTCTTGATACAGTACTGCAAATGAATGGTCTCTCATAAACAAGTGTCTTGATTCTTACTCAAAACATCATTTCCATAGGCAGAATATCTCTTCAAACTGGAGATATTTAAAAAGATACAGTTTAAGAAAACTCCAGAGTTAAATATCCTATAAAGTTAAACTACACTTTGTAATTTGAGATCAGCTGTTGAATGCTTTTGGACTTTAAAAATATAGATACCTTAACATTCAAATTTCAAATTTGCTAATTGAAGCTTATGTTTTGAATTCAATAACGAACACACATATGGTATAATAGTTACAACATAATCATTGCGTAACATTATATCCTTTATCTTCTACTTCTGAACAGATCTTAGTAATTGAGATAACATAATCTGCATTGCAATTTGGTATGAAGCTGAGTAATTCCTGCTGCATCATTATGGTTAATTTCACATAGTATTAAATATAGAAGTGACAATATAGTCAGAAAATGAAAGAAAGAAAACAAAGCACTCTAATTCCAGTTAACATCCATAGCTCTCCAAGGAGGAAATGGCATCCGGTTTAAATAATCTAGCAAAATCACAGAAATCAGCCATTGAGAGCAGAGAATTAAATAAAATTATGGCTCCATCTCCAGAAGCTAGCTTAATGAGACCTTATTGCTAGGAAAATACAAACTGGGGTACGATATGAATTGTCGAAATCTTCACCAGTTCATATTATGCATACTAAAGCAGCTTCATGACACGGTAATGCCAGATTTTCATTTACAAGAAAGCTGCTTCAGCAAATTATGGAGTCAGGACATGGTATAAAAATTCACATATCCTACAAAAGCACATTGCCTATTAAGCTGGTTGTTCTGGATATATAGGGTGTGCATGCCATTAGTTTTGAACAAACTGCTGGATCAGCCATTTAGAACAATCACAGCTGCACAAATCTGAAGTACAGAGCAGTGTTTAGGAGAATTACATTGCAGAGACATTAGTTGGATTTGTGGGATTACGACAAAGAGTTTGAGACTGATTTTATATTCTTAAGGCAGACTCCATAAATCACATACCCTGCTGAAGATTCTTCAACATTGAACTTTGATAACTCCTCTGACTCTCCTCAATCTGTTGTCGGGTTTTACTCATTTCATTCCCTCACCTTTTCTCCAAATTCCAGCTTAGTTCCAGCTGCAGACTTTTTCAGCAACCTGGCAGAGCTGCCTGAACAACTGGAGCAGGGCATCCACTTAGAATGGGGACATAAGACGAAATTTCAGCCTTGCTGAATTTTGCCACTGATTTCAGTGGTGACAGGAGTTAACACGCAATAATAATGATATAGTAGGTTTAAAAGTTGATAGCAGTCCTTAATTAAGGATCCCAAAGGGCCTTTAAAAGAAGAGATGGGATAGCAAAGAGGTTATGAAATTCTCCACATCACTCATCATACTGGATGAAATCTAAATGTGAAAAAGCTGACTGTTGAGTAATGATTAGAAATGTTTTGGCTCAGTTAACGTCTGCCCCAGAATTTCCAGTGTGTTAAGACTAAGTTGATAATTACTGCATCTGTTTTCCAGCGACACTTCTAATTTCCATCATGTTTTTATTTAGAGCATACTAATGCTCTGCATTTTATTGTATATGCAGAGGTTATCATGAAAATATTTTATTATTTTAATGGAATTGAAGTACTATTTTTTTTATTCCTATAGCAATTTCTAGAAGAATTTGATGATACAGGAATTTAACAAATGTGACTTACAGAGTTACCTGCTTACAGGGGCAAATGTGATTGGCATCAAGAATTGCGATCAATCAAATTATCAATGAACAAAGGAAAATCTGACATAACAGTATGTGACAAAACTATTTAAAGCACATTTGCAACATGCAAACAGCCAAATGAGTAATAGAATATTTTTGAGACTCACTAGTGATACAATGTCACTTTTGAGACTCACTAGTGATAGATAAAATGTCATTTGGCTTCAACAGGCCTCAGGAGCAGGACCTCATTAGTTGTGATTTTAATCAAGTGTGATTACCATTGTTTTAACTGTTAATGACAGAGTTTAAGCAGCGCCCTTCGTTGAGGACAAAGGACGCTTGAATCACAAGTTCACTATAGACTCATCCAGCCCAGCTCAGTAAAAATTCACTCTTAAACTACTGTGGCAAATCTAAGCCATACTTTCCAATGAAGATTTTCTATGCTCTCAAGAGGTCAGGAATTCTACATGGAATTTTGTAATCTAATGTTGTTGACTTGCAAAGGTCATCTCATTTAAATCACACGCGATGTCTAAAAGGTAATGCCTATACGCGTGGCATTATGTAAATTTTTCAGATGATCAGCCACACAGTGCTGGTACATCTGTAATCCTCCACTCACTGGAACTGAATCTTCACACTTGTCGTGCACAGGATAGCAACGTCTTTTTGCTGTCAAGTTAGCCAAGTTCTTTCTTCTAGCTCAATTGTCCTCCTTAAATAAGAGAGAATTATTTATGGAAGAGACTCCATTGTTAGCATTTCATTCTGTTTGAAGATGAAAGACATCCATGCTATTTGTGACATATTAGATACCCTAAAAAATGTCAGTCTGCTCAGTGATTTCTGCATTATTGCACTTGGATGCTTTTAAACTGGAATCTTGATATTAAGCCAATATAGATTGAAAGTGCCAATGACTTTCATTCAGAGAGCATCAAACTTAAGCAGTTTTTTTAAAAAGTCATTATCAACTGTTAGTTTTTTCAACACTTAGTACATCCTTTAAAGGACCTTGCATCTATAAACCTGAAAAAAAACAAAGGAACTTCTGCTGCATAGAAAGCTCTCTACTTAGCATTCAGTTGATTTTGTAATAAAAGGTAAAATATAGTAATTAAAAGGAAATTTTTTAAAAATTCTTTAGAATAGTATGAATGGCTTTAGCACATTTCTGTAAAATGAATTGGACATCATGTTTGCATATCCCAAATGTCACTTAGGAGATTCCCTAGGAAACTGAGAGTCCAATCTATGTGGTTTCCAGAACTTCCAGATCAGAGTATGGGTGGGGAATCAAAGAGCTCCAGTGTTTTTTTGCAAACATGTATTTTTCACATTGAAAGCCTTGAGGTCCCTAACTACAAAACAGGTGAGATGGCATCAATCTACAAAGGTACTCCCCAGTGACTGGGAACCCTCAGAATTACTTTGCAACTTTGCTTCACAGTTCAAAACTGAAATGTCTTGATTTTCTTTATTTAAGTGACTTTTTTTTTTTTCATTTTTATGTTATTTCATAAGAAAACTCTCAACTCATTCTACTTTTTCGGTGATAGGTTCTGAGCTACAGGAATTTTTGCAGAGTGTATTTTAGACATAAAATACAGTCTTATAGAATTTTTCCACTGTCTCGAGCCCTGCTCCAGTAAACTTTATAAATCCAAGAATTCTATAGGTACAGGTTAACAGTGTCTTAATTTAGCTTATTCAGTAGCCTAAGTTATGCAGTCTTCTTTGATGTACTCTTAATGTAAATTCTTCAAGTAAAGCTTTATTTAACAGAAATGACAATTCTTCCTGAAAGGTATGCTTTTAACTTCTAGTTTGCTTGTTACTTCAATAACCTAAGCCGATCTTTCTTGTTTTTTTCTAATTGGACAAAAAGGAATTTTGCATCTGTGCATTCAGCGAAGTCTGGGACTTCAGAAAATCAAAGGAATTTTTTTATTTTTTTTTTACTTTCTGGCTGTGACTTGACAGTATCTTGATCAGATGAGTAGGTAAATTTTCATCTAGAAAAGGTACATGTGGAAATTTTTGGTGAATTTTATCTCCTCTCTTTAATCAGCTTCCTTCCTTTCCCTAGGAACCTTTTTCACAAATATACATACAAAGTCTGTTTTCTGAGGAAAATCTTGATTTTCTGTAGCTTGAGAACAGATACTGAGTAATTTTTAGAGTCCAAGCAGATAGCCAACAAAATACCACATGTAATCTAAAAAATGAGTAGTCACTCCTGGTAGATATAGACTCTTTGTAAACTGTTACAGAAGAAGAAAATAAGTTTTATTTTGAAAGGTGTATTTCTACATTAAGCATCAAACATAAAAGTCAGAAAAGTTCCATGTAATACTGGGATCTATACTGAGTGTTCCTATACTAGTTAGCATTGTGAGATCACACATCCATGTTAGGAATTTCCAAATTAACATAACAGTAATGGTCATGGGGAATCCAGCATCCTATTAAAAATGAGATAAAGAAGCAATTTTCAAAGTTATCCATAAATCCACAGTATGTGATCTCCCTCTGCCTACCTCACCTCCCAGCAACTCCTCTAACACGTCACTGAGCACACATGACAGGATTTGGGTTACACTCATGCTTATTTCTGCAATCATACTATGATCTCATAAGAAATTATGTGTGTTGATTATTGTTCATCTGTCAAACACTAATTTATGGTGTGACTATGAATACTTAATTGTTTACTTACATTGAGTAGTAAGCTTTCTTTGGAAAGCTACTATCCACACTGCTATAAGCTAAAGTAATACTTAGTGAATTATTGCAAAGGATTCAAAATTACTCAAATTTCCTTTGAAATACCTTTCTATATACCTGAAAGACTACGTTATATATTAATATAACCTAAGGGTTAGAAAATGAACTGCTGCAGAAACAATTAACAAATGGCAAATTATTTTTTTGTTGTTACCATTAATATTTGATATGATTCATAGAGGACAGTGAGTTAACATCCTTAAACATGATGGGGTTCGTGCCTGTTTTATAGGCAACCAAAGAGCTCCACCACGGAAAATGCAAACACTGCGCATCACAATGAAAGAAATTGAAGTACTTTATCACGTGGTCATTCATTTCTGTTCAGATATAATCTAATAAATCTTATGGGTTTCAGAAATTTAATTTGGAACCTTGCCTACAGACTATTTGTGACATCAAGAAACAATTACTTAATACTAATTTCATCACAATAATTAAAAAAATACAACTTCTTTGTTTTAGTCAATTTAAGTTCCCCTTCATCTGTATAGTGAATTTTGTTCAAAAAGGACATTGAGGTGAGGAAAAAACCTGGTTCTGTGATCATTTCTTTAACTTACGCAGGCATAAAAGTCTATTTATTTGTATCAAATGGAATATAATCAAATCATCAATACATGCTTCTATTAATAGATGCCATCTAATACAGACTTATAGATTACTATGTTCAGTTTAACTGCCGATGCTGTATGCTTAAATTATTTTGTTAAAATCTCTAGGACTGGGAAAAATGGTACAATATCAGTGCGAGCTCTGGATGGTCCTAAAGCCAGCATTGTGCCAGCCACATTCAGGGCTGTCTCTCCACCTGGATATACCATTCTGGACGTCGATGCCAATGCCATGCTGTTTGTTGGTGGTTTAACTGAAAAAATAAAGGTAATGTTTTGTCTGGTGCTAGTGTACTAACTGGCTGTTTTATGTGGACAATTTTTGTTACTGCTTACAGTAGAAAGAGCGTAACTTTAATATGCAGGTATCACTGTAGTAAGTGCTTTAGTAGCTAATAGTACATCTGCACTCTTGAATGACTGTTGGGATTTGCCTAGACATCTAGGTGCACAGACCTGAAGTTTCTCTGCCCATGCTGTAAACTTCTAATCAGAAGCTTGGTGGCTGACTCTGTTGATGCAGCATTTAGCACAAACAACTAATTCCAGATGGGTAGCTGGATGCTTTACCTTGAACATCCTGCTACCCAAGAGGCTTTCAGTATCATAGTGACAGAAACTCATTTCTGTTTCCATACATTGCTGATCTCCTAACAATGTATGTAACAGTATATATTCTTTGTATTCAGAGTTTTTTTCTTTGTCATGTACCCACAGTATCACTTCCTCCTTTGCAGTCTACTTTCGGTGTTTCAGCTTTATTTTCTTCATTTTTGTTCCTGTTTCCCCCTTTGTACTACTCCTCTTTTTGACTTCTACCTGCATCAGATCGCTGATGTATTTTCTCTTCTTTTCACCTGTTCATTTAACTTAATGGGAATGAATAGAAGATTTATGCCAAACAGAACAGATGGAAATCTTTCAGCAAAAATTGTTCTCCAATAAGTACTAATTAGCATGTATTTTCCAGTGACATTCATTACAAAACAATTTAAATGAAATATTTTGTTCCTGATCAATATTTTTTTTTATTATTAACATTACCAAAAAATTCTTCATTTAGCACTAAAAAGAAAGCTAATCTTTTCCAAACAGTTAACTTTTTTTTTTACACTAAAGTTTGTATATGTCCTCAAGAATTGAAATAGAATGGTATTTCATGGTCCAACTTTCTAGATTTTAGAAAATTCAATTTCTAGATGGTTCTGGGTTGGGAATATGTAAATAGACATATTCCTTTCTTACAGAGACTAGTGAGAGTGTACATTTCAAGAGAGACAAAGACAAAATCAGAGGATATGAGAGGAATAGAGAATATAAATTCCACTTACTTGAGATCAGTGTCTTGAAGTCCAGCTTTACCTTCAAAGGTATCCGTTTGTTTTGGAGCACAGTAAGGTAACTTCATTTTAGAACTTGATCATGGCTTCTGCACACACACAAAAAAAAAGCATCTGAGGTGACGTGCACAACTACCATCTAACTGAGATATATCTGATTTTGACAAGCATTCACAGGAAAAGAAAAAAACTTTCTTTGGGCTAGGAAATTCCACGTCAGTCCCTATTAGTAGAATTCAGATCTACTCTCTCTGATTTATCCAAAATTGATCCACGAAAAATCATGGAGATTTTCAAGTTCTAAAGATGCAGGTGCAATAAATTTTGACATTTCTTGTTGAGCTTTAAGGGTGTAAATAATTGCCATGCATTTTCTTTTATGTAATTTGATTTCACATGGGAAATAATAGGCAAGAATTACATATTAGAAAAACAGCCTTACTGTCACCTCTTTTTATGTTCTCCTTACAGCCTTAACCAGAGATTCTGATTTGCTTTCTATCTAGAGGCAACTAAAGGTGTTTGCTTTCTTCTGTTGACCCTAAGCAAGAACACTCAAAACATATTTCTAAAATTAATGAATCATCAGTTTCTAAAAGTCCTCTGTACTACAGAGATTAGTGATCCTTACGAAACAAGAACGGCTTCACTGGCTTTCTGTATGCTGTTCCTTTGATCTGTGTTTTCAAAAGGAATATAAATAAGCCAAGGAGAGGTGCCTTACCTCCCACAGATAATTTACTTCTCAGCTTTCTTTCATTCTTGGATTTTGGCAATCTTGGATAAATTCTAACTTTTCCTTATAATTTCACCAGTAACAAATTTAATAGCATTGCCATTATGTCAATTTTTTTTCCTTGGCGTAATAACTCACAGGAATAAACACTCCACTTTGTGGAATCAGGACTATTCAGTGCTTGCAGTTCTGTGTAGGTACAATGACCAAAGGCCCAAAAACATCAGTCCATAAGGTCTACATTAAGAACCAGAAAATCAAAGACGATACAGAAATTCAGCAACAGCTGTTCTGTGCCACAGCATGAAGCAGTCTTGCACCTAGTCATAATTTCTGCAACAAAGCTGTCACATTACTAATAAAGGTGTATGTTTTACTCAATGCCACCTCCAGGTTTAAGCATTCCTAATATTGTATTGTTACATAAAGAGCTCTTAGTGTTACACTTTGATGGTATAAGAAGTGAGGCAAAGGTGTAAAGAGAGATCACAGGTACTACTTGAGTAACCAGGGCCCAACCAACCACTACAGTAAAAGATATCACCACTCCTGATAAAGGTGATTTCACTTAAATTGCACTGTCAGAGGAAAAATTAGTTTGAACTTTAAAATATTTAATATTATATCTGCTGGTTTTACTTCATGTTTATTTTTAGTAGTATTTTTTGGGGGTATTTATGTAATATTTAAGTATTAACAGTATTTGAATAATATCTAGTCAAGAAGAATTACTTAGTAATGTAGCCTCTTGAAGCGTGCATTTAGGAAAATTAGAGATTCTGCTAAATCTCTAATGGCAAAAGGGTTCAAGGGTTCTTGATGTTGCAGAGGAAACAAAAGGGCCTGAAACACAGTAATGTTTAAATATGAACCCTTTCCTGAATGTTTTTCTTTTCTCCTTTAGTTGGATACAGTGAGGCAGAGATAAGCACAATTCAGTACCTAAGACACTTGTAGGATCAAGTATGAGGTGCAGTGCTGAACCAAAACAGCAACTGTGGATGCTGTAGAAGTTTAACGCCAAAACAGCTATTTTCAACCTCAATAACAGTTCTCCAGATGTTTTCTGAAGAATTCTCCATTTTTTCATTTCAGTCAGGAAAATCTTCCTTTATTTTTTTTCATTTATTTCTCCAGGTAAATAAAGACAAGTGCAGAGGTAGGACAACAGTGTATTGTCAGCTTGGTGTGACTGGTATATTTGCAATTCAGGGTTTTAAATACTGTCAGATATGCTCTGCTCAGACACAGTCTGGAATTAAAAGGCAAATGATAACTTCACCTTTTTTTTTTAATTTATTTTTGTCACCATATACTACAGTTGTCACGCTCACAAAATGAAGCCATAACAGATATTTTTCTAAAACAGTGAGGTTCTTCAGACATTTATCAAGATCACTGAAATTTTTTAAATCTTTGTCCCAGAAATCTTTTTCACATTACTGGGTTTTGGAGTGCCTTAGATTTGCCCTGTGGTTTTGTCCACTTCTCTTTTTGCATGCATCTTTGCAGTATATTCAAAAAGAAGGCTTATGTTCAGTTTTCAAAACCATCTTTCATTTGACTTGAGTAGGAGACTATGATACTCAGATGTCATGAATTTCTCAGAAGTGACATTAAGTTCATATTTGTTGCTAATTAAAACCTTCCCAATTACCCTGGAAAATATCACTAGCACATTAAGTCTTTTGAGTCATACTTTTCCTTGAATATTTTTGAGTTGCTCTTCATATTCTCTTGCAAGATCTTAATGTTTATAATTGCTGTATGGAAAACAGCAGGTGCTTGTCTATCTCAAATAGTTAAGTATATAGATTTTCAATCAGCTCATATTGATGAAGTGAAATTTAAATGAAACTAGGTATTTTTAGAAGGATAATTTTGAGCTGAGTACTTTGTGTACTGTGAAATATTACTACCTTGATCATGATACCATGTTATGATCTAATGAGCATTACCCCCTGTGTGTGACCCTAGCTTAATGAGTTTTGATGGCATATGAGTTTTAATAGCTTTGCCATCTGCAATTTTTTCTGCATCCAAAATTCAGCATGAACGTTACAGGTGTAGCCAGTTGAGTTCACAGTTGGTCTTTTAGGATAATGTGCTCTATTTTCAGGCTTTTGAGCATTAAAGTACAGTAGAAACACTTTGCTTATTGTATTGTGGGCAAGATTCCTCTTAGTCCTTTCTATGAAGTCTAAACCAAAAGTTGTCATAGACCTTGAACAAGTGGGAGCAGGCAGCTCTCAGAATACCAGGAAAGTTGAGAGTGTCACAAAAGCCAGGGCAGCTCCTTGTTCTCCAGGAATCATTCTGCCTGGGCCTTCCCTAGAGTCTCAAATATAAATGGGCTTTTCTGTTCTGACTGGTACAATGTTTATCTCACATTTTTGCTAACCAGTTGTTCTATAGGAGGGCTCCTCAGATTAAATATTACTCTTGATATTTAAAAGAATAAGCATCTTCTCGTATTTCTGCTTTCAGGCAGAGTAGATTTCTGCTTTCAGGCAGAGTAGAGTAAGTTGAATTCTAATGAAGTTTGTGTTTTGTGTTGCAGAAGTCAGATGCTGTAAGAGTCACCACCTTCACGGGTTGCATGGGTGAAACCTTTCTAGATAGCAAGCCCATAGGACTGTGGAATTTCAGGGATATCGAAGGTGACTGCAAAGGATGTGCCGTCAGGTAGGTAAAGCACTGATTATTTCTTCATGCTCCTTTGGCAACCTGTCTGCAGTGACCCTTCATTCTGTGGTAAGCAGTAGGAATTTCCACAGCAGCCATCTAGTCCCAGTAGACAGCTGTAGACTATACAACACTGAGAGTTGTAGGAAAGACAAAGTTTTAGGTTGCAATTACTCCAAGGGGGAAAGCACCCAATCTGAGTTATAAACATGATCAGTGTCTTAATAGAATTAAGACAGTATAACAGTGCTGTGATGGAAAGACCCCTGGTAACAAGTAACCAGGATTATTCAAAACATGAGAGTGGTTGAAATCCACCGTGGAACTGAGTCTGTTTCATGGACACCTGTGGTGTTGGTGCCTGCACCTCTTACGCAGTATGGGGCAGAGTCAGGTGCCTCAAGGTGGCTTTCACAGCCACCAGTGTAGTCAGTAGAGACCCCCACAAGAGAAAGGTGTTTCCATTCTCAAAGTGAATGGGAAATCCTGTCCCTGTCAGTGACTTGTGTTTCCACATAGGGTAAATAGCCCATCCAGGTGGCCATCCAGGCCCATCCAAGGCCAGGATTCATGTACGCAGACTCAGAACTCTCTACAAGAATTTTAAAACAACACGAGTTACTTACTCGCCAGATGTGGTGTTATCTTCAGAAAGCTGTTATCTGTTCTAAAGCTCCCTTTTATCCTAACCCATTGTTCCAGTAGCAGAAAAGAGACCTGTTCTCTTCCAAAATCTCATTGTGAAAACAATTATTAAATGTAGCTATGGAAGGTGAGAGGGCTACGTTTAAGATTCTTGTATGTGTGCCAAGATAAATGGGAAACATGTTCCTGGAAAATATTTCACATGTAGGTCCCTTGTCCAAATTCAGTTATGTTTGTTATTAAACCAAATGGTTTCTGCCTTTCAGCTATCTGATCTGTGTGACAGAAACGGATAAAGATTCTATCACAAAAATCATATCAAACTAACTCAAGGCCTTGTCTTCTGGTTTGTAATGACCTGAATGTAAAAAAACTGTCAAGGGACTCATACTGCTGCTCTTGCAATGTTTGTAACTTGTCGGTACACACTGAATCACAGTTCACAGGGTTTTCAATCTGAGACACTCCAGAAGCTGTAAAATTAGTAACAATTACAAACCCAAGATTTATTACAAGATGAAAGAGTACATAATGCCATTTTACATGAAGGACTACAAAATGAGTTCTTACAGACCATGAGATATATGTGATACACTCCTCTTCCATCTTCCTCCCAGATGTGCTTTTGTGTCGGGCAGCTGGTGAGTTGACCTTACTTACAGCTTCACTTGTCAGAATGGGGATTTGATATGAAATCAAACTAAGTTCAGAAAGCCTCCCAAGAGATGTCCCCTGACATTCTTATCCTCCCACTTTTTGTTTTAACCTCACACGGCTAAGGAAAATTGTTGGAATTGCCCCTTTTCAGCCCACAGGTGGCAGACAGTGAAGGGACAGTCCAGTTTGATGGCGACAGCTACGCTATGGTGAGCCGCCCGATCCGGTGGAACCCCAATATTTCCACAGTCATGTTCAAATTCAGGACCTTTGCATCAAACGCCCTCCTGATGTATCTTGCTACTGATGACTTGGTAAGAACAACCAGCTAACCTCCACACTCCATACAGGTTTCATGCCATCTTTGCAGACAATGTTATAGTGTGGAGGTTGGCTACCTAGTGTTCACTGGCTGGGGAGTATTATGTTAAACTGAGGGGAATTCCAGCCTGAGTGGTGCAACAAACAGGATGTGATGATGATGACTTTTTCACAAAGTCTACAAATTATGCCTTTTACATCTAAAAGAGAGAATAGAAACATTAGTAATAAAGCTGTTCAAGGTTTTTATTCACACACACTATCAAACGTGTGTGCATAACAGAGAGAACTTATTTATAAAAACATCTGTCAAGATCCTTACTTGAATCAGGAATAACTCAGCTTCAGCATCTCTGATTCAGGTAGATTTGCATGCCTGATGGAAAAAAAATCCTTTCTTCAGCTTTTTCATATCGGCCAGAAATGATCTACAGTAGTTCTCACTCATGTCTTGAAGAATCACTGAATACTCACTATTTTACCCAAAATATGTTTCTGTAAATCAGTCTTATTTAAGATTCCTGTATTTTGGGAAAAATTATCAGGATTGCTGGAATTATCAAGGAGGAGGGTGTTCCTCCTGACCGACTATAGTAAAAGATAACATTTTATTATGATAATGAAGTATTTATGTAGTTTATCTAATTAACTTTCATAATTGATTATTGAAAATATAATTAATGTAATAATTTGAGATGATTGTGTATAAATATTTTGTACAATTATGTAGTTTTCTAGGAAAAAAAACTATTTACTTGAACTTCTGAAAAACACTGGGAGCTGGAAGACAAATTGTCCCTGATACAATTTGTCTCTGAAGATATTGTCCCACTGCATATAAACTTTGAGGATGCACTTTGTGCTGATGCATGGATAGACATACATAAACATCTAGACTACCGAGTTTGTTAAATTTTACTCTTTTCTTTTTAACATAAAATTGTGTTCGTGTACATAACATTATTATCACAGTTTTGCATAAGTATTCAACACATGGTAAAGTGTTTTCATTCTTCCTCTGGCCATAAGTAAAATGATAATTAAAATTTCTCTGGTACATTCATGTCCTTGGTCATAGTTCCACCATAACTTAATGCCTTTCATGCTCTCCAATTCCCTAGCTATTTGTTTTGCTTTTCGTATCCTGCCAGCTCTTTTTCTGTAGATACTGTAGTGTATACCATTATTCTTGTCAGCCATCTCCAGTTACTGCTTAGATACTGGTGTCAGTGGTTGATGAGTATAAGAGTTCATAGCTCCCTGTTGCTCCATCAGTACAGATTACTCGCTGGAAGCCCTAGTAAAACAAGCCTGTTATACCATCTTTACTACTTTTGTTTTCTACCTTGCAAGTTTAAATCTAGCTGAGAAATGTAGTAAAGGCACTAACTGTAGTACAGTTGAGTGTAAGTTTCAGGTAATTATAATATGTGTTCATCTTCAACCTCAGAAAATAAAAGTACAGACATTCCATCAAAGCTCCAGCTAGGTTGTTAGCAAAATTCCAACTAAGTTAGCACCCAAAGGAGAAGATAAGGGGAAAGAAGAATTTGTCAGCAGCAGACTTTTGTACCTTTCTGTCCTGCGCAGTAAATGCCTAAGTAGGTTTTTTTTTAAAACCTTGACAAAAATTTTCTGTTGTCACCAAAGAAAATAAAGTGTTTATTTATTGCCATATGCCTCTTACCAAAATGAAGAAGAAACATAATTTGCGTATCTAATCCTTTTCATTAACAGAAGGATTTCATGAGTGTAGAACTCAGTGATGGGCGTATAAAAGTCAGCTACGATCTGGGTTCAGGTACAGCTTCTGTTACCAGCAACCAAAATCATAATGATGGTAAATGGAAATCTTTCACCCTGTCAAGAATTCAAAAGCAAGGTGAGTTCCTGTGGTGTTAACACCATGAGTTTCCCAGTTACCTGTGCAGTGCAATTAACCATCTAATCATGGGGAAGATGTCGTGCAAAATTTCTGGAATTATGAAGTTCTAGTGATTTAGAAATTTCTTTTGCTTAGATTACAGGTATGCTGAGTTGCGTGTGAGTGATTACACTGTCAAACAGGCCTTTTATGAACAGGCAGCTTAATTTTGAAATACTTTCTAAAATGAATCTGAGTGAGAAGAAAAAAAAAAAAAAAAGCTTTTTCATCAGTTCCTTGATGGCGTTCAAAATTATAAACCAAACCTGGGTAATTTTTGTTAGAACAGCTATAGCTTTCATGCTGTACAGTTCTCTCATGCTCAGCATATCCCATAGCATGTAAAAAAGCAGTGACTTCAGTACTGATAGATTATCTGTAGTCAGTAGACAACCTCAAGAACTGTTTTGTGTTATCTAATGATATGCAGTGTGCCATGATCTGAATCTCAGTGGAAGCAACTGGGAGCATCTTCAGAAATGCTACTAATTGTTTTGCCAGTTACTGATGCAAAATGTGTAGTGGTGGCATTTAATAAGATCTCAAAGAATGCTGGCTATCATGCTGGCAAAACCCTTTTTGTTTGTTTTTAATCTCGTTATAGGACTGGTAGACTCTTGCTTAAACCAAATTAATTTCATCTGTGCCATCTGTGACATTCTCTGTGCCTTTGTGTCCCTAAGTCTTACTACATTCTGAATCTTCAGGGTCACCACAAACTCCTGAACACACAGTTCCTCCTCTGCCCCCTGCAGCGCTCTCTACCTGACCTTCGCATCTCAAACATAGACCCACCCTCTTGTTGTTTGGCTGATGGAGAATTGGGAGGTGGGAGAGTAGCCAAAATAACTCAGGGCTCTCATTTCTAGATTTGCTGCACCTTTAGAGCAGGAATGCCTTGTTGCTAGCCAATTATCTTAGTTCATACTTAACTACCTCAGGAAGTATTAAAATAAAATACGGTGTCACATAATTGTAATTTGTTAATGCCATTCGAACATATTATATGTTTATAAAGAAGATACTGTTATATAAATGAAAGGAAAATAAATCTTTTTACAGTAAGGCACAGCAGGAAAATCTATTTCCCATTCAATTCTATTTCATTCCTGGAGAACAGTAGTTTGATTTCAGGTTTTACACATTCCTTCCCTCTTTTGAGGCATTTAGTCAGCTGCTGCTACAAGAGACTCACCTGTGGGCAGAGCTTCTATCAGAGAAGACGCTTCCTCCCATCTTCCCTACACTCCTTCCTCTCCATGGGTTATACATTAACTCTTCTAGCCAGTCCTCTGTTTGAAATCTCCTGAAACTCTGACAGATCTTTCATTTCCAGATTCACTCTAGTCCAACTTTAACCACAATTCAGGCTTGTCATTTTTTTAGTTAAAATTAAGGTTCCTTTTATTCCTTAGGTAGGTAGATGAGGGGACAGTGTAGATTATAAACAATCTCTTGCATTTAACTAGCTGGGGCGGGGGGCGGGGTGGGAAGAAAGAAAAAAAAATGGAAAGAATGAAAGGACCCTTTCTTTGCATCTGGTAGAATATCTCTTTCTTCCTTGGAGGCTGCTTAGCATTTTTCACTGTGTTTTGTCTTGCTCATTGAACTTTATATTCTGTACATTTAAAATATACATGGAACAATCATTTAAATAGGATAGTTGTATGTAGTGTGTCACTGACTCCAGACTGAAATTAGATGTGACAGCAACTAAGTGCTTTGGGTTTGAAAATGGTTTGGAGTGACTCATCACCAATCTCTAAAGCGCATAATGACAATGCTTAACAAACTTTTACACTAAAAAATCGTGCTCAAGTGACAACCTTTGGCCTGACATCACAAATTAAATGTAAAATGATCTTGGCTTTGTCCTGAAGTGTTAGCTCCAAATTACATTGACAGAGAACATACCACATTGAAACATGTTTAGAGAATATGTAAAAATAAAGCATACAGAATTGCTATAGCTTTTCAGGTTGTTATGGAAACAGAGGAAAGTGCAGCTCTCTTCCCCTACCCATAATTGACAATTTGGAAATCCAACATCTTAATTGCAAAATGCAACCCTCCTTGCCTCTCCCCTCACCTGCTAACCTTCCAAATCTTTCTGTTAGTTTCTTACATTAAGACGTTATTGTTTATGTCTCATATTTTGAAACTTATCTCAATGTCTTGCAGCCAACATATCAATTGTAGACATAGACACCAATGAAGAAGAGACCATAGCAACAGCTTCTACAGGCAGCCATTTTGGGCTCAACTTAAAAGGACACGAGAAAATATATTTTGGTGGATTGCCAACCCTGAGAAATCTAAGGTAATGTGGCTCAAACCAATTTCTTTCCCTTTTGCAAGAGGGTGTAAATGCAGAGTAATGTTATTCTCTGTATTTGTTTCTCAAGTTCACTTACAGTAAGTGAATCCTGAATTCCCAGTATACCCTATATGCTACAGCAGATGGACACTTTATTTGCATATGTTGTGTATTTCAATGTATTTCACACCACTTACGTTACGCAAATACAATGGAAATAGAATTCATAGTGCAGTACATCTTTCTGATGCTGTGAATCAGAATGTAGCTGATTTTTAAAGTAATTTTAATTTGATGAAGACTTCAAACTTACAGAATGGCTCCATACCTCCACTTGATTAAGTGCAAGCATTTAGCTTCTACACAAGTAGAAAAAAATTGAGCTACAAACTACTCCTCATGGGATTACTGCTAAATGGGTATGCGTGTTTTTGCATAATCAAGGTCAGTGTACTTTCAATATGTATAAAAGTACTGTGTTTAGATAGCATTTTAAATTATTTGTAGACATAAATTTCTGGACTCGTTAGAGTAAAGTATTCAAGACTTTAAGTATATGATACAATACTCTTGATATATTTAATGTAAGTAGAATGAAATATGGCAACCTTTTCCCTTCAGAAGCCTGATCCTGAATTTCTTATAGAAAGAAAATTCTGAGTATTCATTTTTAAAATATTGCATTATATTATTGATAAACTTCAACTTAAGCTTTAATAGACTAAAGAAATGGGATAACAGATACTTGAATTTAGTGACTGTATTACATGGTTTTAAATAGAACAAAAAACTTACTTAAGGTTTAAATGAATATTCAGCAATGACAAGATGCGATGCAAATGAATTTTACCATGACAAGAACAAGAGAATTCTGTGCTACAATGAACAGATGAGCAACACAGAAACAAGCCCATTAATCTATGTCAGCTTTAGCTACATGGCATAATGACAGCCTCGAAGTGGTCTTGTGCACAAGGAACTGTTGTGATTAGTCCACAGCTGTTCTGCAACTAGAAGAATGGGCATTATTTGTTAATTTATTAGGTTAATAACTGACCTCTGATGTCAAATCACCCAGCAATAAAAAGATCTAAGATCTATTTTACTCATGAAATATGGCACTATGTTATGTAATTGTGAAATCACACAAGTGCATAAGAAAATGTCTAGAGCAATTACCCTCTAGCAAATCCTTTGTGGTTGCTTAGAAAATCAGTGTAGCACAGCTACTTGGACCTGTGGTAACCATTTTGCCTGCAGCTATGATTCATCATTCACTAAGGCAAGATGAATGTTACGGTAAATTAGAATCAAAAATAGTGAAAAGAGGATTAGGGCAAAGCTGAGCTACTGCAAACAATAAATGCTGAGGTACCCGTGACTTTGTAATTATCAGGTCATGTCAGTTCTGCCAAATTTTTTTACATAGTTCACTTTTACTCATGATCAATTATAGCAACGAATTATAAAAGCTCACTGGTGTATTGCATTTTAAGATAGCTGTTTGCAGAGCCTGGTAGCGTATATAGAATCTCACCATCTATCGTGTGTTGTTTGTAAATGATGTATATCAACTTCACCGTGAAATGTCTGAACCTTGCTAATCAGGATCATTTGCTACAATTAATGTAATGTTGATTTTTTTTTTTTTTCTTTCTCTCTCACCCTAGTATGAAAGCAAGGTAAAAATAATTAGATTACTTGCATGATTTGCATGTGTCTAGTAAGTGCAGCTTGAAAGCACAGCCAGCAATGCAGAAGCAGAGTGTGGGCAGTACTTATACCAGCTGTTACGCTAAGGCTGTTAATTCAGCAAGTTGCTCCTGCTGCCACCAGCAAAGCTGCTCCCAAGTGCTTAATACTGTCATTTCACATGCTGTGCACACACCTACACAAGCAACTTTTATTTTCTTCACACAGCTGCTTACTTCAGCTGTGTTTGTTTACAGCACTGGAATGCCTCGGAAGCAAAGCTACAGCGAACTGTATTGCTGAGCTTGGTTCTGACCTCCAAGCTGTAAGAGCGACACGGTCCCAGGTCAGGGGAGGAGCACCACAGTGCGTGGCAGTGAAGTAGTTACTGAGGAGGGTATGAAAGCAAGGTGTAGATTTTTGTGAAATTTGCCATTTCTGAGTTTAAGAACAAAATGATGAGGGGGAGATACGGGAGGTTACCTCTTTCTGACTGTATTTCCAGTTTGCAACTATTTGTGTCCGTTACTTTGGCTTTGATATGTTCAGATATGAACTTCACTTCACTGTGTTTTGCGGCTTAATTCTTGGCTTAAATTAGAAAAATTCAAGCTTGAGAAAGATTATTTCCTCCCAGTTTCCAGAAATCTGCTTGTGTTCCTTTGTCTGTGGGGAAAAAAAAAAAAAAGAAAAAGAAAAAGAAAAAAAGGCCAAGAATTTGTGCAAGATCTGGGTGAACTTGGACTTCGTTTTGTATGTTTTGGAAGGGAAAAAGGGAAAAAGGAAGTCTTAAGAAAACATCAAGCAAGTGTTCAATGTTTGCGAGGGTGTAGAGTTCATATGGGTTGGGAATTATAAGATAACAGCAACTGCTTGTAACAGGACAGCACGAGGGCAGTCTGTAACTGGACAGAGCAGGAAGGGAGTAGGAACAGGAATGGTTTCTGCATGAAAAGTCAGGAGACTGTGGGCACTGTTGACAATGATATTTCAAAACTACTCTGCTGCTGAGAAGATGAGTTAATAAAGGAACTGGGGAAGAGCTAGGAAATGAAAAACAAAATCAAAAATTAAAGGTGACAGGAACTACATGACTGTAAATAAAGCAGAATATGGATTATTTTAGTAAACTAGAAGCTTGCTTTAACATATGTAGAGGATGCTAATTTGCTAGAGAATACACCATGCTTGCTAGGATGGCTATAGTGCAAAGAATGGCTTTCGGTATCAAAACTTGCAGCTTAATAGTATCTGTGCAAAATGGTTTTATTTTGTAATTAATATTCTTTAAAATCTTCAATTTCCTTCCAGGGAGATGAAATGTTGGGGTTTTTTTTCCTCCCCACAGTTTTAAGTCCTGATTCATTTTCCAAAATCATTTTTCTTTCTTTGGGCTATTCACACTCAGATATTCTAGTAAACACTCATAGGTAATAATATGAGTGAATTAACTAATTAACTAATGTTTTGGTTTTTTTTCTTTTGGAGTTTACTCTCCATGATATGAATGGCAACTCTTTTTATGAAGTGACTTTATAAGTCCTTTCTTCTTGCAAACCTGGTACAGATGTTGCCAGCAGTTATGGTCTCACTCTGGTCTTCTCAGGCCTGGGAGATCATACTTCTGCATTCAAGCATGCTAGCTTTGGCGATACTTTCAGGGTTTCTTACGTTACTTCTGGCAACCAGATGATGAACCAAACCATAGAACTTTGCATTTCTACTACAATATTTTCTTTCCTTGGGTAGATAGTTATGTTGTGTAATAAACCCAAGTGGTTTGTTTTCTTTAACTGCCTGAGAAAGTCAAATGTGGTGTTGTGTCATAAGAAAATATGCAACACTTTTCGTAGGAGAGATACTGTAGATATAAAAATACATTGAAAGCAAATGTCAGTCCACCTGAGCATAAAGAATTCCTAAAGCATTAAAAAAAAAAATAAAAAAAAAAAATCAAATTATCTTTTTTTTCAGTATTTGGCAAAGACTTTATTCAAAATTTTTGTATGCTACTGAAGTTTCTCTTTCATTAGGATCTAGAATAGAAAAACGTGAATGAAACATCTCTCTTTCAGCTAAGGTCTCTCCCTACTGATACGATTTCCTAGGTTGCAACTTTCTGCTTTGTCTAAGGAACAACTACTTATTTCATAGCTTACTGCATTTAAACAAAAATGACAGCAGTTCTTTAACAACAACAACCACCAAACTAAAAATCAACACTAATGAAAAGAAAGTAAAAATGGAAAAGAGGACTGTTTCCACTTGAAGATGAGATGAATCTCCTGTTACATCTTTGAGAGATGCAAGGCAGAGTGCAATATGTGCTGATAAGTGATAGAAGGAAATGTATCCATTCGAGTGTATGTGTGTATTTAAAAAATAAAAACCAAAAAAAAGCAAGCATCTGTGCATCTGACAGTGCATGTGTGTGTGTCTGGCTGTGTTCTCTTTAAATTCCATTTTTGAAAACATATTATGCTTCTAAATCTTTTTTAGGCCTGAAGTGAACTTAAAGAAATATACAGGTTGCCTCAAAGAGATTGAAATTTCAAGGACACCATATAATATATTGAGTAGTCCTGATTTTGTTGGTCTAACCAAAGGATGCACACTAGAGGTTAGTCTGACTTCCATGTATTTTGGTCTTAATGGGTATAAATGTTTTCTGGTTTCTAATTTTATGGCATAATGTATTAAGAATATTCAGACACACATCTAAGCTGAAAATTAGAACAGTTCTGTTTAACAAGAAGAAAGATGAATGAGTCTGATCAGCCATTAGACCAGTATTCCAGATCCTAACTTCTTTGACAGTATCTCTGGCCAGTTGTGATATGCCTATCTTTAAAGGGCAGGATTTTCTGAAATCTTTAGCATTGGTCTAGCTTTGTTTCAGCTGACTAAAATTATTATATAATAATATATTATATATTATAT
>VWZK01021153.1:0-218011 GCA_013396935.1 Baryphthengus martii | reverse complement strand
AAGGTCCTTTCCAACTCAAATCATTCTATAATTTTGTGATTCCGTGGTATCTTTGGAAGAGAGGAATTCAGGGAAGAAAAAGCAGTTAGCCTCTCCTTGGGAAGCTACTTAGAGATAACATTTTCAAGAAAACTGTCTATAATTTAAAGAGACATGAGACAATGAGCATGAAAAAGGAGCACCCTGTAGGTGCAAGCAAGCAGGTGCAAAAATGAGTGGCAAATCCCTCTGAGTCTCCTCAGATTCCTCCATCTTCAAGTGAGTTAGTTAGAAGATAAATTGTTTAGAAGGGAATAATGGACATAGTGAATTAAAACCACAATAAGAAAGACTAGAAAAGCAGTGCATAGGAAGGAAAATGAATTAAAAATACATCTGACTCCTGTTTTGTGAAGATCAAGATCCATCATCTAATTACGTGCTCCGTCATACATATTAGAGAGGGTCCTGGAGATGACTCTCAAGTTTTTAGCTTTGTCTCTGTGTTCAGAGCTGGCTGTGAGCTTACAATCATCTCTTGCAACCAAGTCCATCTACGAGCGTATGTGGAATGGATAATCTTTTCTTTGCCATCTGAACTTGAATAAATTATATTATTGGAATGGGAAGAGATTCCCATAAAAAAAAATAAAAAGCATCTGGAATGAACAGCATTGACAGTCTACGGCTTTATGGCTCTCTTTCTCTTGTATAGCTCTAGAGAGTATATGAGCAAGTCTTCTCCGGATGGAGATTTACCAGAAGTACTGGTTTTTGTTCCCCACAGGAAATTGAAGTGACTTACAACAGTTGCATTTGGGGAAAAAAAAAAATTTCAAACCGACCAAATTAAAACGAACAAAAAATCTCTACAAAAAAAACCCCAAAACAAGCAAACCAAACCAAACCAAAAAACCAACCCACAAAATGAAAGAAACAAACCCAAAGGAAGGTAGGGGGAGCTCTTCAGTTCCTGAGCAGTGTTGGCTATAGTGTGAAAACAGGTTATCTATTCAAACTCAGGGCAAGAGAAGCTCAAAATCTCAGCAGAAAACGTTTGCTTTTCTCTGCTTAGGACATAGCATGGAAAAGGTACAAGAAAGGCAGAGAATATGTATGAACCCTGCAGGAGAAAGGTCTTGTCTCAGTCAACATTTACTCTCCGGATGAAGGGGATGAAATCATCCCAAATGTACACAGTTGTGGTGGGTTGACCTTGGCTGAGCGCCAGGTACCCACTAAGTCGCTCTATCACTCCCCCACTACTTCCCTCAGAACAACAAGGGGGGAGAGAATAAGATGGGAAGAGCCTGTGGGGTACAATAAAGGCACTTTAATAGGAAAAGGCAAAAAGCAAAAAGCAAGCCGTGCGCGTGCAAAGCGAAGCAAAACAAGATTTTATTCTCTACTTCCCACCAGCAGGCGATGTCTGGCCTTTCGCAGAAAGCAGGGCTCTGGTACTCGTAGCTGTTGCTCGGAGGACAAGCGTCTTCACAAGCGGATGACCCCGACCCCCCTCCTCTTTTTTCTCCCTTTTGTACTTGAGCTGACATCACGCGGTGTGGAATATCTCTTTGGTCAGTTTGGGTCAGCTGTCCTGACTGTGTCCCCTCCCAAGGTCTTACCCACTGCATCCCACTGGGCGGGGGAGAGCGAAGATGTTGGAAAGCCAGCCTTGGTGCTGTGCGAGCCCTGCTCAGCAGCAGCCACAACACCGGCATCTTATCTGCCTCTTATCTGCCTCCCAGTACAAAGCCCAGCACCGTAAGAGGTGCTCTGGGGACCATTAACTCCACGTCACCCAAAGCCAATACAACAGTGCTCTGTCTCTTCTTTATATCCTTTCTCAGAGATGCAGTCTGAGGTGTTTCAGCCTGCTACGGTGGTATTAAATTACAGAAGACAGGGATTTTCCTGTGCTTCCTTCCCCGGCAGAGAACAGCAGGCCATCGAGTAGGTGGTTACATGGATGCATGTACACACTGAGGATAATCTCTGTAGTATCCTCACATGGGTCTGTTTCAGCACTGCTGAAAAGAGGCTTAGGAGAGCGTGTAGCCCTTTGATTATGTTTCTTCTCCCAGATAGTTGATTGATTTCTGGAAAATCACAAGTCCACCAATGCCAGCCCAACAAGCAGTTTGTTTGGTTAAATGTAGAAGTGACTTCAAATTACCAGTCTCGATGTTTACAGGGGTGTTTTGTTAAATATTTGTGTCAAATACACTGCCCTCCACCAGAAAAAAAAATCAGCTGCCAATGTGATTGAAAGTAGCAGGGGACTCTTGCCTTCAACTGTCAATTTGCTTAACCAAATTTATTGGTAAAGATTTCCTACTATTTCAGCTTCTCATTAAAAAGTGGCTAGTAAAGGGTGATGAAATCCTGCAGAACTTCTCCCTGGCTTTGCTGCTTCGTTGTGTGGTTCTGGGAATTGCGGCAGAACAGTCATGTGGAGCCCTCCAGCCACAGGCCTCGTGTAACTCGTGTTCACCTGTTGCTGTTGTCTAGAAGTGCTGGACTGAAAGTTATGAGAGCAGAGTTAGAAGAAAATAAGTTTTATATGTTTGCCAATAATCTGTGAACCAAATATTCTTTCAAGTATATATTTTCTAGGTATTTAATACTCTTTCGTAGTGTTTAGCCATGCAGAGCAGTACCTTGCTGCTTCTTTTTTGCTGTAGCTGTCCTGAAGGCAGAGTTGAATCCAGCAGTTCCTTGATGATATGTTGCTCGTGACCAAAAGGAGAGAGAAAAAGTTGTTTTCAGAGGAGTTTCCAACATGTGTGTTGATTACAGGTGTTTCAAGCAGATATTTGTAGCCAGTTTCCCACCTGCTTATCCTAAATACCCCAGTAACAAGATGCCTGTAAAGCACCATGAGTTTTGTTTTGTCTTTTAGACCGTGACTTTGTGTGAAGTCTGCTGGCCTAGTGCTTAAATAAAAAGTAGGTTGTATCATTGTACTACAGAGAGAAAAAGGATTTTGGCAAAGGCTGTGACTCTCTTAAGAGACTTGGAATTACGTGCTTAGTCCCTGTCAAATCTCAGTGCGATTTTGGATACTCAGGTGCCTTCCAAAGAAAAGCCCAATAACAGTGTCTGAATATTTCTCATGCTTGCTGCTCCCCCCTGGTCCAGTTACCATGACTGCACCTACCTGCACATCACTGTGTTTATTCCAAGAAGTCCAGGTTTTATCCAGAAGGAACTTGCTCAGAACAGGCTGAAATATTTTGTAGTATGCAGTGAGACTTTTGAATTAAGATGGACCAGACCTGGCAATAGGAATGACTTGCAAAAGATGGCAGACTGCTGTCTAAGCTCAGATCACTCAAACAGTGAATTTGGAAGTAATGTGGGTAATAGGGAAATATATTCAGAGTTAATGTATTCATATAAATATTGTACAGTAAATTATTTGCCAAACAACATTCATTACTTTGCAGCAGAGGTCAAATAACGGAGAAAATATATTTGTGAATAAATTATTCAACAATTAATGCAAAATGTAGCGGCTAAATTATTCACAGAGACTAATTCAACCAATTCTAATTCATTTCCACTTTCAAAGTGTTTCTGGGTCCATCCACATGAACATTTAAGCTGGGGTCATGAGTGCGCTTTTGAAGTGAGTCTCCCGGTTGCTGGCACTCGCACAGCTTCAGCTCCGGTCGCTGCACCACCTCACGGCATGCCAGCGGGATTTGGGGAAAGCTGGATTGGGAGAGCAGCGAATGTGCTGCCTCTGTGACACGTGAGGGTCAGTCCTCCTCCGTGCTGGGGTGAGCACCCCACAAACCACGTGTGATGGGGCTGCCGCATCCTCAGTGCTGGCTGCACCTCAATGTATCTGTCTCTGTAGTGCCATGCTCCTGCTTAAGCGCGGCGTAGCCCGTGGGAATCCCACACACCACAGCTGGGTCTCATAGGAAAGCTGAGGTCCTGGTGCTCCTTGGTGGTGGGGGATAGAGGGAGTGAAATGTGAAACGACAGCAGCTTGGGATTTGTGGAAGAATGCTGCCCTGTTTGACCCAGCACAGCGCAGAGACCCCAGCCGATGAGAAAAGTGATTAATCTGCCTGGGAGCTGCTGTCGCAGAGGCCCCCACAAAACAAACAGCAGCCGCTATCCAAAAATGGGGTTTATTGCAGCCAGCGCTCCTTTGGACTAAACAACAGGGGTGGTGTGCCCAAGATACCACTCACCCAAAGGGGGGGCGAGGCTCACTCAATCCACGGAGACTCCTTCAATCCATGGAAGTATCCTGGACAGTGTGTCCGAGGGGAGGGTCCGACTGCTAGACCTGCTGCTCTGTGAAGAACCAACTTGGCTCTTAGGCAGGACCCCATTTATACCCTAGTCGAAGGCGCACTGTGGGCATTCTCATGGGCTGAGGGACAGGGCCGGACAAAACACAAAAGCGCACACCCCGAGCCTGTTTGCTGAGAGGTCCAGATGCTGAGGTGCCAGATAAGCACCACGAGGTGCAACTGAATGGCCGAGGCCTCAAACTGCTCGGGCTGAGGAGCCAAGCTGCTCATCACAGCCCGTGTGTTTTGTCTGTGGGGGGCGCTGTACCTGCCACAGCTGCTGTCAGGAGGGATCCCAAAGAGCAAACTTGCTGTGAGATCAGTGCATGGCTCTTGCAGCCAGCAAAGAAGGTTCACTTTTACCCTCCGCATGCTGCAGTTACTGAATTTCATCCACTAAGGGCTGTGTGGAGCCTGATAACCTGTGCTTATACTACAGAAACCCATAAAAGTGTTTTAGACTTGAAGACACAAACAACCTATTGATTGCCTGGATCATTTCTCCCAGTGTTGACTACCCTGGTATTAACAGAAAACAAACCACAACTGCAAGTTATTTTAAAACTGAATTTGATTTCAAGAACGACTTCACTGGAAGTTGTTTGTTATGCACCATTCCACCAACACAAAGATGTTTTTAGTAACTCAACCCCCTTCTGCTTACAGATCTTGGTATTCTGTTTCAGTCAGATACGTGGCTTGGCCTCTGCCGGCTTCGACCTGTGAGAACATTTCCCAGTTCCTTAAATCATGGATGTGCAGTAGAGACCGAAACTCCAGTTTGTTGGGTGTGTTCAAAGAGAAGATGAGCAGAGCTCCATGAGGTATTTAGTTATTGCTTTGACTAATAACGTAGACCTGGAATGATGGCACTTCTTTTGCTCATTAGCATTTACTTTTCTTTTTCCTAAGGCAGGGAATGAGTGGCACCACTTTGCAATGGCATCATAGCCAGTCCCTTGACAAAGGGCTCCCCATGTTGGGGTGGTTTTGAGGGGCTGTTGAACTCGCTTTTCAGCGCAGCAGCTCTGATCTTGTCAGAGCCCCATATGCTGTTTGCAGGACCAGGGAAAAGCTGGAGATTCCCCGTGGCTGCTGTAATGCCTGACACATTAATAGAAGTGCAGGAGGGAGATAAGAATGATGTCTGTATTAAGGAGGTTAAGGCGTGTCAGCGAAGATGACTAAAAGACGGTCATTTTCCATAGTTAATTGCAGTTTAGAGTAACCAAAAGTACAGCGTGCTTCCTGAGCTAACATCTGAATGCAGAGAAGCGCAAGAGAAACGTAGCAAATTCATGGACTTTGATAGCCCATGTTTCCGTGGTAGGAGCGAGCAAGCTGCTTGGCCAGCGGTGCTCTCCAGCTGCTGTGAGAAAGCCACCGAGTGGGCTTGTTCAGGGGACAGTCAGCGGGCGAGTGAGCAGAGGCGCCTCACAGGCCCATGGCGCACACAAGTCACTGATGGCCTTGAGCTGTCTAGCTTGAGGATGGCTTCTGTTTGAATCCCATTGTGTGGAGTCAGGATTTCTAGATGCGTTTGCAGGAGTGTGAGCAGGAGCAGAAGGTGGTGAAGAACAGTGAGGACAGGTGGAGGACCAGCAAAAGGTAGTCAGGTGCAGGAGCAGGAGGTGGTGCAGGTGCACAAAATGGGGCATGAGCACCAGAAGGTGCCGCAGGTGCAGAAGCAGCAGATGCAGGAGGTGGTGAAGGAGCAGAAAGTGGTGTGGGTGCAGAAGCAGCTGGTGCAGGAGAAGATGAAGGTGCAGGAGCAGCACGGAATTATAGAATATTTTGGGTTGGAAAGGATCTTTAAGAGTATCTAGTCCAACCGCCCTGCAGTGAGCAGAGTTGTCTTTAAGTATATCAGGTCATGGGGGGGTGCAGAAGTAGGGTGGTTTGGGTGCAGGAGCAGAGGTGGTGCATGAGCAGGGTGGTGGTTTGGGTGCAGGAGCAGAAGGTGTTTCGGGTGCAAGAGCTGGGGGGGTGCAGGAAGAAGTGGGTGCAGGAGCCAGGGTTTGCAAGTGCAGTGCAGCAGCAGGTCTGGCCCAGCTGGGCTGGTGGCCCAAGAGGGCTCAGATGTGCCCTCTCCTTGCTATCTCTCAGGGACAGAAATGGCGTAAGGGGCCTCAGGCAGGAATACAGGTAAGGATACCGACACATCCTGGAGGAGGCAAATGTTATACGGGTCCTCAGCCAAGAACAATTAAGGACATTTACTGTGGCTGGCAGCCTGGAAGAGTGCAGAGATAGGCGGAAGGATTCTGCAAGCAGAGAGATGGGCTAAGACATGACCTTGTATGGAAGGAAGCCTCATAGTTCATGGAAAGGTCACGAAAAGACATCTGTTCATCTGCCACTAGGGACCACCAGAGACCATCGAAGACTCCCAGGGAAGCCCCTCAGAGAGCCCAGGCCGCATGCGTAATAGCTATGCATATAGGATAACGTGTTCCTGGAAATAGAATGAATATGTATAATCCTTCCAGGAAAACTAATGCCTATGTGTGTGAGGGGGGAATATAAGCTTGGATTGAGTGCCAGAGACTGCGTGCACAATAGGTGGAACCATCTCCTGTGCATGCGGCACTGCGATAAAGAAATGCCTGCTTTCTAATGCTGAATTGAGTGTTAGCGAGGTCTTCATTTACGGGAGTTTGGGTCATGTCCTCAGCCCACCCTCAGCTCCTGGGCACGGCCATTTCCCAGGCAGGCAGGAGGTGTCCGTGCCGTGGGGAACATCCCCTCTGTGCTCACAAGTTGTGGGGCTGCCTGAGGAGCACCATCGCCTCAGTGGATTCCTGAGGGGAGTTCTGGGGGGGACTGCAAGTCGAGACCCTGAGAACCTCTGCCTTCCTCCTGCTTCTCCCAACCTGGCTCATCACATCCACTCAGGATTTGGGCTTGGAAAGGGTTGAGCAGGCGGGTAAGTCAGCCCTGAGGCCAGTGGCCATCCCCCTACAGTGGATGCGAGGCCGGGGAGATGAATCCCCGTTTTCCTGGTGGAAAAGGGCATAAAATGGCACCTGATCCTGTGGGACTGGGGTGAGGTGACACCCGGGGCTTTTCCAAGGAGAGAAGGATGAGAAAAAAAAGCCCTTTCACAGGTACCCTGGCAACCTGCGCCATGACAGGCCACTCCATGGTTATTTTATGGCTCCTTTGAAGAAGTGAGAAATGACGGGCTTCTCTTGGGCTGTGTGTTAGAGACCGGAGCGCGCAGAAGTCTGCAAGCAGGCTGCCCGACAAGGATACAAAAAATATGCTGTCAAATGAGGTAAAAGTCTCTGTTTCTGGTGGTTTCCTTCCTCAAGGAGTGAAGTGTGATGTTGAGTAGTTGCTATCAGCAAACTATTTTCTTTCTGAGCCCTATTCAAATCAGCCTCTTAATGCTACTTGCAAGTGAAGGGGCAATGGGCTCCTCCCAAAAAAACCCAACACTTTAACCTAGCTGTTTTGCCAAAGAATCGGCTTTGCAAGTTCAGAAATGTTTGGAAACTGCAATATCAATGAATTTATGGCCTGTGACAAGGTGCTGCAGGCATTTGCTGATAGCTGCTTCCAGCGCAGATGGGGCATGGCGAGGCACATCAAAAATACCCAGACTTTTAGGAGCTGAATCTGTGGTGTTTATTCAGATTTAGCTTTGGGAGATGGGGTTTAACACTGTCTTTGTTTGATAAAGGGGAGGTCTTAACTGAAGTTAGTGAATGTTTTTCTCTTATTCTCTATTTCAAGGACATACTATTTTAAGATAACTATTGTCTTTTAATATTCCTTACCTTTATTTTTAACATTTTCTACCATATATCATAACCAGAAATTTGAAACAGATCACTTGTTCCGTTGACATAATTTTTTATTCTTTCTGAACTAGAATCCCTAAATTTGCAGTATTCATTTATGCCTTCATGACATGCTGAAGTGTAATGAATGCATGGATGCCTCAGCAGCAGACACAGATGCCTTGCGAAATAATCATGAAAATCAACCAACCCAGCCATAAAATGTACTCTTGCCCTTATCACGTATTGGTATTAATCAGAGGGAAAAGAAGCTGTTAACTGCCTCACAAAGAGTATGCAAGGCATTGTTTGTCTCCAGTGAGTGAGGTGCTAGAATTTTCACTAGTAATCTGTGGTTTATGGTCTCCAAAGCGTTGTGGTGGGTGCTGCCGCCCAGCCCCTGCCCGCCTATGGCTGTGAGGGTCTAGGGGTGAAAGCTTTCAGCAGGCAGGCCTGGGCACCGGGGCTCGGTGCTCAGTGGCGCTGGGGCGCCAGCACCGGCTCGGGTTGTGCTTCTTTACTCTGTTTTTATAGGAGATTTAGCAACAACTTCTGCATGATTGGGCTTTGCGGCATTTCACAGTGCATCTGTCCGTGGTCTCCGGGTCTAAATCTGCTTTTGTGTTATCGGTAGCAGGAGTAACTGCTGACATCTCTGTTGTTACAGCAATGAAATACTAGAATCACGAGCCTGAAAGAAAGAGAGTTTGGGTTCAACAGAGCTTGGGCTCAAAAGCAGGTTGTTGTGACTTAATGAATTATCCTGCGTTAGCCGAACAGTGTGTGGCATTACCCGAAATGTGAGATAAATCCATGTTAGAGAAGGTCTCTGTTGTTAGGGTTTAAAGCAGTTTATTTGTTTTATTTGGTGTTTGACACGTTTTGAGTGTCTGCCTGCGATCAACAAGAGGTGGCAGTGTTTCTGTGCAGTGGTAGGGTTCCTATCGCTGCCTCTTCATTCACCGGGGTGTCTGACAGGAGGGCGTTGTGACTACGCAGAAATATACTTCTTATAATCACTTCTAAGAATATTATGACAGATGATTAATAATCTGACAGCAAAGTAACTATTTTTAATGGCTTTAAACGAGCACTTTCTTTTCATCTTTGAACCAATCCCCTCCGTAATCTCATTATTACGATGAGAGTGTGAGTAACTGAGTATGTGCTGGCCTCGCTCTGCCTTGGTGAGACCTGTGCTGGCAGGAGCAATGTGTCTGGCGCCAACACAAAAGCCTCAGGACAGAATTGACCTGCCAGAGCACATAAATATGACAGCAATTTAGTTATAAAACATCTTAATTAGCCTCAAAACAACATCTGTTTGGTTTTGAGTGGTGATTTGTATTTGGAGAGAGATTTTGGGTCTGAGGATATGCACTCGGTTTTTAAGGAGGGACACTGAGACATGCATGGCGTACTCCAGAGTGCTGGTTTTCCTCTTACACAACATAAAACTTTGTTTGTACTCTGCTGAACCAAGTGTAAATAGCATGCAAGGTGAACTTGGAGAATTCCCAGCAACTTTTGTGACCTTTAGATGAGTATTTGCATAGCTGACAACAGCTTGTTGGTACGTAAGCATCCTTGGTAAGGCTTATTCTGTTAGCCTGATCATAGATGTAGGCTTCCTTATGCCCGGTTTCCACCTATTGCAGTTTTCATTTGAGAATCTAAACCCTGCTGTTACTAAAGTCCAGGGGAAAATGGTGTCTTATCCCTAGATACAGTTGAAAACCAATAAACAAAGTCATTCCTTGCCTGTAAAGAAGGCTGTATGGCTTTCAGCTAAAACTATGGCACTTCAGCAAGATACTGAACGGTGCAATGAATTGGTTTTATTTCCTGTACTGTGTGACAACACACAGCATGTGTATTTCAAGGGGGTTAATAGAATATTTTAAATGATCGCTGATAAATGTTACATCGTACATGGCTTAAATCCAGAATGTGTCAGACACTGCAGCTGGCTGTGATTCAGGTAGGGAACATGAATGATTCACGAGGTTGGTAGAAATGGAGTAAGTAATTCTTTCATCTTGATCATTTTCTCCCTGAAGCCAAATATTTCACATATGGTGACAGCTTTGTAACACAGTATGATGGCCAGTAAGGATAGGGGGAGCTTAGAAAAGACCTGCTAGAAGAGATCTGATGTGGATATAAGAGATGGAGCCTGTCTCGTTGTCTTTTATTTTTATTTTGTGGTGGTTTTTTTTGTTGTTGTTCGTTTTTCTTTCCCTCTCTCTGGGTACGCAGGGAATTGTTAGGAACGAAAGGTAGCTGGCCCAGAATGCTAATATCTCTGCTTTGATAATTCCGAGAGATGTTGTAATTACGAAGAGGATGCAAAGACTTAGAAGAATGTAGTTACTTGTGTAATTTGAAAACCCTGGAAACAATCCTGAGGGGCAATAGCCTGAGGAACAAATGTAGTTTATTTCTCTGGGAAAATATAACCAGATGTAGTTTATATGTGGGTTTCTGATGTGGCTTTATTGGAAAATACTCGTGTGATTCCATTTCAGTCGGCTATTCTCCAGAAAAGCCCTAAAATGCACAGCGCGTGTTTTCAAGTGCTGCTACCCTGGACCTTCTCGCTTGCTTTAAGAATGCAGATAAAGAGCATCTTTACCTGAGACAAACCCATACTCTGGTAGATGTGAGATGTAATCCATGGAGGAATCCCTGCAGTTAGCTGGAGGAGAGGGGCTCACTTGTTACTCTATGAATCACAGAATCACAGAATATTACGGGCTGGAAGGGACCTTGGAAGATCATCGCGTCCAGGCCCTCCGCCAGAGCAGGAACCTAGAGTAGATCATGCAGGAACGTGTCCACTGCCAGAAGCTGAATCTTGCTAAAGAGGCTTTGCAGTGCCAAACCTGGCCATGCGAGCCCACCAGGACCCAGTCAGATTAAAGGACGGACAGTCTCTGTGTCAGCCCTGGCATAAATGGGCAGAAGCTCCTTGTTCCTATCATCACGACCACCTCAGAACTGCTGCCAGACTCACTACTCTTGAACAGATGGTTTAACATTACTTAAGATGGACTTCAGTATCTGTTTCTACCTTCTTTTTTTCTCTACTTCTTTTAGTCATTTTCTTCTTAAGACAGCTATCTCTTTTTTTTCTTTCCCTCCCCCGCTCCCCCCTTTTCTTTCTTCTCCAGTCCGCTACTCTATTGAGGCCTAATTGCAGGTCATCAGCACAAGGCTTCCTCCAGCTTACCTTTTCTGCATGAGAAAGAGGGGTTTCATGAGCCAATGCAAGGCATTGTTGCCTTCTCTCTTGCCTGCGGTGAACTCCTCAATACAATGATAAACTACCTGTATTAAACAACCGAAGAAGAATTTTGAGACAATAAATAAATCATCTCCCTGCAGAGCAAATCGGTAAACGTGAACAGGGTAAGATTTGAGCACTTCCAACTTCAGGAGCCACAGCATGCATGAGGATTTGGTCCAATGCAGCTGAACTCTGAAAAGAATCCTGCAGGCTTCAAGCATCCAGCAGGGCCAAACACCAGTAACACCACTTCTCTCTCTCCCTAAACGTTCCGTAGTAATATTTCTTTGTTGTTTAGAAAAGTAGATCTAAAATTAGTTATTCCCAATAATTTGCTTTCTGCTGCTTAAATTTCACGTTTTGACAATTTACGTTTTGACAATTACCTTCAGTAGTAACACTTCAATCAATTTTAATGTTTACTGTAATTATGAGCTTTGTGAGCCTGTAATCCACAGTTTTGCATTTATTCCACAAAATGTTGTTCACGTGATTTATAAATATGATAAGAAACTTGGGTTATGTTTTGCACAGGGAAAGAAATAGCGGAAGCGTTGGCCTTTCAGGTTACCTTATTCTATCTCCTTTATTGTCTCTGGTCATAGAACTCTGTGTATTGGGATGAAAGCCAACCTTGCTGAGGGGGGAAGCAACATTTCTCAGCATCTGCAAGAAAACTCAAAAGCAATTACACTAGGTAAACGAGAAAGGATGCTGTAGATCTTGTCCCTTTTTCTCGCTGGGTACTAAATGCAAAGCTGATGGGATTATTTGATTTCACCCTTGCAAATCCTGCTGCATGTTATCTTTGCCGAATGACTTCTGTGTAATCTTTAGCGTGCATAAATACATATTAACAAAAAAATGATGCAATGAAGCAAAATGCAAGCGTTGAAAGCAAAGCATTATCATGTAAACACCATGATACTAGGCTTGTGATTTGGATTTTGGGTTGGGTTTTTTTGTTTGGTTTTGTGTTTTTTCCCCCGTGAAAGGTAAGCTTATTGTCTTGGATACTGCAGGAATTCATTATCTTCTTTCCCCAGAGTGCAGATTCCCAAAAGTGTATTGTGGTATGGAAGCTGGACACATACTATTAATTTAAAGGAATGAAGAAAGCTTTGTGTGGTTATGATCGTGATTTTTTTACCTGTCTGTTTGCATTTTTTCTCCTGGTTTGTAGCAGATACTAATCAAACTGCAGCAAACGGGAGAGGTTCTCACTTTCGGAACTCCATCTCTGTTTTTTCTACGTGTTTGTCCTTGCGAGTCTTGTCAATGTATACCATAAAGCTTCCCACCCCGTAATGAAATGCGTGCCCTGTTTTAGAGGGTGTGATGAAAACTTTCATCAGAGCTTGTCACCTTGTTTTTGGGGGGCTTCTTAGCAATCAGCAGTAGGGAAGGAAGTGTAAAGAGCTGTGTAACAACCATGATGATTCTTCATTTCATTGCAGCTGCCATGCAGAGGGGCTGTCGTCCCTCATTTCACATACCAGATGGTGCTGTGGCTTCTGTCCTCAAGTTTTGAGGCTCTTTAACACTCCTCATAGCCGTTGCGGAAGGAAGTAAATTACATCCTTTGGAATCAAATGTGCAAGAGGAAATCCATAGATCATTTCTCATTTCTGCATTTCAGGGAAAGCAAAGTACAGGAAGAATTTAAGAACCAGTTAGAAACACTGTTTCCATACTGGTTAGGTCAGGTGGGCTAACCACTGAAGCAGCATACCACTTTGTGCCGTGTCCAGCTTCTGTCTGTGACGTGCGCTGTAATATGCTGGGCGTGCGACCACTTCTTCAGTGTCTGTTGTTCAGACACCAGCCTGGCCTCACTTTCCTTATCTGAGGCTCCAGAGGTGTACCTAGGGAATGAGAGCATCTACTTTCACATGGAAGTTGAGGGAACAGTGCCTTAGATTATGTCTTGTGTTTCTGATTATGAGTTTGCTTCTATGTTTGTGGAATATATTGAGGTCTAAAGGCTTGCAAAACGCCCTCTCTTCCAGAATTGATTGCGCATTCATCACTCATTACCTATTGGCACGCGGTTTGCTGTGTGGAGCAGCAGTGCTGCTATCAGTAGTATCTAGTGTAATTAGCATTTGAAGATAGGAACTCTGGAATCAGGCCAACCAAGTCCAATTTTGCGTCTTAGAAATGATAAACAGGAGAACTGTGCATGCGTGAAATAATGTCACCTTAGGCTTGGGCAATTTTCTAATTACGGCGTGATGGACCTTCTGCTGTAGGAATGGGTGGGGGGGGTGCAGGTCCACCTTCTGCCTTCACAGTCAGGAAGAAGAACCGTGAGTATCTCGCTGCAAGGAATGGCATCTCTGTGCTTGCGCGGCGTTCATACCGTTCATAACTCCGCGGTGCAATTGCATTTCCATTCGGCCCTGGCTGACATTTAAACGTCTTGCAATAGGAAATTCCATAAGGTGCCCACGTGCTGTGTAAAGTGACATCTTTCATTTGTTTGACACTGCCATGCTGGTAATTTCATTGCTTGTACTCCTGTTTTCGTATTATGAAGCAGTGGAAAAAGGAGAAATGGATCATTTTCATATTATGTCCTTCATAATCATGAATACTTTAATAAAATTGCTTCTAACTGTACTATAAAGTGAGAATGCAGATTTAATAGTGTCTTACAAAAGAGGAAAAAAGGCTGTGTTTTTGTTTTTTTTAAAAAATTCTTTATGATGGCTAGAGAACAGGAGAAAATATTGGAGATGTAATGTTTTTTAACTTAATTGTAGCTGGAATGGAGTTAGTGAGAACACTGGGTAAAATAACAATTCAGTCAAAATGTTATTTTATCAAAGCTGGAGGGTTTTGCAGAGGCATATTTATTTCTAGGATCTTCTTGCAGGGGACTCTTGGGTCTGCGGCAGAAAGCGGTGTTTTACACACTGACCTCAGCTGCAAAGAACTTGTGTTCAAACCCTTTTTTTTTTTTTTTTTTACAATGAAGAGGGAAAAAAGAAAAGAAAAAAGGGCTTTATAATTTGGCATCCTGGGACTTCGCACATGGGATTTTTGCATTGCAGATCTTCATACATGTTCTTTTAGCAAAGTGCACGCATGCATCTCTCCTTCGTTCGGCAAATCTTGGCGTCTTAGCTTTTACCTTAAAGTAACAGTTGTTGCCTTCTGCTCAGAGCACTTCATCTTCTCTGGATTTTCTGTGAAAGTCTGGGGAGCTCTGGGGGATAGCTGCAGCACATTCCCTGCACCTCGGAGGGAGTGGTTCAATCAGTTGTTTGTAAAGAATTTCTATTGGTATGTGGTTTAAAGTATCACCTAGGGGACCAGTCACAATTTGGATTCAGTGGTGCTACAAATGCTGCAGAAAGGGGTGCTCTTTTTCTGAGGAACCTGAACCATACAGTAGGTGAAGCAGAAAGTGCATGGGAAGAGGGGAATGCTCCTGTGGTTTTACAGAGGTGAAACAGAGATGGGGAGATACATAAAGAGAAACCTCGGTCTTGATAGGAGCCTGCAGTAGAGTTAGGACCATGGGTCTAAGATGGCCCAAGACTCAGAGGAGTCCTTCAGCTTCTCCTTAAGCCTGGGGAGCTCCTCCCTCCCCCGTCTTTCCCAGAGACAGCCAGGGTGCCTTGCAGCGAGCCAAGGCGGGCACGGCATGTTCCTTTTATGTGTAGTGCTTTATTTCCTTATGCCAAATGAGGTAAGTAACGCTGACTCTTGTAAAGTTCCTAACAAAATACACCCGCTAGATAGTAACTGTGGCGCTTTATTCTCCACAAACCCTTCCAAGCATCAGGCCCTTGTTTCGTTGGGTGTTGGGCAAATGAAGAGCTGAGTCTCACTACTGCCCCATCTGAGGATGTGGTTTCAGGCAACAGTGGAGGACAATACAGAGTCCTCCACTCTTCTTGCTCAGGAGAGGACAAGGCAATGTAATGTACTGATGCAAAACAGTGAAAGGAAGAAGTCTTAGCTTACCACTTCTCACACCAGTTCCTAGGAGTCTTTTGTAGGCAATTGCCACACAGTGAAGCTGAGTGCAACGGGATATTATTAGTATGCTAGTAAACGATGACTATAATGCAAATAATATTTTGTACAATAAGATGACTGAGTGATGCGATAGAAGGTAAAGACTCAATCATGAATCTCCAGCCTTTTTTTAGCCCCAGGAAGCGGTATGCTTAGATTCTTCCACTAAGACACATCTGGCTGTTAGCTTCCTTTCTGTTGGCAGTCTGCATCAGAAAGATGTCTTTCTTCCCTACTCAACTCTGAAAGAGTTTTTCACTGACTTTATGAAGACCAAGACTGCACTACTGGCACTGGTGGTTAGTGTCACTCAACAGATTTCAGAAATACAGAAGGACTATGTCAGTACAATAGTGCTTCCAGACCAGGAACTAGTCTTTCTGTGCCACAGGATTATGCCAAGTACGGAGGGGTTTTGTGCTTTCCCAAGAACTTGAGCTACTGAACCCAAGATCTGAGTGTTGATGGAGGCAGGGAGGACTTCCCTGCCCCTTTGTTAATTGCTCACGTTGCTCAGTGTGAAATTCTGCTCTGCTGCAGTTAGTGGGGCTGTTAGTGCTGATGCTGAGATTTCACCTCTGGCACTTTGAGGGTGACCAAGATTTATGTTTGGTTTCCATGCAGAGAGTTGAAGGAACCATGGGCTGGAAGGAAGGCCTGCAACCTGCTTCTCTCTTGCCTTTCTGTGGGGCATAAGAGAAACAACTTCTCAAAATACCAACTCTTTGGATTCATTGGCTCTTTGCTTAACGTGAAATGGTTTTGATTTAAGGGACGTTGAAGCAGCTGGAGTCAGGTTGATTTTAGACCTTTCTGAATTGTTTCCTAAATGCAGTGTAAGTTGCAGTGAGAAATTTCCAGCAGTATGAGAACAGGTATTTCAAAATGTCAGATTGTGTCTCTAAATTGCCATGTCTGGTAATAAAGCCACTTGTCAAGTAACTGGTAATCGCAGCCTACTGGTCAATATGATTTTGTGGTGTATTTCTTGAGTGAATCACAGACAGAGCAAAACTACTGTTTCTTTCTCATATTCTCAACATTTTTTTTTGAAACTCAAGGGAAAGCAAACCTGGAGTTGTTAGGTTAAATGCCCCAGCTAGTTAAAAGCAACTCTAGGGACGTAAGTTGTTCAAGCTATACAGTTAAGCACTTAAATCAGGAATTCTTTAAACTAAGATTTGTTCTCTGAGCCTGCTCGTTAGCATGGTTATATGCATAAGAAACTGTAGCCAACAAAATCTTCCTTTATATATTTGGTTTCCCATATACTGAGTGCTATCCTTGCTGAACATTTTGAGCACACACATGCGGTGTGATATCCGATGGGCTTTAATTCTTTCAACTCAGCCATCTGATCTGAAGAGGGAAGCAAAAATTATAGCCGTAAAACTGTACCCTCTGATTCACCTTCCTGTTCTACTTATGATTTTTGCAACCGGGATGAATGAACTCCACAGTCAGCATTCAGATGGTCGGGTGTATAGTTAGCTCATTTCTCTGCACGTGTCCTCAGAAGAGAATAGTAAATCTGGCTATTTTTGAAAACACTTTAGCTCAATATTGGAATTATAATTCTTTTGGCACGTTTGTATTTAAATGCGGTATATGAGGTGAATGAAACCAAAAGGCGTTCTTGGAGTGCTACCCGTGAAGGTCATGCAGAAGTTCCTTGTATTAAAAGACGGAAAAGATACCAGGCCTCTGCTTTGGTAATTATCCCAAATGCCTTGCCTGTTATCAGTTACTGTGTTTTCTCTTCTTACCAACACCCTCCAAAATGGTAATGAGTACAATTTGCAATTTTTATTAACCAATGGCATCCTCCAAAATGGTTGACTTTCAGAAAGTACACGCTTGTCTCTCTGCTTTAATGGCTGCTGAAGCAGACACCACCTAACTTGCGAAAATGTAAACCTTTACCCTGAAATTCACCCAGTGTCCTGAAGACGTATTAGATCTACGCCTTGCCCAGTTAGGTGGGTGTTTGTTCAGTAGTTTTATTGTGATTTTTTTTTAAATTTAATCTTTTTCCCCTTCATTTATTTTTGCAAGTGTTCAAGCTCAGGCTTGAACGAGCTTGGCGTCTCTAAGTCACAAGGAAAACGGCAGCAAACGCCCCGTCGCAGGCTGTGAATGCTAGTAGCTGTACTTTAGGTAACCAGCGGGTAGAGGGGATCAGCAACATGGTTGTACTCTCTAAGCCTTTACCTGACTGGTAAATCTTGCAATGGGTATTACCTGGCGGGGAATATTGTAGCATATTTCAGTAAACTGTGGAGTTGCTGATATGCAAGACTCTGTATTTTTCTAAAATTTGTTTTGACACATCTTGATCTTGGAGATTTTTTTGAGAAATTTTGTGACTTCTGGAACATAATTTATTTTAGCTTCCAACAACCCATTGCTGTGGAAGGTGATACTTTGTAGAGCTCTTCAAATTTCCGTTAGTATTTCCATGGTAAAGTCTTTGTATGAGTGAGGGGAGAAAATATTTGTTTTCTGTTTTCCTTTGTATTCCATTTGACAAGGAAACTCAGAGTTCAACTGCACATCACTGTTTTTCCCCACGAAAGCTGAGGCTGGTGCTGCAGTGCCGTTAACTCCTCTTGTGTGGTGGAGGCACCTGAGCGAGGGGAGTCTGAGCACACACAGGAGGACAGGGATGGTGCAGATACTTGATCCCAGGACTCTGAGCCATAAGCTGGTTCTCAGCCCTATTCAGGTGCCCCCCGAGAGGATGTTCGTTTGGGCAGGAGAAACATCAAGTTGTAGCAAATACAAAAAAAGAGAGGCTGGGGGTTTTAATCAGATAGTATCTTGTGTAATTGTTAATTATAATATATCCACAGCGTAATAAAGAACCAGATTGAACAGAACTGGGAGGTGTGCCAGCTTGGTGTTGTGCCAGAAATCAGCCTGGCGATTTAAACCCCGTTTTGGTCATTCTTTTCCACTCGACAAAGCACTTCACGTGTTTACGAAATGCTTTGTGGTTGTGGGATGTCACAAGTCCTTGCCTTTGGTAGGATCCTGTCTGCTCTCCTGTAGACAGTACTTCACCTGGTATAGTGTACAGCAAGATAGTTTTAGCACAGCTGTATTGCTGCAGAAAATGACAAATCTGGTTTCTTTAGGAGTGTTCTAAAAAGCATTTACACAGATGACATTCCTGAAGCTCAGTAATAGCACAAATATATTGGGGATGTTTCTCAAGTATTTAATATTGTCATAAATTCCCTCCCGCCATCTCCTCTCACCCCCTACTTGTACCTTCTAACAACAGGGATGGCTGTGACAACAGGAAATAGATTTATTTTTTTTCCCCATTCATGATAAAGCATGATAATCCAAGTGACTTGGGGGAAGCTTATGAAATCACATAAGCTCCAGACATATGAAGATGCTGCCGGTTTTACTGAAAATGCAAATGCCCTGGTGAAGCTGTTTTAGATGTTTGTAACAGGAGATTAATTCAATTAGCAGAGCTGGGAAGTGCTGCTACAGCTGAAGTATGCTTGTAACGGGCCATGCTGCCATTTCTTATGGGAAACCTTATGGGAGGCCCAGGATAAAAGAGAGTGGCTCTTTTAGGAAGTCCCTCTAGTAAAGCTGCTTGTCTATCAACTCATTATGTTGCTCATTTGCTAGCACAACCTGACAGAAAATAGTAAGTGTCCATGGAAGACTGTCAGTTAGGAAGTCACTGGGCTAGTGGGAGAAGAAAGGTTATAAAATGGCCCCTGTACCAGAACTGTCCATGGAGAGTGTCACAGAATCACGGAATCACAGACTTGTTTGGGTTGGAAGGGACCTTAAAGATTATCTAGTCCAACCCCCAGCCACGGCAAGAACATCTTCCATTAGACCAGGTTGCTAAAAGCCGTGTCCAACCTGGCCTTGAACACTTCCAGGGATGGGAAAGGACACCTTGATCTTCCTAGGTAAAGATCTCCTGGGAAATGTAACTGGCTGGTGGCAGAGTTGCTTTCATAGTCCGACTACATTCCACCCCTTCTCCATAAAGGGTTTGCTCCCTTGTGTATTACCCACTTCTTTTATTTTCCTAGGTGTGCTATGTCATTTACTAAGTGTAAACTTAGAGTTAGCAAAGGTAAATGCAGCCTCAAAGCAACAACTGTGAGCAAGACAAGTACTGAATGAACACTCATTCACAGAACTTCAGCTCTTCAGCCAAGTCTTAACAAATAGAGATGGAACCCAGCAGAACCCTCTGGCGGGACGAGCTCACCTGATGGCGCTCCCTCACTGCACTCTCCCCTGTCACGGCTCAGTCTTCAACTGGTAACTGCTCAAAAGCATTTTTCCAATATGGATTTTCCGACCTGGAGAAAAAACCCCACGCTTAGCGCAGTCACTGCTAATTTCTTTTAAATCCCCACATGAGCCCAGCGCACTCCCCAGCTGGCCACCAACACTTACAAGGTGCACCAGCCAGTGCCTCTCTTCAGAGCCACGGAGATGAACCTGGAAGACACACCACTAATGGGTGTACGGAGTAATGCTGAGTGCACGCTGACAGGTGTATTTGCTAGAGATTCAAGCTGATGTGGGTGCACAACAAAATAGATTATTTCCTTCATCTGATTTTAGCTGTAAGGTCATAAAGAATGAACTGGCTTCTCCTCTTCTAAGTGACTCCACTTGAATCTAGCTGAGAGTATTTAATACCAGGCTTTACTGGTGCAAAGGGACTTTCCTTGCTCTGCCTGTATGATTCCTATTCTACAAATCAATAGGAGCCTGCAATATTTATGTGACATCTTGAAGGCCTCTACACAAAAGCTCACTCCAACAACAAATATACAAAAATTCCCTCCGCTTTCAGTCCATTAGAGTCTTCAGATGGGAAGTGTCAGCAGAGGACTGCTCAGCTAAAACATGACCTGCAGTTTTTCTTGAATGAAAGAGACATTGATGTTGCAAAGTATTGATGCCTCCAGAACGATGCAGTTAAAGAGCGTTTTTATTTACTTTATGACATCAACCTCTGTGCGTGACAATGAATTCATCATTTACAAATTACTCTAACACAGAAATAACCAGCTCCTGCAGCAATTTCCACCTCTAAGAGTAGGGGAGAATCTCTACTGGAGTGGTGCTGGGAAGGAAAATGGGAGTTTTGTTGATTCGGATTTTATTTGTAAAGACCGAGATTTACCGCAACTTTGCCATATGCTTTTGTTAAGGTTCCTCTTTTGGTCATCTTCTGTTACCTGGTTCCCTCTTTAATTATGTAAATGAATATTAGCTGATGCTGATTCTGTTTGTTACTGAGACAATCCTAGAAAAGAGAGGGATGGGCAAAAACTCCTTCTCATTCTGCTCTTAACTTAGCCCATTAGTTCTAATATTCTAAAGTGTTTTTAGACCTAGATCAGCTTCAGCAATTAGCAAGAGAAATACAGCTATTGCAGAAGAGAGCTGCAATATTCCTGTTTGTTCTTTTGCTTATACTGTGGCGTCTCAATTAAACATGATCGTGCTTTTTCAAAAGCTGCTGAACAGACTATTTTTAGATAAAGAATCTGGCACAGCCCACTAATTAGAAGCTTGTTCCTTGCTGCTGCTAGCCACAGCCTCTTTTTTTTTTTCTTTTTTTTTTTAAAAAAAACAACTTTGTTTAAAGCCAAGTAAGTAAATATTGCTGAGCTCTTGCCTTTTTAATGTGAAGATCAAATCATTCCCATGAGGAGCTTCTGTCTCTTCTTGTACAGCTGTACTCCTTCATAATCAAGGGCTAGTATTTTAAAGTGGCTGATAACTTTAAGTGCTTTAAATTCTGGGTGCTCAGTCTGACACGTTCAAAAGGGCTGGTTTTTTGAAAGTCTCAAGACACCCACTATTAAAACGCCAGCTCCTGCCAGCTGGCTGCACAAAATTTCCAGCCACACAACTTCATAGTGATATTTTAAAGCAAGATTCTTTAACAAGAAAGATGTATCTTGTGGAAACGATGTCATCAGTTTGAATTTACTTTTGTTTTATGAAACAGTATAGGAGCTCAAGTGCTCATCTGGTTCTGTCTCCTTGTTACAAGATGGGGCGAGGAGAGGGTGACCTAGGGACTGGGCTGAAGTTCCTGCGGCTGTTGGTGGCACGGCCCTGTGGCCTGGTGCTGGGACAGGCAAGTTGAAGGGAGCCTGCAGAAGCTGAGGGCCGCTCATTTTCAGCAAAATCACCGAGGGCAGGCTCAGGTGAACACAGTTTTCATCTTCTCATTTCAGTACATTTACTCTCTTCTCAAGCATAGCAATCAGATAAACTTGCATATGTGTTTATTTACTGTTCTGTTGCTATTCTTCTACCATCCCCAGAGGAAGCTGGTGGAATAAATGAATTGCAAACTGCCACTCGACAACATGTGGTCACAAGCAAAACTCATTTCCGAAAGCAGAGCACGCTGGGGTCGAAGCACGCTCATGCCAGTCACAGTCAGTCTTGCCATCAACTTCTGAGGCACCTGGCAGTGATTTCAGTGAAGCAAATTTGCTTTTACTCAGCTGACAGGCTGCTTCCTGGGCACCTTTCTTTGCAATCCATGAAAACTTCTTTTCCAGCTAGATTTTTACCTGGAGTAAATCCCTGCACTTCCATGAAAGTCAGCAGAGCTATGCTGATTTATGCCATCTGAGCATCTGACCTTTGCAGTCCCACCAGCTGAATTCCGTGGCAGCACCTTAAATCTGAGGGGACATTCAGCAGCTGCAGAAGATGAGGGACATTGCTTATGGTCTGCCACAAAAAGCCCAAAGCTTTCCAGGGAAAAGTCCTTAATTTCAATCACTCTCCTTTCTAATATTTCATAATGGAGACTGGTGAGGCTTTTGTCTAGTCTCCTGCTATTTCAGTTCTGAACAGCTTAGAAAAAGCCTTCCGCTGTTGTGGCTAAGATAGTTGATGAGTTTTTAGCCTGGATGTTTCAAGATGAACATCTAATTTGTCATGGAAATTAGTAATTTAAAATAGATATTTTCATAGTTAAGTGGACTTATTCAGTGTGAATTACTCTGTGAAAAGCCACACAGAACGAGCCTCACTTGGTGCTCCATGTGAGTCTGGAGCAACACTTCATCAAAGTCAGTAAATTTAATTTAAATAAAGTATATCTAGTGTGAATGACTCTGGAATCAAGTCTCATATTTTAAGACATCTGAGGTGATTTCAGACTCAACCAAAAGCTTTTGAAAGGCTGCCACTGGCTAATTTTAATGGTCCACAAGAGAATGCCTCTAAAAATTAGTTGCAAGCTCTGAAGGTGAAATAGATAAACTTCACAGCAAAAAAAGGAAGTGGGTCTGCCAGCCATTTGTAGGAAATGTATGTGCCATGAACTTGAGAGTGAAAAAGCATCCTCTGAATTGCCTGTCTGCATATACAGGGTGGGGCTGCTGCATCTGCCACAGGGCTTCAGGGCCGCAGAGTATTCCTGTTATGTGGCCAGGATTAGTGACCTCCGATATCTGTGTGGGCCTTTGATGCTTATTAAATCTCCAACTCAGAGATTTCCATTTTTCCCATGATGTTCATGCAGAGGGAGATTGCTCTGATACGCCACATCGGGTACAGATGTGGCCCTGCCCTGGCCTCATGCCTTGGAGTCTTTAGGAGGATATACAGGGGTGTTCTACCAAAGTTCAAGGGCCTAATTTACTATCAGGAGTGGGAAGAAAGTCAGAAAATTATCTGTTTGTACAAACTTCAAAAATTTGGATGTGCATTTGAAAACGTCTGCTACCACCTTATCTCTGCATAGTTTCATAGGTCCCGCCGCTGGGCCAGATGGCAAGTTGATTAGTAGCCCAAGCAGCTCTGATAACTTTTGCCAAGAGCTTGCTAGTGAAGCAGTGCTGTGGAGTTGTATTCCTTTTTTCCCTGCCTTTGCTGGATGCAGCAGCAGAAAGCTGACAGCAAGGCAAAGCAAAACACATTTGTGTGTCCTCTTTTCTGTGAGCAAAACAGCGTTACCAGTTTGTTGGACAGTTTTGGATTAGCAGATGCTGACTATAGCGACTTGGGCCTTGGAATACGTTTTGGTTCCTTGTTTGTAAGTGAAGAGGTACGGCAAACCCTGGTGGTATTCAGTTTTGTTTATTTTAAATTTAACCTTTATTATTTTTTTTGTAAATGATGCCCATTTTCTTGTGAAGTAATGTAGTCTGAACCGTCTTAGCACACTGGGCTTGACATTCCCGAATGTATATCAGACCACCTCCCCCCCCACCAGCTAATGGCCACCAGTGGAGGATCTGGCATGTGCTTTTTCATTACTTGTTGATTCTCCTGTGATATTTAGATCCTACAAAAATTAAAAAGTTCTCTGATGAGGTCAGATAAAAGCAGGTCTTTCTGGAAAAGCTGCTTCACAGATATGATAGATAGCAAATGTCTGCCCCGTCACTTGTCTTGCCGAACTCGGAAACACTCCGGCTGGAGTAGACCAGATGGACTGGGCTGACACTGGCTCATTGTTATGCTGTGGTCGGTAGAGGCCTCAAAAACTTACGTTTCTAAGAAAGCAGGTGATGCTGCATATTCCTGTGCACTGGATGCAGTATGTGCTGGGGATGAGGCTGTTAACCCTCAGCACTGCTGAGTTAAGGACAGGGCTCTACAGAGTAAGAGTAAGGTTTACATGTTGCCTCTCTGTTGCTGGTGTTGACTGTGTTTTGGAGACCTTCCTTTGGGACCTGGTCAGTCATCTGGACAAAAGGTGGAAAGATACAAGTAGTCTTCTACTCATACATGATTAGTTCTCCTCACGAACATTTAACCCTTGCATACTCAGGTGCCTGGTGATTTCAGCAAGTGATAGACAAGCAGTGAGTCAGCTTTTGACCTTGAGTCTTGCACTGGCTTTTCTCTGTTTCAGTGTTAAATTCCAGGCCTAATGTGCTAAGGTAAGCAGCTCCAGGGAGATCTCTTGATTTTCTTGAATTTCTTGGTTTTCTTCCCACTCTGTTATAAAATTAAAAGGCTCTTGAAGCTTCTGATCCTGCAAATGAGAGCACTGCTGGGAATTTGAGTGCATCATAGGCTTTATTAGAGCTAGTCCTGAAAGCAAATTTATTTAGGTGTGTTAGTATTTGCAAAGGGCGATTTTGATCCTGTAACTCATCATGAAGGAGGAGAGGGTTTTCCAAGCATTTTGAGAGCTAGGAATGCACCCATGACAAGTGCACCTCTAAGTCATTTAGAAACTTGTGATCTTGCCTTTGCGTTAGTACACCCTCAGAAAAATGAGCTTCCCATGCACCGTGGCTGACAACACTTAACTTGGGACCCTGTTAAACACAGTTGGGAGGAGCTGGCTGAAAATGTTGGCTCAAAACCTGCACATGCTCCTTTCAGTCTGGGTGTTGCTGTCATAAATATGGATGATGGAAGTCTCTGCAGCTGTCAGTGCACTCATCCCAGTGCACAACCAGCGTGGCAGGGCTATGTCTGGTGTCTCTCATGAGTCACGTTGCTTGATTTTTTTATTGTCAGGATTTTTTTCTTCACTGTTATTTTAAATTGTGTTGCGTGAAGTGTGTGTGTGTGTGGGGGTGAATTTAGTAAGAGAAAAGCCCCCTTGTGTTCGAGCTGGTCCTCAGAGATTAGAGGGGTAGGGGTGGCTGGACTGATCTCTTAATAGGTATATCAATTAAGATGTGTCACTATAGGTCCAACTCCAGACCACACTTAGGTCCGGTTAATAGTCAAGATTCACAAATAGCTTATTCACTGTGTCTATAGGTCCAATACCAGATTCACAAACAGCCTATACTCTGTAGGTCTGGTTCCCTGAGAGGGAGCAGTTGGATGCGTGAGTAGCACAATTTTCCCATGATTATAGGTCCAATGCCAGCTGCACGAAGAGTCTATGCCGTAGGTCTGGTTGCATTCACTAGAAGCAATCGGATTCACAAATAACACAATTTATTTACACTTGCAACATACACAGATCCTTTAAGATTGCTGGTGATATATATACTAAGCTGCAGAAATCATTATATAGCTCAAAATACAAGTAATTTCCCGGGGTAAAACAAACAAACAAACAAACAGACAGACACTCAGCACAGGTGAGGCCCAAGTCTTACCAAAAGGCGCCCCTTCTGGGAGAGCGGGGAGGACAAACCCATCAGTCCGTCCCTAGGATTTGGTGTCAAATTCTCATCCCACCCTCAGGTCTGAAATAGGACCCATATTTATACATCAGTTTCCTATTAATGTGCAGAGTTTCCTGTCAATGTGTGAAGTGTGGGGATGTGACTGCAGGCAAACTCTTAAGTGTGCTGAGCAGATGAACAGAACACCTCTTGACGAGCTTTCCAGCCTTGACTGCTTCTGCTGGAAACAGGCCATTGTCACATTCTCTTCTGCCGGGAACAGTCAGCTACTGAGATAAGCCAGAGAATGGGGGTCTAGCCACACCTGATCTCACTCCACATTCAGTGTCAGCCCAACACGGGCCGCAGGATCTCCACCCGGCCTCAGTGTCTGCTTTAGACGCTAGATGCTTATCAACAGAGATGAATTTCTATGGTTTGTGTTTTCTGCTTCCAAATGTTTCTGTGCTTTCTGGTTCCAACAAATTGGTACTCCCAACTTGTCAATGTATTTAATTTATTATTAAAAAAATCCGCAGACCTTGGACGATGATGTGGTTTTAAGTGATTCTGAGTTGTGAGGTATGGCAAAAACAGGGTAGTTGATAACTAAGATACTTCTGATTCTTCTGGGTCATGGCGTTATTTCTTAGGAGTTATATGTGGGCTGAAATAAAGCAGGTGTTTAGTCCATTTTGATGAGGAACTATCAGCTTTAGTGTATGAATGCAATGAAATCAAAAGCTCAACAAAGCCGTGAATGGGAGAGTTGGCCGAATAAGCAGAGGGTTGAATCCCACAGCTCTGTTTGCAAAATAATAGCTACTGTCGACAGCTGCCAGGAGGAGATTGTATCCTGGGTGTTGTCAGTGGGTGTGGGAAGGCTGGTAACCGCTGTTTCATGCAGTGACAAAGCAGCTAGCATCGGGCAGCTGTGCAGCTTGGGTGGAGAAGACCTCTGAGAGGCAGAGATTACTTCAAAGCTAACACAAACTTCAAGGAATTAAGGGTAGTTCTGGGATAGGAAAAGGCCAAAAATGTTTCACAGATGTCTTCTGCAATGTGCCTCTCTCGAGCCAGGAAGTGTGCAGGCTTTTAAAGACCTTGTTAAAAATATTTTACTGCACTTATTTAAAGCTTCCTAGAAAATACACTTTTAATTTTGGAGCAATGGGTGGTTAGATTAGATTCTGGAGCTGTTCATGCCCCAGAGAGGAGGCATGACTGAGGATTCATCTCTGTATTTTCCACAGGAGATATGTCTCAAAGGTGGCAGGGCTATCTACAAGCTCTGCCAGCCAGCTGGGGGACCCAAAGAGCACTGGCAGGGGGAAGGGCAGCTCTGGGGATCACTGAAGGTTGTTTTAAAAGTTGTGGGACTTCGTGAGACCCAATCGGTTCATCCATCCATCTAATAATAGCATGGCTTCATGTAAGAGAAAGCACTCTAAGCCAGTTATGGGTGGCCTGATCTACTGTTAGGGACTCAGTACAGGTAAAATCCAGCTGCTTAAGATGATTATTGAGCTCCTGGGGAAGACAGGAGAGGCCTGCTTAGCTGAAGGTCTGACTTGGATGCCCCAGTGACAATACAGGTGAGGAACTCAACAGGGATCTCTGGTAAGGACGGGTACTGTGGGCAGTGCTTGTGACAGGTATCTCCAGTCCTCCATTTAACAGGAGAAAATCTTACTTTTCAGGTCAACTGTTAGTCTTGGCCTTTCATTATCTGTCTTTGGTTTCTCTGCGTGGCTGCTGTCCTTGTTTGTGCTGTGGTTTTGTCTGCCTTGCTGTGCCAGGTGTACCAGGTACCAGTTCATCCACCGGCTCAAAGAAGTGGCTAGGAATGGAGGGACCAGTTGACCAGAGAGGGTGCAGCTCTTCAGCATGACGTGGTGCTTGAAGGAGAGATGTTTCAGATTCTGCACCTGGTCTGCCTCTTTTACAGGTCTGAGCATTATAGTGGTTTCCTTCTTAGGGAAAGAAGCTAAGAAGATTCCAGGCAAACTCCTCTATTGAAGTGCACAGGAGGCATTTAGTCACAGGAGATATTATAATATATCAGTTGATCCTCTCTCTATCTACAGTAAGACTGTCTCATGAATTTTCTTTGACTTTCACATAACATTTTCAATGTATGGATACAACTTCTTTATGATTGTGGTTTTTTTTCCCCTCTCCTTTCTTCTTCCTTTCATAAAACTACTGTGGATTCTTGGATGCATCCTGCATTCATGTTTGTGAGCTTAACACTCTTGTTACTCCACGGATGTCGAAAAGCGTTACTCTGGTTCACTCTTGTGCAACTGGGAACAGCATTAAGCCTTTTATTTATAGCTGGATTACAGGTCTCCTGTAAAAATATCTATTTATTCTTTAATACATTACTGTTCAGGACAAAGTTCATCCTTTCTTGACAACCCCGGGGACAGAGTGTACCGGCTGTGCAGAGCTCCTTCAAACAGTAGTGTAGGCTGAGCAGCTCCTGCTGTCTGCACAGGGGACATCCAGCAATGGCCCTCCCAATACACACTGCATGGGGCCAGTACACAGGTGAACGTGTTTGCACAGCCACTGGGCTTTGGGAAGCAACTGGCCATAACAGCAACTTTGCTGACTTTGCTGACCAGTTGGAAATGCTGCATGGTTTCTCGTTGGCGTGCAGTGTCCTGTGTATCGACTGGCTGATGCCAACGTGCACACGCGTGTGCACAGCGCTTGGGACCGGTCAGGCTGTGAGTGCTGGAAACACACATGTCCAGGTTTTCGTCTATCAGAATGGGAAGAACAGATTTCATATGAGGGAGGTCGTCTTAGTTTCTGTTTCTTATATCCCCAGTTCTGTGCAGTCTGTTTCATCTGTCATTTCTCATGCGATGCATTCACATGCCTACGGACACGGCGTGCTTACGGTGCACGCTCGCAGCAGGGTTATGAAACACGGCTGACCAGATTAGATGCCTCAGTCTTCATGCGATGCCACATCTGCTTTCCTTTCAGCCCCTCCGTCACTGAGCATCACTCCAAAGACATTTCCTGTTTTCTCTAACCTTGCATCTCTCTTTGGGTGGAGTTTCTTTGCCTTTGCCTTTTTTTCATTTACTAGCTACTTTTCTTTTCAACAGGACTGTCTGAGGCTGAATGAGGTCGTAGTACTGAGGACTCCTAAAAAGAGGAGGTATTATAGCTCCAAAATTGTTTTCTGACATTAATATATTATAACCTCATTCTAGTTACACCTTCTTCCTCTTTCTCCTCCCACCCAGTTGCCCTCTTTTTATAATCCCTAATATTCTCCTTGCAGAGCAGAATGTGTGTAATCTTGTCACAAAACCAATTTCTTCTTTTTGGGCAGCAGAGTATTAAGATTTCCCTCTGCATCTACCGTAATAACATAATTAAATAAAGTAATAATAATAATAATAATAGTGATGTTTTGCTGTGATAATGTGATGGCCACTGCTAGTGTGATCAGCATGAAGATGTCTCTTATGCTGGTAAATATTTGCAATTAACACAGAGCTCTGGGATTTTGGTTTTTGGTTTGGTTTTTTTCATTACACAGGTTTTTTTTTTTCTTTTAATTGTTTTTTTTTAAGAAACACAGAAAGAGGCACTAGAACACTTCAGTACCTTTAATTTCATATTGTCCACCTTATTCAACCCATGAAAATTCAATTCCAGCCAGGTCCTTTCTCACTGTCATGCTTGCTGGCTATTTGTGGACCTCTGTGGCATGAGATCCTAGGCACTGACATGCTGAAATTTGTACCAAACAGTCATTACTTATGGATGGCCTGGATATTTTTCCCTCACCAGAAGGCTCGAGTCATTCATGTTTCACGTGCTCCTCAGAGGACAATGGGCTGGAGTGACCTCAGGCAGCATGTACTTTTTGCCACTGAAAAGGTAATTAAAACCAAGAAGTGGTAAACAAGGCTATGGCTGGTTCTCAGTCGCGGGAAACAACCCCACTTCGGTGTTAGACTTCTTCCTGGATAGGGAGAATGTGCACAAGCTCGATTTTAAGCTCAGCATGTGTTGCTGTATCCCCAGAAGTCATCAACAAAGGTCACCTCCTTGCCCTGTGCTGACACAGAGGAAGACGTGGTAGGACACAGGAGTCATAGGCTTCTGCTTGGAGAGAGGCATGGATGAGAGCACTCCTGCCCCAAAATATTGCAGCTCTACTCAGCTCTCATGGAGCAGCAGGAGGCCGGTGCCACTGTACATGGAGGCACAGCAGCTGTAAGTGTGTCTGCCTGGCTCTGATTCACAAAGGTGCTGAATATAAAGCTCCCAGCAGCCTCCCCAGGTGTTTTCATGGCTGTACAGAAAAAGTCAACAAAGGGGTGAACAGCGTTTCAGTGCACTGGTGGGATTGGGCAGCAGACGCTCAGGCAACTGCCTGGCACCCACCATCCTCCTGCCCCCGATCCTCCACCTGAGTGCCAGCACCGTGAAAGCGGCGATCTGGCCCTGTAATTAAATCTCAGCAACTGTGCAATGTTCAAGGACCCATCCTCCCAGCCCATCAAAACCCCATCACTCGAGAGACATCCTATTAATTGCCTGTGGAGATAAGCAGGAGGCATCTGCAGCAAGGGGAGTTGAGTTTGCTGCCACAGCCCACCAGAGTTCGATTCCAGAAGGCTGCTTTTAGTCGAGCCAGCCAATGTGTGGGGCCAGCAAGGACTCTGTAAGGAGCTCGAATTTGCACCTTCTAGCATGATTCCCATTCCGTGGTAATGGGATGAAATGTGATGGCAGGATATTGACCTCTCGCTGCCACAGTTGCTCTGGCATTGGGAATAAACAAATGTTAATGTGGGGATGGTGATTCTCTCATAAACAGGCAGCGGGGATGCTCAGAAGCTGCGATGTGACAATGAATAGATCACGCTGAAAATAACAGATGCTGATTTCAATAAAATAATAGCATTTTCAGGCAGTGGTTCTCTGCAACTTCAAAGAGCTGTGCAGGCCAGAATTAATAAGCTGGTGTTACTGTGGGCTATTGCTGCACAGCACAATAATAGACTGGTTTCATTGCTGGCTTTCAGCTTAGCTCCTGCTCTTCAGTTAACAGTAAACTGCTTTGCACAAAGGTACTGGCTTTTGTGAATGGGCAGAACTCCGAATGACAAGAGGTTTCAGGAGCATTATCTTATCGGTTATGTAGTAATCTGACTGGTGGTCAGCCCAGTCTAGTACTGAGCATAATGTACTTAGCTGCAATTAATGGAGAGGTTTTTTTCAAGCCCTTGCAGTTGGAGAACGCTGATCGTTCCAGTCTTCTGGCTCAGTCTGCAATCTCCGCGCCTCTCAGCTGGGTGAATTTGCGTACTGAAATTGTTCCCTGCCCTGATTTACTATTCCAAGATCTCTGAATCTCAGATATTCCCTGAAGACCAACAAAAAGCTGAAATGCAAAATTGAACAGGACAGTGGACTGGAGAACACAGAATGAGAATATTTTTTTCCTGGTAGCAACACGGCAGCAAATATATTTTTCTTCATTTCTTTTTTTCTATTAAGTTGGGAAAGGAACAGAAACCCCGTTCTTTTGAAATTAAGCTCTAAACACGCTGTAGGCTGAACAACTGTCTGATAATTAAGTTGGTACAAAAGCCTGGTGGAAGACAAACAGTTTAAAGCTGTGTATTACTGCAGGAAAAGAAAAACATCAGTAAACGTTTCCTTTTCCATGAAGCATTTTACTCATCCTGGCGGTGTGGGAGCCCTCTATCCTCAGCGCCAACTGCTGTCCAATACTAACATGCCACGGTTAGCAAGTCTCCAGGAAATGCCTTCTCCTCCCAAAGCTGTTAGGCAATGCAAACATTGCATGTATACAAACAGAGGACTCAGTAAGATGGTTTGGGTCAACACGTAAATCCTTTTTCTTAATACAAGCTCTGTGTTTTGCAGTCTTTTTTCCTGGATATGAGGTAGAATTTTTCACCCTCTCTGGGAGGCTGTTGCAGATCCTTGCTGCTGCAGTGGTTGGAGATGGTTTCCCCGTTTATCCTATGCAGGTGCAATGTTCTCCCTTCCTTGAATGGTGGTGGTGTAATTTACGAGATGATCTGAGATCAGAATGAACTCATTACCCTCTCTTCAGTGCTTTGAAATGTCTCATATTCTTCATGTAGTGACGTCTCTCTTTTCTTGTTATTGTTGCTGAAAGGTCTTTGATTATTTGTCCTAATTTCCTTCAGAAGATGTGATCTGGTCTGTCTGTTGGGCAGCCTTTGCTCTGTATGGGGGGAGAGCTCCGCAGCAGCAGCAACAGCAGCTAAAGCTTTCAAAAAATAACAGGCTCTATTTTCAGAGCCCTGCAGATGGCACTGCCTTACTGGGCTATTTGAGTGCCCCTTGCATGTACCTGTGGTGGGCTCTGTGTCATCTTCCATCAGAACGGCTCTTCTTGCAGCTGGAGTAAATAGTTCAAAAGTTCTGACTGTGGGATGTTTGTAGTTAAAAATAAAAAATAACGTGGAAATTGCTAGGAACCTTTCCCCTTACTCTTCTTCAGGTGATTTTGTTTCCTGGACTTCCGTTCTTTTTGAGGTTTTATCTTCAAAGAGTTTTCGATAACTTCTCTGTACAGCTATTTTTCTCCCCGACATTTCCTGGTGCCAATTAAGTACCAAACTGGCTGAAGAGTTAGTTGCCTCTTCCTAGGAGAAACCTGTTAGCAGGGACCAGGCGAGGGAGCTTTTTTGTCCTCGGTGTTTCCTGGAAGATTCCCTCCTCCCGGGGCAAAAATGCCCTCCTTGTAAAGAAATGGTAGTACCAAAGACATAGTGGTAGTGATGCATCTCACGTTGTTGTTGCCTCTTTCCTGCTGCTGCAGTCACTTTGTTTGCACGTACCATTCAGTTCCCATAGCTTTTCCTGAAGGCTTGTGAGGTGTTGGGAACATACTTTCCCCATTATGCAAAGAAGGAGCACTGATGACCTTGTGCTTGCAGCTCCCCAGTCATGCTGTGGCTGCACCGGCACATAGCAACTGATTTGAGGTGTCTATTTTTTGAGGTGCCTGCACAGGCTGTGGAATCTGCCACCTGTAGCCAGCAATGACTGTGACTACTCCAGGAGTGGTCACAAATCCTCTGAGGCTCTTATCCTGGCTCTTTCAGCCCATTTTCGCATCATCGACGTGGTTTAACCCCAGCCAGCAGCTAAGACCTGCAAGCTGCCTGCTCACTTCCCCCTGGTAGGTTGGGAGAGAAAGAACAGTAAAAGTGAGAAAACTTGCGGGTTCAGATAAAGACAGTTTAATAATAGGTAGAGCAAAAGCTATGCACACAAGCAAAGCTGAACAAGGAATTCATTCCCATGGCAGGCAGGTGTTCAACCATCTCCAGGAAAGCTGGGTTCCATGATGCGTTACAGTTACAAATGCCATCACTCCAAATATTCCCCCATTCCTCCTTCTCCTCCCAGCTTTACACGCTAAGCATGACGTCATATGATCTAGAATATCCCTTTGGTCAGAATATCCCTGTCCCAGCTGTGTCCCTGCCCAGCGCCTTGTGCACCCCCTGCCTGCTCACTGATGGGGTGAGGAGCAGAAAAGACCTTGGCTCTGTAAGCACCACTCAGCAGTGACGAAAACACCCCTGAACTATCAGCACCGGTTCCAGCACTAATCCAAAACACAGCCCCAGACCAGCTACCAGGAAGAAAATTAACTCTCCCCTGGCCAAAACCAGCACAGTTGTCTTCTGTCTTACACTGGCTATAAGACAGAGAGATCACGACTTGTTCAAAACCTGCTGACACTTCAAATTGCTGACAAGCAAATGGAAGTCTATTTGCTATGATTGCTCTCTCTGGGATTTCATGGCAGGTGAAATGATTTGTTTGCTGTTGCAGAGTTTAACGGAGGCAGCAGCTATCTTATGTGAGGGACTTGCCGTATTTCCCAAGAGTCAAAATAAAATTCAGCTATGGTGAGGTGTTCTTGGTTGCTCCCTGTGCATAAATCCTCAGCTACCTTGCTTCAAGGTCAATCGGGTATTTCATGCCTCATAAGTGGTTCACTTTGTCATGTGACTGGGAAGTAATGCTGCCCAGACATATCAAATCTCTGATTCCACTCCTGTTATTTCTTCTGCGTGGAAACACATGAATTCTGCTTTGCTTCGTGACCAATATGACTAATCACATACGCACGCTACCTGTTCTGGACAAGCTGATTTCAGCTGTTTGTAGGAAACTCCATTTTGTGATTGCCAGTAGAGAACTGCTGCTCACAGACGCTGAGTGGTTTTGTGTCTAGCTGCCCAGCATGGAATGGATATTTGAAATGTACCGTCTCCTTGGGCTCTGTTAGCTTGTCATTTGGAGTATGTGAAAGGGAAGTTTTGTGTTTCTGCTGCCAACAAACTTGACGGGGCTGGCTTTTATATTGAGAAGTTTGATCTGCATCACGTATGGTGAAATTTCTGGTTTTGATGCTTCAATAGTTTTCTTGATTTCTAAATACATTTTTAGAGCGGTTTTGTACATTTACACATGCAAAGCTAGATTTGAAATTTTTTCTGTGCATGCTAGCTCTCAAAGACAAACAGTCAGTGTCCTGACCTCAGGTTGGGAACAAAAGAAAACCAAATCTCTGGGCTGTGAAGAAAAGCCAGAAAGCCAATGAACAGTTCAAAATCCAGAAGGCGGTCAAGTGTAAACTCAGAAATAATATTTTGGTCTGAATGTAGTTCTCCTGATTGTACAGCAACACAAGTTTCACGTGCTTGTGACTACATATTGCAATAGTGTGAGAACTGTTGAGGGAAAGTACACAGTCTGGATTCCTGGCTTTGGTGCCCCAGAGTACACACATGATGAGATTAATTAGCAAAACCATCTTTCATATTACACTATCGGTAGCATCCAATTATTTTAAAAAATTCTGTTGGACCTGGGTCTCTCATGTAGCCAGTTCTTTTTTTTATTAGAGTTGGTCAAGAATTAGGAGTTAGGTTGCTCTTAAATAACTGCTTTATTTCAAAGACTTGACATGTCGTTGCCAAATTTCAGTGTGCGGTGAGCTGTGTGTCCCTGTCACAGTGGCTGTTTGCAGGATACCAAATGCATGTTCTTTTGTAGGGCAATGAGAGAATTTTCTACAGGGAAAAGAATCATCTCCAGAAAAATTACTGTTGTTTTTTTAATCTTTAAAACAGTTTTCTCTCCTATCTTCAACATACTTGATTTTGAAAATAGTTAAACCATTAAAATTGAAATCCCCTTTCTTTCTCCGAACAAAACTACTGCTTTGTATAACACCTCTCACAGAAGACTTCAATCTGACAGAGCTAATAACCGAACCAGGACATCATGATATAGTAGGAAAATTTTGACTAAGAGTAGTAATCAATGAACACATCCTACAGTTGTGCGTCATCAAGAACTGGAAAACTTTTTAGTTACTTAAGTCTTTCAAATAAAGCCCTTCAAATACTTTCATTGTCTTATTTCTGGAATTTCTGAGCGTTAGAATCCAGATGTATAGAGTGAGCGTAACAGGGGAAAGACACTGAGAAACGTGAGCGTGTGGAAAATTAGGGGTCGCAATGCCTTTAGTCCTGCGGCTCTCCTGACATTAGTATCACTTGTTCCATCTTTATTCGCACGTCACCTAGGGCCAGCTCTTGTCTTCTCTGTGCTCAGTGTGTACATGAAATGCTGCAGCTCCAAGGCTTGGGGAGGTCCACAGGGACTCCGCAGCAAGTGCAAACAGGTGTAGCTGTGGTCGGGGCAGCAGGACTCTGCCCATTGCCCCACGGACTAGTCCACAGTGGACTCAGGGATGCTCATTTGAAGATAAGGTTACCCCACAGTGGTCCACGTCATATCTGCAGAAATGTGCTGACCTTGGAGAATTTTCGTTTTAATGTCTTATGTTATTCCTTGTTTGGGAGAAATTTTGGATGTCAGCAAATGATAAGAAGATGCCAACAATGCTGGCATAGACTTAATTTTTCGCTCCTGGATCTGAGCTAAACCCAAGCAAAAATATCTTTTAAAGGGTAACTAGGGCCACATTCCATTTATCTATCTGTTTAAAATCTTGACTTACAAATGGGTTCCTATTAGATGGCTTTGTAAAAATCGGATTTTTTTAAAAAAAACTGCCTTTTGAAGTTATTGACTTACCAGCCCCATCACTAAAGCAGAATTGAATCTAGCACCTCCTGATTGTTATCAACTGTTCCTGGTTGGCTACAGTGCATGATTGGTATCGATCTTGTGGGAGTAAAACTAACAATGCTTTTGGTTTTGGATCTGGAGAGATATTTATCTTTTCATCTGTAACTGTCATTTTCTATAAAAGAACATATCCAGGTCTGTAAATTCACACTACAGTTATACATCTTATTATTTTCTACCAATGATTTCCATTGGAAATATTGAACAAGGTGCTGGTTTTTTATTGTACAACTTTCCACTCTGGTCTTGTCTGGTGATATTCCCGAGGGCTAATGGTTATCGATACGTAGGGTTCTGGGAGATAGAGAGGGGTGGAATAATTTTACAGCCTAGGTCTTTGTCATCTCTCAAAACTATCTGATATTTGAGATTTTATTGCATATATATTTTACTTATATATTGTATTTGGGTCAGATGCATAGCTATTTAATGAATGTATCAATTATCAGGTTTATGGACCTATCAAAAAGGGAGGAGAGACATGAACGTAATAAATAAGCATGAGTGTTAGTTCATCCTAGGCCATGGTGTTTTCTCAGATGCGTTTTCTGCATCAAACTCAATCTGCGAAAGAGGAATGTGCTCAGAATCCTTCTTTTTCCTCATTTGCCCTCTGATGCCAGGGCAAGAGGGAATGGAGCAGATTCAGGGGAGAGTCACCAGATACCTCCACGTGCCACATTTGTTCCTGGTTTCTTATACCTGGCAATCCTAAATAACAGGATGTTTCAGGAATATCTTACAACTTTGGTGGGATGAGACAAAAGGAGGCATCCATACATCTTTCTTTAGCTGTGTCTTTGCTTCCAGCCTGGGAGAGTTTGGCCTGGAAGAGGTTACTGCTTACCCTTGTAGAAGCAGCATTCACCCCTCCTTGAGTGCAGGGACATGGCTCAGTGATCATGGGGGTTTGTCTGCTCAACTTAAGCAAGTACAGGCTGCATCAAATTGGAAAGAGGTGTTCATCCCGACATGTTTCAGCAAAGCTCCTGAGCATTGAGTTCATGGTAAGGTTGGTTTCAGATTAATGGGACTTCGGAGGTGCCAAAAATTGATTGTGGTGTGGTGGTGAGCAAGAGTTTGGTCGTTCCTCTAAAGCACATTTCTGATCTGGGACTTCTAAAGTCCTCCTCAGAGCCAGGAAAGAAATCAGAAGGTAGCAACCAGAGAACAGAAACTGCTTGGAACAGATGGTGTTACAAATGCTGTAGAGTGGAAAAAGATTGTTCACTTTTAGTTTGGATGTGGAAATTACCAGAGATGTGCAGAATTTAATGCAGGGAGAGAAGTCCGGTATTTGTTACCCTTCACTCTTGAGGTTTTGTAGCCTTGGTCTGAGTTTGATTTGAAATATTTCAAGAGCAGCTCAATCCATGGAGCAAACTGAAATTTCTGTGAAAAGTGTTGATTTAATAGAGCAGGTTTCTTTCACTTTCTTTTCATTAAGATGCGCAATGCTTGATGTGGCTTAATGGTTATTTATATATGATTAAATAATACCCTGTTTCAAAATTCATTCATGTCGTTTCTAAATTCATGTATATGTAATCATAACTTTTTACTCGTCTTATGCCATTTACACCGAATACAAATTTAAACACCGCCTCTCAAGATGCCAGAGCCGTTTTGCATGTTGACCTAAATGCTGTGTATAGAGAGAAATTGTAGCCAATGTTTTTCTGACAGTTTGTTTGGGGTTTTTTTAATCAAAAATGAACTTTTCTAAATCACCTTTCTGGAAACATACTGGACCACAAAATTATTACTGAAGTGTCAATGTTCTGTGAAAATGGATTTTTAACAGCACATTATGAAAAAAATGTCATAAAGTGAACTTTTTATCGCACAAAACAAAGGCACCTTTGGAAAAATTGTGCTATTTTGTGGTTCAGAAGAACAATGGTAAAATTGTCAGCACGTCAGGAGTGGACTGGACGTGTCCTCTGAATTCTCACTTCTGAGGGGACAGTAACAATGGAAAGTAAAGGCAGGGCTCACAGTTATTCGGGGCACCTTTATATGCTGCATAATGCTGTAAAACAGTCTTAATAGTAGGCAAATCTGCTGGGGGAAGGAAACTCTGCCTCGAGGAGGCTGCAATAAGAGTTTCAAAACACCTCTCTGAATTCTGCATTGCTAATTTCTTCAGTTTGTTTGTATGCACAAGGAGAACTGGTAAAACAAGACAGAATAATCTGAATAATTGCTGTGAATAGAAAAACATGCAGTGAGAAGATATAATGAGAGATAGATGGTACATTAGTGTGCGAGTTGTAAAGGTTATCAAAAGATTATCTTCAGCTGCTGGTGCAAACACGCAGTGGAAATAGCAGCAGAGCGTCTTAAATGAGTGCTTACGCAGGAGAAGAAATGGGAAAAAAATATTCTAAGTTCCTGATTTTCTAATGTGGACTTTGGGAATTCAGACAGTTTTCCCCATGTGAGAGGTTTAAATGATCAGAAGGAAACAAGGGCTGTGTTTTAGCGACAGCTAAGAGAAATTCCAGAGTGGTAATATTGGGCACTCTACTGCAAGTGCACACGGGTCCTTAGGTGGCAAGTACTATGAGCATTTAAAGATGTAACGTCATCTTAGTTTCCTTGCCTTTTGGTGGAGGAAGGGGTTCTTGGGATAGGAGATAATTACATTTCTAGGTTTTCCTTCATCATCATGGATGTTAAAAACTACTTAATGAAAACAAAATTTCCTAATCCTGTGAGATTAGGACCTGAGGTTTCAAAACCTTTTCCTGAGACCTGGCATTAAATTTGTGGCAATCAGGACTGCTGACTGTTAACTGTGATCACTGTGTTCCTTCAGCTCCTATAAAGAGCAACTTTTCCTATAAGCAGACAGCACATATTTCTTCATATAGTCTGATAAACCGAGTCTACCCTGGAGCTTGGATGCTGCAGGCAGTGAAAAAGCAGCTAGTGACATTTTCTGGGAAAAATAAGCTTCACAGGGAGTTGTCGGCAGCTCACCTGGATGTTCTGGTCTCCCAAGATCACTTCTATTTACAAGGTCATGACTACACATGCCTGTGTTTCCATGTTCCCTAGATATTGCCTCTGCCGTGTTTTTTTTGCTGTTGATTTTCAGTAGGATTGTTTTCCCAAGAAGCAGCACTTTCCGTCCATAGCTTGTGGCTGAGTGTTTAAGCCAGGTAGGCAGCCATGGTTTGGGGCAAATGTTAAGTGCAGTTTCAGCCACCTTGAAGTTGCATTTGACTTTTTTTTAAGTAGAGACACAAACTTCTAGAGTAAATATCCTGTTGTGAGGTTTAGAAGTTATCATATTGAGTCAGCCTTAGCAGGTCTCAGCATGGTTTCTAGCTTGACTTAAATTCTCCTTTTGCTGTCACTATCAGAGGACTTTATTTTTCCAGGGCAAGGTGTCCTTGGCCTGTCCCTCTGGCACTGTTTCTTCAGTAAATCAGTGGACATACACTGGAGTTGTTGCCCAAGCTTCTATCAAAGTGTTCTAGTCACCATTGCAGGGAGTCTTTCTCATGCTCTCTCTCTCCGTGACTTTTTCCACTACACTGAGCAGAGTGGTGGCTGTAGGTGGTGGAGAAGACCCTCTCCAGCACAGTCTTGCAGAAGAGTGGTGTCATCCATACAAAGGCTAAGACACTTGGATGAAAGGCAAGCTCCCAGCCTTAAGTCAGGCAGGTTTCCCTCTTCTGCTTTGTTAAAGTTAGTATTTTCTTTCTTTTTCACACAAGCACACAGATCAAAACATTTCATTTCAGAGAAAATGGAATGTCAAGTGAAATGATTTGGTGGGGGGATTTTGTTCCGCAGAGAAGGAAAAAAAAAAAAAAAAAAAAGTTTGAACCAGGACTGTTTGTTTAATTTTTTTATTTTCACTCTATATTTTTTGGTTCAGCAGCTGAACCGGAAAACTGATTGTTCCTACAGCCCCTGCATAGAGGGGGAATATGATGCGGCTAGAATCATACCATTTTAATCTGAGCTTGTGATTTAGAGGTGGCGCTGAAAACTCTTTCAAGGTACACAAATGTCTAAATAATTACTTTAAAGAGAGTGATAGGAAAACAAGTGTCTGGCTAATTGCCGTTTGTTCATAGATTAATTGCATATAAAAACCAGGCAGAAATTGTGCATTTTAAAATGGGAATGATGGCATTTGATCCTGATACTTTAAATTAGTTTCATAGACTCCCTTATCTGACTCGATTGTGATCACACATATAGTTTAGCCCATTCAAGAAATGGTTGTCTGGCACTGAAATCAGGTGTTTCTGCAAAACGCTGTTTTATTTGGGTCTCTGCAACAAATGGAGCCCAGAGACCAAGCTGAGATCAGTACCTTGCCTGCTATCCTTTGGGCCAGAAGTGGGACCCTGGCCAGGTGAAGGATGAGGATGTTGAGGTAGCTGCTTATGGGGGAATAGGGTAAGAAAAGACATGTAAAAGACATGTGTGTGTTGTGGATAAGAGTAAAGCTGAGGCTGGGAGTAGCGTGGGGTCATAGATGAGGGGTAGAGTCAGAAATGTCTGGAGTTCCCTAGGTTCTATTAGGATGGGACTGGTATGAGTTAGTTTCCCAGACAGCATCAGGGTTGGTCATGTATAGATTTTGCTGTTAGTTTCATAATTGCTCTCTAATTATTACAAAGAAGCTGAAATACTCATTTGTAAAAGCCTGGTAACCTGAAGAGCTAAGTGATACAGCCTTGCAGCAACCCTGGAGGAGAGGGAGTCAAGAGTTATTGATTCAGACATCCCAGAGGCACAGGTCCCCTTTTAATCAATGACAAATTGATTTCAGAGTGTCTGTGGCTTCCCTGCAAGTGCACAGATGTTTGTTTGGCCCTCTTTGTGACTGCTTTAGAAGCTCTTCTCTTTAGGCTGCTAGTGTCATGTGTAGACAGAGGATCCTTCAGAAGGGAGTTTGGGGCTGTGATTCGTTTCCAGGAAGAAGCTAATTTCTGTCATCTGGCAAGGGAAGTAGCCTAAAGGAAAGCACCAGCAGGCTGAGCTAACCCTCCCCAGAACAACCTTCTCCTGGTCTTTGTTGTATTAGTTTTCCATGAACTTTCATGAACAATTTTACCACTGAAGGACAGAGCAGTCTCCTTGGGTTTCTAGTCAATGTATTTTGGGGTTTTTTTATTGTTTTGTTAAATGTTTTGCTGCTGGGGAGCACTTCAGATCTTCACCAAATGGAAATTCAGTCTAAATCATGATGGCTCTCCCTTCATAAAAGTATCAGTGAGCTCTGCTGCTCCCAACAACTGATTTGGACTTTCTGGAGCTGCCTTTAAGCATTGGCCCCAAAGCTTCACGGAGCCCATGGTCTATTAGCATGGATGAGGGTGCCTGGTGTGTACCGGTGGCTGCCAGTAGTGGCATAGGTGCTCACAGAATCACAGAATGTTAGGGGTTGGAAGGGACCTCGAAAGATCATCGAGTCCAACCTCCCTGCCAGAGCAGGATCACCTAGAGCAGGTCACACAGGAACGCATCCAGGTGGGTTTTGAATATCTCCAGAGAAGGAGACTCCATGACCTCTCTGGGCAGTCTGTTCCAGTGCTCTGTCACCCTCACCGTAAAAAAGTCTTTCCTTATGTTCACATGAAACCTCCTGTGTTCCAGCTTGCACTCGTTGCCCCTTGTCCCGTCATTGGGTATCACTGAGAAGAGCCTGGCTCCATCCTCCCAACACTTACCCTTTCCATATTTATAAACATTAATGAGGTCACCCCTCAGTCTCCTCCAAGCTGAAGAAACCCAGCTCCCTCAGACACCAGCTTCCTCAGCTCGGTGTCCCTCACAGGTTGCTTGTGAGTTCAGCAGAGCTTCCACTTCTTCTGTTTCAGGAAATGAAAAACTGAGCAAATAATTGAGCATAAAGAAGCTCAATTCTTGTTTTTCTTAACATTTCCCAGCTCAAGTTGAGCTGTATCCGAGGAAAGCGCGTCACTCTGCTGGTGTCATAGACAGGTGAGGTTTAGGCAATGGCTTGTAGTGGAAGCAATGCTTTAATTTTTTCATCTATGTCTAGAAATTAATCTTTAATTAAATATTCCGAGGCAACTGTTGAAATTTTTAAGGGCAATTCCTGTTTGTAAGACATACTTAATACAGTGTAATATTACCAAGTATAGCAAAGCACATTGTAGGCAGATCTTTCTTAGCTTACAAAAGGATCTTGTTCTTTTTAAAAACCTTCCATTACTGTCTAACTACATGGGAAAAAATTAAAATATCTCTCTTAAAAATTTGCAGTGTATTTTAGAAGAATATTATGTCATTTATAATGCTATGAAAGCCCGAGGATTGACTCATGGGTAGTCTCCATTAAAATATTAAATTATACATCCTGTCTAAAAAATCACTCAAGGTGATTACTTAGCTCTGAGTATTTAGATGGGTCAGTGTTACTCCAGTTATAGTGGTGGGTCACCGTAATCGTGATACCATCACATGGTTCTTAGTGACAGCAATTCAGCTCCTACACAAATAAAAAGTAAAATTTCAACATTTCCAAAACTCTGAGCCCCTGGGAATTTCACCAGGCTCAGTGAGTTCAAAAGTTGGCATCTGTTGTTCCTAATTATTCCATAATAATTAGTGATGCAAATCCCACTTGGGGAGGATCTTCCCTGTGCTTTTAGAAGCTAACAACAGAAGACAGAGCCCTCAGAGCTGAGGTTCAGTATTCAGTGAGGTGATTATGCAGTTATGTTAGTAAGGATTTAGAAACAGCAAACCAGCTGCCTCTCCTGCTCCTGATAACACCCAAAACGGTATTTTCTACTCGGTGTGATTTTTCAAGACAAAATGCAAAGTATTATCTAACGCGTCAGTGGTTTACAGCTGAGCAAGTCTGTATAGATTAAATAAATTATCATTTTTGTTTTTAAATACTCAGCTCCCCCCCAAAATGTTTAATGTTTTACCATTAAAACAACTAATTAGAATGATTTCAGATGGAATCCATTTCCAGTTGGTTGACAAAATTCCTCCGCTAATTCTATTCTTGATGATCTGATTTCATATGATGTCTGTCAAACCCAGCGTTGAGAGAGGATTGGGGCTCTCTGATTTCAATCTTTTCTGTACATGTTCATCTCAACATTTTGTTTATCTGAAAATATAAACATTTTATTTATCTGAACATTCTTCTTGTAAGATAGAAAATTGTATTTTTATTGTACAGTTACAGTAATTGCAGTGTATCTCAAGAAAGATTGTGAATCATTCGGAAAAGGCTGTATACTGTCTAGCAACAAGTATCCTTGGGCAGTACGAAGCCAGAATAGCATGGGTAACACTGGAAGACATTTGGGATCATGAAATAAAAAAAATAAAAAAAGGTCATGCTTCTGTTGTTCCTGTTCCCAAGAAGAAGTGGCTCTGATTTTGTGCTACAACTTCCAGATGAGTATCTGCACTGTCCTGTCTCCAGTGTCATGGCCAAGTATTTCTCTTCTTCAGAAATGGCTGTTGGGCTTTCCAGTAGAAAGTCATTGCTACTGCTGTTTGGTCATACCAGGCCACCCCTCAAGACCCTTTTTCCTGTTTCTTCTTTAAAATTGTCTCTCAGTAATATGTAAAGTCTGATTAGCCCTGTAAGTTATCAGCTGTCTGGATTGCATCAGGGAAATTTCATATTCATGAAATAACTTAAACATGATTTTTACTCTCTCAGATGATTTCATTTCAGTGTACAATTTATTTTCACAGTGTTTGGCTCCAGTCCAGCCTCCTGCTTGGAGCAGAACAGTCACCAACACCAGACCAAGCCAACCCTTGCTTTCTCCAGCCTGCTCTTGGAAATCTGCAAGGATGCACTTTCCACCACCTCTCCAGGTACCTGTTTCACATCCCACACTGCTGTCTTGGTGAAATGGCTCAAAGTCTAAATGGAGAGCAGCGATGAGTGGCGTCCCTCAGGGGTCAGTACTGGGACCAGTGCTGTTTAACATCTTTGTCAGTGACATGGACAATGGAATCGAGCACACCCTCAGCGTATTTACTGATGATACTAAGCTGTGTGGTGTGGTCAACATGCTGGAGGGACCTGGGCAGGCTGGAGATGTGGCCTCATGAAGTTCAGCAAAGCCAAGTGCAAGATCCTGCACCTGGGTCAGGGCAATCCCAAGCACAAATAAATGCTGAGTAGAGAATGGATTGAAAGCAGTCTTGAGGAGAAGGACTTGGCAGTGTCGGTCAATGAAAAACTGAGCATGAGCCGGTGATGTTCACTTGCAGCCCAGAAGGCCAACTGCATCCTGGGCTGCATCAAAAGAAGCATGACCAGTAGGTCAAGGGAGGTGATTCACACAAGAAAGACATTGAACTGTTGGAATAGGTCCAGAGGAGGGCCACAATGATGATTGGAGGGCTGAAGCACCTCTGCTTTGAGGGCAGACTGAGGGAGTTGTGTCTGTTCAGCCTGCACAAGAGGAGGCTCTGAGGAGATCTTATAGCAGCCTCCAGTATCTGAAAGAGGCCTACAAGAATGCTGAGGAAGGGCTTGTGGTGATAGGACAAGGGATAATGGTTTAGACTAGATGTCAGGAAGAAATTCTTCACAGTAAGGGTGGTGAGACACTGGAACAGGTTGCCCAGGGAGGCTGTGGGTGCTCCCTCCATAGAAGTGTTCAAGGCCAGGCTGGATGGGGCCTTGAGCAACCTGATCTAGTGGGGAGTTGGAACTAGATGATCTTCAAGGTCCCTTCCAACCTTAACCATTCTGTGAATCAATGAAACAACTTTTTCCTGTGTCCAACCTTTACTTCCTATGCTACATCTTGTGGCCACCATCCCATCTTTCACTATCTGCCACTGCTAGGAAGGGTTTGCCTCTTCTATCCTTATGACTCCTTTCTAGTAGCTCTTGGCTCCTCTTTGTTAGGCTAAACAAGCTCAGTTCCCTCAAGCTCCCATTGTAGTTCTTGTACCCTAAACCCTTATCCCTGGTTGCCCTGGATTCTCTAGCTTCTGGGGATCCAAAACTGGGCACAGCATCACAGTTGCAGCCTTGCCAGCCGAGACATCATGCGGAGGATGATTTTTGTTTCCTTTAGTCTCCTAGCCAGGATCTTCCTGGGCATCCCAGTAGACAGTTTTCCTTGCTTATGATGGGATCCCACAACTGGCTCATGTGCAACTTTGTGCTTTCTGAAACTGCTTTTCAGCAGGGCTGCTGCTCAGCCAGTAGTGACGATACATGGGGTTATTTCACCCCAGCTGCCCAAGATTGTTCTTCTCCTTGTTGAACTTTGTGAGGTTTCCTTCAGCCGACTTCCCAAATTTCTTGACGTCTCCTCAGTTTAAACAACATGGGATAGAGACAGGCACCACTAATGAGAAACGGGTCTCCTTAGATCTGCATGAACCTGATATCTTTGTGCAATGTCACGTGATACCGTATACACGTGTCCTAGTTGAGGAAGGTGAGCCACAGCCACCCACATGCATGCAGAAACACACCCTGTTTATTGACACATATGATGTAGGGGTTGGCAAAAGACCAGGGCAAACATTCTCAATGCTTTTTTTAAACTTGTGGCTTATCATCCACAGTCCAAAAGGTGTTACCTTTGTGCTGCAAAGGTTCTGGCTATTGTCCCTGGCTTGTGTGAAACACATCTTACCACTGCTGTGTTTTATGAGCCACGGCACGTGAGGTATATACAGTAAAAAATCTGTACAAGAAGCTAATGCTTGGTGTGGCATGATGGCCTAACTTGATGTGAAACAGAAATACATCTAATTTAGTGCTCTTCGGGAAAAAGGCTGGGATGTTTACGATCATGAGATTCTTGAGCTATCTCTGGAGCTAGAGATCTGCTAAGCTGGCACGCCAAACAACTGAAGGGGGGAGTCTGACAAAGATAAGACGGCCCTGTTTTGGCTAACCTAACAGGCACAAACAAATATTGAAGGCCAGCATCTGAACGGAGACCTTTGCCTAATTAACGGCAAAATTAGTATTAAAGTTTACATCCCTAAGTATGACAGCCTAAAGGAGTACATGCTAAACATACACGACTCTTAAACATACATACTCAACTCTCCACCCGAATCATGCAAAATGTCACCTAGAAGGCAGGGACAGACAGCATTAGGATATAAAAATCATAAGGGGAATACACCTCTCCAAAAGGGTGGGAGAGAGAAAACTGAAAAGTCTAGCAAAGGTGATCATCAGGCTGTGTTCCTCTTCCTCTACCCCTACCCAAGACAGGGACACCTTCTTGGTAAGAATTATGCCTTCAATATACGGTGTATCTTTTATTTCTGTCATCTATCAGTGCTGCAACTCAGGCCAGTGCCTCCGACTGCATTGGATGTTACCTGGGAATTCTTTACTTGAGCTCAACTATCCTTTTGCAGTTAGTGCATTTATCAATGGCAATTCTGAACCTCTCTGTTGCTTTAATAAATCAAATCTATCTGTTTAACTTTTAAGCTGTGTCAGCGTAAGTCCTTAACTGGACTCTGAAACAGGTAATAACTGTTTCAGCGGGAGCCCTGTAGCCGGGATCTGAGACAGACACAAGCGTGTTGGTTACAAGCCCCTCAGCCAGGGCCCTGAGACGGAACTCTCAGACATACCTTACACTTTGCAAAACTGCCCAGAAAACCTTGGGCTCGGGCAGACAAACGTCTCACTCCCACCCTTAATGTGACACTTAGTACTGGATGCAGACCTGAAACAGGAACCATGGCTGTTAATTAAAAAAAAATAAAGAGAAAGAAATGGAGAACCCCATCTTTGACTTGTTGAAGTTACTGGAAAAGTAAATCTGCAATTGTCTTTGGTGGCTTTTGGCCCATCCCTGCACAAGCATCCAGACAACAATAAACTTTGTTTAGACCTTTATTGGTAAATAACAGATCCAATTTCGACGAGTCAACATTTTCTGACAAAAACACAATGTGATCTGGAAACCCCTGACCTGATCTAAACCTTACCAAAGTTTTCGTCAGTGTGTAAATTTTCTTTACAGCAGAGTTTTAAATCATCATTTTACTATGGACATTAAAAAAAATCTGATCTCCCGGTGCAGAAACATTGCTGCCATCTCTTCTGATTAATTTTCATCAATCTTTTCATAGTAATTGTTGTTTTAAGTCTCCTTCATGTGAACTCCTGTGAATATTGTCTCAGTTTCTGTCTGTAGAGGCTGATTTTTTTGTTTGCTTGGGGGGTTGTTTGGGGTTTTTTTTTAGCTTAATTTAGAGGGTTTTTAAGCAAGTCTTCTACCCTTACAACTAAAGAGAAAAAACTTTAAAACCCTGTTGAACTGTAAGAAACATAAACCAAAGTACAACTAAAGGAAACAAATACTAACTCTCTCTCTCTCCCTGGCTTTTTCAGCCAATTTCAACCAGCTGTAAAGAATTTCAATGTAGATACTGGTATTACATAATGTGGGCTGCCTACCTCCTGTTGAAGTTGGATGGCAGCATACTTTGTACATCATCTACATCATCTACATCTTACTGGACTGATGTTTGATTGCCCCATGTAAGTACTGTGATGTTTTCTCTCTCTTCACTGCTCTTGCTTGCTGCTGGCTGTTTTGGTTGCGTAATTGATTGCGGAGGTATTTATTAAAAGGGGCTTTTTCTTTCAAGGTACTTGGTTCAGCTGTTCCTCTCCCCTGCTGTTGCTGCACTGAAGTGCACTTTCACAATTAACCATTAAGCAGCGATGTAATTTAAGCTGCTGGACTAGCAGATAAATGAAACTGTCACATGTATAATTGCCAGGCAAAGTGGCTACAATTTTAGCTGTTTTCATTGGCTTATTATTGCAGCTTTCTATTGCTAAAATAATAATTCATTGTTTGTGTAGAAAGAGGTATGTGCCACATGAGAGAGAGGGAGAGCTATTGCATATGCAATAAGGTACAGTGTCGGCGGATTTTTAAGCAGCGATTTTGTACAGGAGAGCTTTGGCAAGGTCTCGGGTTCATGGTGAATTAGGAAATAAGTGTTTAAACAGGATACAGTGCTGTGCTGGATGCTTTGCCAGTGTGCGTGGACAGTGTGCTTAAAGGAGACGCTGAGAGCCGAGCGTGGGGGGCAGGGAAACACTGGGCTGGTGCCTTTTCAATGCTTGCTTCCTAGTGGTGCCTGAAAGAGGGTCAGTAGCTCCATACGAAGTCATCCTCTATCTTGTTTGTTCAGCTATGAGCCTATTTCAGGCACTGTATCTCACCGCGTGCAAACGGCATAGTTCACTAGGTGATTTACATTGGGACATAAGGCAGCGCCATGGTATAAACCACAGCAAATAACTTTAAAAAGCACTGGCAACCTTTCATTTTTTTCCCCCCAAATTAATTCTTCCTTAACGTTTGTTTCCCCTTAAAAGAGCATATGGGTATATTTAATCATTCCTTTCTTGTATGACATCCAAGAGACTTACTGATATGTCAGGTGACCAGAACGTATCTTTCACTTATGTGAAATGAGAACAGTTTGGTACATGCCTTTGATGCATTTTTCAGATTGCTCTGTGTAACTTTAGCCTGTCTGTTACAGCAGGTATTTATTTGGAGCACTCAATAGTATTTCCTTTGGTATATCTACCGGATGATTAGTGAAAACTTCCATTTGGGGAAAACCAAAGATTAGAAATTCAAGTTTTATTAACTGTGCCTACAGCAGAAAGTCATCGGAGTTTCAAATAGGTCTCAAGAGCCCAAAAAGCTATAAATCATTCAAGCTCATTAGAAAGTTGCTTAAGCTCTTTTGTTTACTATCTTAAAGTTCTCTATTATGCAGCATTTTATCCTATATACGAAGTCCCTGCAACTCCTCATTGTCACAGAAAACAAATGCAGATCTTGGTCTGTTTTCACGGAAGAAACTTTTGAGATATCGCATAAGGGATATAGATTGCACACTTGAAAAAAAAACCACAACAAACTAAACAACAAATCACCAACTTTGGGCATTTTTTGACAAAGTTTTTGAGGATATTCAGTCCCTCAGAGAGATGATAGGCAAATGATTGAAGCCTGGTATTTAGTAAATGATGCCACCGTAAGGAGTCTCCCGTGGGTCACTCAAATGTGCTGTCTGCTTCTGAAAATACTGACCTCAGTGTCTCTCTTTACCCTGAAACTTATTGACAGAGGAACACTATCCCAGACTGAAATTCCTACTTTTAATTGGAGAACGTCACATACTGTAGGCTCTGAATAGGTCCTGCACAGTTGCAGATCCAATTCAATATAAGAGAGATGTTTGGTCTTTCTGCAATTTCCCAATATTGCAATTTTCCCAGAAATATTAGCAGGTAAAGATAAAGCAATTTTAGGTATTCCTCAGTGGCATCCTCTGTACTGATTTCAGGCTCTTCTTGAAATGCTAATATATCATCCTTACTGCTGTACTCTCGCAGCCTGTTCCCCGAAGGGGATTCAGATTGCCTTCTTAGTAGCAGATTATTTCCTGATCACATTTCTCATATTAGGGAATCCGTGTATTCAGCAAGAGACCAAAGCACAATGATCATTTTACAGTTTAGCTTTATCTAGTCATCTATTAGCAAGTCATATGATGTTTCAAGACATTTTAGATTTGATGAGGAAAAGAGCTCACCAAGACATTAATCACTCAACAGTTTATATACAAAGCAAATCAATGCCTCAAAGCATCTAAATAAAATACTGTCTCTTTGCCTAAAAAACAGATATTCTTGCTATCAAGGGCACCAGAGGATGTTTACGAATGCCTTCATGTTGTCTGCTTTGCTGGACCATTTCATGCTAATCTAGTGTTAGATTACCTCTCTGAAACTGCTAATAAAATCTGTTATATTACTGTGTTTAGCTGAGACCCCAGGGCTTCAGAGACGAGATTTCTATCCACTGACAAATCACAGCTGGATGAAAACTCAAAGCAGATACTTTTCTGCATCAGGTGTGAAACACACTCGCATTCTAATCCTGCCAAATGATACGGTAATGGAGGGATGTGTAAAAAGTTTGTTTATTCCACAGAAGAGATTTCATCTGGGGATGAGGGCAGGGGAAATATATATCCTTGAGCTATATGCAGTTGCAGGAAGACGAAAGTGGATGTAAAATGCTTTTTGGCACCCAGGGTATACAGATTTTAAGGTCCATTACACAGTACAGAGTGGTAAAGGCTAAGACCCTGTTTGTTTTCTCAGGCCTGATAATCTCACTGGTGCGAACAGTTCATGGAATTCAAGAAGTCCAATCATACCTCGGTGAAGAGGGGCTTTATAATGAGGTTTTTCAACTGGCATAAATCCACATAATTCTCTTGTGTCCCCTTGTAATTATGGCTGTTATGCTCTTGGGGCAAATGCTGCAGGAGTTGGTGAGTAAAATGGGCCATGGAGAGCATCTCTCCATAGGGCAACATGACTGGAAGACTGAGATTTTTGCAAGACTGATTTAACTCCTCAGATCTTTGTGCTCATGTTATTGATGAGGTTACTCTATTGCATTTATTGCCCATATCTCTTCCTTTTTAACAAATGACAAACTGTAGTTTACAACCATTGGTATTCTTGGAAGATTCCTGTGGAAAAAACCTCACCTTCCTTTGTGTGGGGTGCCTTTGAGGGTCTTTAATGTTTTGGATGGATAGTGCTGGCTAGCACCCAATAGGAACACAATCTGGAAGGAAGCTTGAGATTGTTTTTTCACAGCATTATTTCTTGTGTAGCCTTTGAAATCTGAGCACTAAGAGTCAGAGATAAACCATGTCCCATACAGAAATACAGGACACCACACCAGCTTTATTTTCTCTATAGTGCCACCCAAAACTGGAAACTATCAGGAAATAAAGCCTTCTCTTTCTGCTTTTCAAGTAATGCATCCATTTCCTTCTGCTTCAGGTGGTACCAGATGAGCTACTCATCCAGACTTTCTTTATAATCGCTGCTAAGAAACAGGAGTTTCGAGAGCAGATTAATCTGCTCTGTTTCATATGTCTGCATTAGGAGGAGGTGAGATGCACTGCTTCTCTCTGCCACCTACGAAGGCAGGACGGGCTCTCCATGTCTAGTTCAGAGGTAGGCATATCATCTGAGCTGACAGATCCTAGCCCATATGTTCAGCTCCTTCCCCTGATGATCTTAGTTGGCCTTTCTGGAGAAAAAGGCCTCTTCTTAGTCAGGCTGTGTGTGTTGTGGCAGCTGAGCAGTGCCAAAACACAAAGCCAATGGGGGATGTAATTTGTCTTCCAACTTGGATCAGGTGATTCCCAGATTAAAATCTGCATGTTTCTCAGTCTCATTCCTGTTGGAAGAAATGCTCGGTGATGTTCTTCCACAAGAAGCACTGAACTCTACGAGAGGTGAATTACTCTTTACCAAAGTGGGGCCCCATACCAGTGAGATGTTGATTCCCTAAAAGGAAACAGCCTTTCAGAAGCAAGTGTGAGTAGAAAAGCTGGGGCTTGACCCTCAATTGTCTGCCCTTACTGCAGCAAGGATCAACTCTGCACACAGCAGCCTTCTGCTATACTTTTTTTCCTTTGGTTTTTCAGCAGCCCATCCACTGTCCACTCTCTTGGGACATTTTCTCTGGGTGACTAGATTTTCAGACTTACCGCTTGTTCTGAGTCTAATGGGAGAAAAAGGAAGAATGCCTCAAAGGCACGAATTGAAAAGAGCCAAACACCTTTGTTCACGAAGGGGGAAAGAAATTACAAGTTGGTCTTAAAAAACTTGTGGGACGTGAAATGAAGATAAACTAGAAAAGAGCAAGCAGTTGGTAGACTGGATGTTCAATTTTTTTCTCTTGAAAACTCTTTGCTCTTGCAAATACCAGTGACCCTTGAAGGATCTCTTTAACTGATTGGACAACTCCAGCAAAGTGGGATACACAACAATGTATTTTTCACAGAGACAGATCTGCTAGCACAGGTTCAGTAGCAGCTTGGATGGCTCTTTTCTAACTTTTTGCACTGCTATTAGACATTCTACAGGCTGCCAAAGCAGAGGTAATGAAAATCAAGCTGAGGGAGGTCTAAAAACCTCACTCCATCGAGGAGTGTGAATTGTCAGGAAAGGTTTAGATATTGGCACAGTCTTTGCTCCTGGAGGCAGGACAGTCAGGCAACTGAATTCTCCATAAATTTTCCTGTCGTTCATCTGCCAGCAGTATTTTTCAGTAAGGCTGCTCTTCCATCCAGGTACTCCCCTTTTGTAATCGAGTGATGATTTATTATCCAAACAACCAAGAAAAATATATTACCTTGGAATGCATAATGGTATGTAAGCCATAATAATGAATCACTCCTTTCCCTCCCCTCCCTTCCTCATGTATATTTGGATGTTTATTTCCATATAAATTTCCATTTGTTTATATCCTCCAAAGTTCTCCTTCACAAAAGGGAATTCCCAAGTTAAGGTGTTGGAGAGTTTGAGGTACTCAAGTTAAAGAACAAACAAACAAAACCCGTGTGCCTTCTTCCAGCTCTCCACTTCCCCCTGTGCTCTCTCAGTGCTCGCTCGCTCTCCTTGTCTGAGCTATCGCTACTGCCTGTCTGTCTGCCTTGGAGACACATTTTTAATTCAGGTAACTATTAAGTAAAAGTCTGGATGTGGAACATTGCCCAGGTCTGAGCACGGGCTAAGGCAAACCAAGGTCCTTGACCCCTTCACTGCCGTTGTGTGGTTCATCAAGGACTGGGGCAGAGTCAGGGAAGAACTGGATCCCCCACAGGTTGTCCTGGTGAGAGATGTATTACATGCCTTAGAGTCTTCTTCTAGCCCATAGTCTTAGGTTTTGCTTATATTTGAGTAAAACCAAAGGAGCCAAGGGTCTCACATAACCCAGGCTCAAGTAAAAGGAAAAAAAAATCTGCTGTTTAAACCCTTGAGGGAGCTGTGCTGGAGTGAGACTGAAGCCTGCTACAAAGTGAAATGACTCTAGTGATGCAACTTGCTCAAAGTAACTGCAAATGTACGTGATGCATTCAGGTGCTGAACTTGGCTACTGTGGAGCCCAGCCTTCATTGCAAGGTTATTTTTTTCCACTCTGAAGCATTACTCTATCTGGACCCATTTGGAAGACGAGGAAGTGACATGCAGGATGGCAGAGCCATTGCAAAGGAAGAAATCTATCTGAACTGGACTGAAAATTGTTTAAGCTGATTCAGTGGCATGGCTTTGGCCAATGCTGTGCTCTAAAGATGGGGTGGATCAACAGTAATTCCATGATAGGTAGAAGTGACACCAGTTGAAGCAGACCTGGTTTCCCTGTCACACACTCGCCAAACCTCTGCTACTGCATGCCAGGGTATCTTCTAGCTAGGCTGACACCTATGTTTGTTTTCTAGAGCTATCTGCCAATGTTTGTGTGCCTTTTACAAGCTTCCCCACTTGGTTACTATTATGCTGTCCTTGAAATGTACTTGGTGTGCTTGAAATGTAGTTGGCAAAAATGCATTCTTTTAGACTGGAGACATCAAAAGAGCCTTGTGGTGGTTAGAGAACCAGATCTGCTGCAATTTGGAAGGAGTTGGCTCTCCAGCATGGAGAAATTTCATTGAAAATCCCAAGCTAGGCCATTTGTTATACTTGGTATATTCAGAGAATGTCACGGAAAAAAAAAAAAGAAAAGAAATTGTTCATAGGAGCTGTAGGGAACAATCCCACAGTTTTGGCTGCTCCATTAGAGTCTTATAAGGCAGGACAGACACTGCAGCAGGCTCCATCCCTTTGGGGCTACATGTGGTTCTGAAGGGATTAATAAACCCACCGTATTTCAAGGAGAGCTGTAACAAGACGGTATTGCAAAAATGTCTCAAATCCTGAGGAGGGCTTTGGCCAGAAGCAGACTGTTCAGGACCTGGAATTCACATACACAGGCGCTCTTAGCTTGCTGAAGACTTAGCCTATCTTTGACAAAATGAAGACATTATTGGAAAAAACATAAAATTTTATACATACTTGCAGGCTGCATTTGCATTTGAATGATTTTTATTCTTTTCATGCTCATAAAAGGTGTTATATTAAATATTAATATAGTATTTTCCCTGTATTACTGTACACTTTCCACACACCTGGAAATTAACTCCGTTGTAACCACAATAACTCCCTAAAAGAGTACAAAAAGCCTGTTTATACTAGTAGAAGAATATTGTAAAAGCATACTGAAGAGTTTCATTTTTCTACTGGTCTTCCAAATTCCTTGACTGACATCACTAAAGATAGAGGCATGCCTATCTCTGTGTTCCTTTGTTATTAAAATGCAGCAGAACAACAGGACAGGCAGCGCTTGGTAAAGCACGGAGAAGGAACTTGTAAAAATCTGCTTAACAACCTTATCTCATCTCAGGGAGTTTCACTTTCTGGAGGTAAGTCCAAATGTGTGTGAAAATTTTGCCTGGAGCTGCAGGGTGTGTCGTCCCTGATTTTTCTGCATGCTGGAGTAGGACGTATATGTATGTTGGGGATAGATGAGATGGGAGAAGGACCACACGAGTTCCCTTGCACTGGCTGGTGCCACGAAGGCACCCCAGAAACATCCTCATTTATGTTGCCATGAGCTCAAGGGCAGGCGTTTGCCATGTATTCTGGTGCCGTTGCCTCTGCGTTTACTCTGGCTTGAGCAGAATTTGGTGCACTTTGCTTCCTGCTGCAATGCTTGGACTCTGCTTTCAACTCCTTCAGCGTTATGTTCTGGCGTTTCCAAGCACGATGTGAATATGGGAATTTAACCTTGAATTTGAAAGCAACACAGAAAAGGAAGAAGGAAATTTTCCGTAGGTATAATAGACTTTAGACATGTAATATCTAAAAGCACAGTAATTACATTTTCATGCTCTCAATATGAAATCCACTAAGGTATCTCAGCTCTAGTCCCTCATTAAATTGCTATTCTATCTGGATGTTTGTCATGGAAATTCCACGTCAGACTTTAGATCTAAGGATGAAGCCTCTCTTCTTCTGAGGAACAGACTGATTTGTTTAGGCTTGTTACACTTACATTGTGTCAAATTCTTCCTGCCAGTTGCTAGTGATTAAATAAAAACAGGGAAAAAATTCTCTTGAATGGTCCTGGTTGACTTTCATGTGTGTAACATACCAGCTGACTGGTCTTTTCATCAGGCTGACCTCACAGAGAAGAGAAAACCTGAAGGAAGTGAGACCAATCCTGCCTGCTAAGACAAGAACTGCTGACTCAGCTAAGCCATATGTTTGAATTGCACACGCTAAACTAATAGACTATGGTATTTACAAGACTTCACTAAACACTTAAATCTGTTTTGTGGACAAAAGGATTTTAAGTTAATTTATTTTGTTGAGAGAATAATTTAAGCAAGCTAGCATTTTGTTGACAGAATTATGATGAAATTCATTTTGTCTGCATAACTGATTGGACGGTTAGCTGAATGCATTTTCTCCACAGAATCAAGTATGTGCCAGGACTGTCAAAGAGGGTTTCCTCCACAGTTTCAAGTCAGTTTGTCAACAAAATGAATAGAAAATCCTTTTGTCTACAAAATGAACTTAGGTGTTAATTGTTTGTCCATAAAGAGTGCAGAGCCAAATGATCCTCTGTTGAACACTGATAAAAATGTATAGGGGGATGTGTGGATGTGGGGATGTATACACAGACAGCGCTGATACCTTGATTTGTGGTCACAGTCCGAATATCACAAACCAAGTGCCTGTCGGGGAACAGTCTCCAATCCAAGCTGGAATGAGACATGGTCTGAACATCATGTTCATGTTGAGGACATCACAAAGAATGAACTGGTGTAGAAATACAAAACACAGGGACTGGAAAGCTGTCAATATAGTTTTTAGCAAGGATTCAAAGCCTCCCATTGTGCCTGTTAATTCCAGTTCTACTTGGTATGGTACAAGCACTTGTGGGACACCGTGGTTTTCCTACCATGAAGAACTGTATCACAAATAGATGTGGTAGATGAGGAACAGAGTGTTGTATTCAGATCACGCTGGCTAGGAGCTGAGGCATAATGAAACGAACTCATTAGTTTGAAGTCCTGTGGGGAAATGCCTCTCAGAGACCAGAGAGTCTTCTTGACCATAAAAATCACTTTCTCTTTCTGGACAGCCACTAACTGAGGTGGTTCACCATGAGCCATGTGCCCATACAAGATGGAAATTTCACTTAAATCTTGGTTTTAAGCACAACTGGGCTCAGTTTTGAAGATAGCATCTGCGGTGTCAGCTCTGAACACCTCTTGGGTAGACGTTGGAACGCAATGGGAAAAATGTTGTGTGTTTAATTCTGAAAATACCATTATCTTTTTTTGGAGCAGTCTACTTAGCATTAAATGTCTGGAAAGGAACAAGAGAAAAAGAAATATTCACTCATTAAATATGTCATAAAAATTGCACAGAATCATTTCCTTTCCTTTTCCCTCTCCTCCTTTGTGCTTTTAAGAGGGTTAAAGTCAATGGAGGGTAGAAAAAAAAATGAAATAAAGCTATGAAGAAATATGACAGTGTCATAGTGCAACATAAAAGTTCAACCCTCTAATATGTTTTCCTGTTCACTCAGGAGGAAACAACCAACTAATCCCCAAGTTCATTTCTACCATTAAGGGACCCAGGCTTTCAGCTCTGCTAATTGTCAGAAAAGCAAAAAGGCAAGAAAAGCTGTCCCTTTTCAGCTGTTTTCTGTAAATATTCTAGTCACTGACTATGTGTTGAGGTTAAGGAGAGATACTCTGGGTATGGAGAGGCAAGGTTAAAGGCACAAAAGTTGTTTCTCCTAATGAGGTTTGTCATTTACAAGGGCATAATCATCTCTGTTTTCTGCAAGGGAACACTGATGTCAGGAGCACTATGCGAGACGCGGTTTTCAGGTTCTTATGCAGAATGTGACCTTTCAGACGAACGCAACCTGGTACCCGAGGGTTTGAGGCTGCTCAGGCACAGCGCACACTGCAGCAGCACTGGCAGGAGCTCGGCTGACAGTGGGACCTTCCAGCTGACGTTGGACACAAAGAGCAACTGGCCTCACTCGCGTCGGATGGTGACAATCCTGTTTGGGCTTGAGCATCCATTGGTCTTTGTTGTGTGCCTTTTTTAGACTGCTTCCAAAATGTTTCCCTGCTGGGTTTTGCCTTTTGCTTGCTGGTGTGAGCAACAGATCTGTGAGGCTGAGCAGGAGCAGCAATGGCAGTTTTGCAGTTTAATTATACCATTTATTCACATTTTTTTGTGGTTGAGCAAGTTATCCTCTGTCCTGCAAAGAGCCACAATTGTTCTTGCTGCGGAAGGCAAAGAAAATCAGACCTGTCAGGCTCCCTTGTTGCTCACCAGTCACTAATGACTGCAGCATATGTTGCTGCTTTCCAGGCCACTGGGAGCTCAGAGCATCTGTTACTCCTCCAGGAGCCAAGTCTGTGATTGTTAATACCGCCGATCCCCTCGTGATTAGTCAGCAGAACCACAGTGATGTGAGCTGGTCCCAGGCCAGTGGCAGTGAAGCTCGAGAGGGACTGTGCTGGAGAGAGGGTGCTGGGAAACCTAGGGAGAATTAGGCAACGACTTGGGAATGTGACAGGCTAATCTCTAACACCCAAACGATATAAGCGTCTCACAGAAATCCAACCCTGGGAATAAAAAGTTTGCAAATTGCAGACGTTATATTAACAGGGGTTCATAAGGCACTCACTGGGGGCTGCATGTGTAAATTTTCCAGGTAATTAACAGTTGCAGCGCTAGTGCTGAGAGACCTCATGAAAGTCAGGATTTTCAAAAGGATGTGGCACCTATATTGTGGACTGTTGGCAAGTATGGCTGGTATGCTGTAAATGTAAATCTGGGAGGCAACATTTTTAAAATGGCCTGGTTAAAACAAACTGACCAAAAAAAAGGCTTTAGTCACCTCTGTGTTCCAGATACCTCTTCACTGCTCACCAACCCACATATATGCCTACTTCCCAGCAGATCACATTGCATTTCCATTTTACCCTGAGGTCAAGTCTGTGGTATATAGGCATTCAAAGTCACACCTATTCATAGAACTGATTTTACAGGCTAATAACTCTTCAGGGCCAGGGAAAGGAGAGTAGGATTTTAATGCAGATAAAGGCAGGGCATTGGAAAATAATTTTAAAAGTCTCTGCTATAAGGAGAGAAGGGAGTACCTGCTGTCAAATTTATAATGCCACAGCACCTAATAAAAAACAAAATTTAAGCCACTAGAAAGGCCAAACGCTGCGCTCTTTCGCCTACATGCATTTTCTTTTCTAACACATTTTCTTTGCTGCTGCTGGCTCCAGCACAATCACCTCCTAAATTACTTGGCCTACATTACATCTCACTTTCTCGGGGAAACCGTAAGTGTCATTTAGTACGTTGAGGTGATGTAACAGTCCTCGGTATGTAAAATATTATCATCTTCATTTAAAGCCCTAGTAACTACGTACATGAATGACTAGAGATCCTTAGTAAGGTCTGTCTGCAAAGGTCACATAGGATTATTTTGAGTGTAAACTGCAGAAATGGTTTCTGGAATGGCTATGTGGGATTATTGATATGAGGAGCATAAACAGCAGTATTTATTCCACCTATATCAAAAATGGATCGAGATGTATATGATTTACAGCCTTGTGTGAAGTGGAGTACTACAAAGGATGGTTAGCTCACTCTCGCTGCATGTAGACCACTGGAACTTGGTGCTGCTCAAGGCATTTGCTCTTGTTTTGTCCAACAGAATCCCAAACTAATGAAGCTGTCGGCATAATCTGACAGGTAGAAACATCTAAAGGGGGAAAGATACATGGCTCAGAGCAGCACTTCTTTGGAGCTATCTCATTAGTCATATGCAGGAAATCAATCAGGAGTGCAGTGGGGCTCTCGTAATTCAAACAAAAATAAAATTTATGTATTCTTCATAATCTATGCAGGGGACTATTTTAGCTACATGCTGCAGAGCTTTTCTGACTCTGAGACAAGTTTTTGTGGTATTCCTACAGGGACCTCCGGGTGCAGAGAGGTTGACAGTATCTCCCTGAAGACATTTGCTTAAATACATGGCCCCGCTACCCTGCCTGTCCTTGTAGAAGTCACAACAGGCTGAAGAGCTGGTCTGAGTGCTCTGCCGGTGAAGCACAGAGGTAAAAGGGGGTGAGATTTCCTTCTTGGAAGAAACCTGAGCTGGTTTACTGCACAGACATGCAAGATTTGTAGATAGCCTGAACCTAGTGTGAGGGCAGCCTGCTTATGAGAGGCCCTGTAGATGGGCAATGCCAGGTCCTGAGGACAGCCTGAGATTTAGAGCAGGCTTGCCCTTCTCCCTTGATCTCAGAGCTGAGTACTCACTTGTCACCATGCTGGAGCCCATGTGTACATCCAGAAGGTTTCTGTGTCCCCTTGCTCATTTTGCTGCTTCTAAATAATCTCCTGATCACCTGTAATCTCCAGCTGCCTTTCTTTACTCTCCTGCTTATCTCGAGCTGTGGGGCTGGTAGGGCCATCTCTCCAGTAAACACTCATGGCACCCATCACAAAGCAGGTGATTACCTCTCTGGACTGCTCAGCGCAACACAAAAGTTGTACCAGCAGATCCCTGCACCTGAAAAGAGCAGGTAGAGGGTATCTATTTGGCAGCTGAGGTGCTAGAGATGTATCCTATTAAAATCTCATTCAAGCAAATCACTTCTTCAGACTCATCTTTATCCCGATTGAGGCCCCGCTGTACTAATTTTGGGAACAGATTTCATTCTTGCTGACCAAAGACAGATCCTACCTTTCTTTTTTGGCCAAGAGGGCTCAATTATGTTGGCTAAAGGGGCAGCAGTAGCAGTGTTATCTTTCTTCTCTTTTTATAACCTAATGAAAAAGTATAAGAAAGATGCTTAGAAACAATAGAGTTGACTCATAAGGGGATGACTGTATATGACTCATAAAATGTGAAATTATTCCAAAGACTTGAGGTACATATACGTGCACTGAGACTTGGGCTTGGGGGGGGGGGTATTTTTCATAACTGGAAGAAGAATACTTGCGATGTATTTTGAGATGTGCCTGACATATAAAATAATGTGTTCCTTCCTGTTGGATGTGTGGCTTATAGGATTTAGTGGCCTTTCTGAAATATTCCCAGTCTTTGAGGAAGTCCTGCATTAATCACATTCCCCACATCTTTTGCTTTAACTTGGAAGGCTGTGACTGATGGCTGGTACAGTGGGCAACGTAACTTCCTAAAGCGATTTGTTAGAGACAGCCTGGGAAGGAAGGGTCCCAAACCAAGGGGTAACCTGCAATGTTCCCCAGTGTCCTCCTGGGATTTTGCACTGACTGAAATTGACTCTGCCATTTCGCTTTGAAAACTAGGAAAGCTTGATTCAGAAATGTCTGCACAATGGACAGACACCCTGAGAATTAATGGCTTGTCCCTTTAAGCAGTACAATTAAGCACTAAGTGGTAAAGATGTGCACCTTCACTGTTACAGCCTCTCCGACCTACCCTTGTGATCAATCAGCTGTCCTGTTCAATTAGAAAAGAAAAATGTTACTTGCCTTCCCTCTGCCAAGGGTGTCCTTGCAGTCAGCTGGGTGGAGGCACTAACCTGACCCCCGAGAACCAGACCTCTCAGGGTCACCACAGGACAAGCTCCTTGCCTGGGGAGCTTCATTGGTTTCCCAGCTCTCTGTTACCATGTGCTGGCAAGGAAAGGCAGCGTGACGGATTAATGAAACCAGCCTGTTTGAATGGGGCTACTAAGTTATGGATGTTTCCCCTGTATCTGCGTCGTTCTCCTGGATTATAATCAAAGCTGGTTTATTCCTGAATAGGAATAAAAGGTCTTGGGCTCACACCTGCCAACATTGGTTTCCAATACTGTGACATTTAGTATCATCTTGTCCCATTAACTTGCAACCTGAAGAATATAAAGGTCTTAAAGGAACAGATCATGATAAAACAGAATAGTTCACACATCCGAATTGCAGACCTATTAGTCCACAGGGAAAGATGTCTCCTTCCCTCTTGGTATTTTTCTTTGTTTGGCTGCACATAACAGAAACAGTGGCTTTTCCTCACATGTGTCCAGGTCCTTACTGCCCTTGAACTCTCTGCCATGCTCCAATTATTGAAATGCCTGAACAGTCCAAAAGAAAGGAGCACATCTTCGGCATACTTATTATTTAAAATGAATTAGTTTGATGTGCATCTTGTGCCACATAGGATTGTTTAACATGTGGATACCTTCTGAGAAATCCCAGCAGCTTTGCAGTTGCTGCAAGCAGATGAGTCACTCCTCTGCTTTCTCACCTTTTTAAAGAGTGATCAGATGAGGTAGAAGGGAAAATGCCAACATAGATCGATTGGTCTTTTGAGATGCATCCCAAGTGACATCATTTCCAAGATGATGTTTGCACGCTGGGCTATACGCATGCTTGGGTGGGAGCGTTCAGCACTTTCCTTCTCTGCCAAACCAGCTGATGTGAAATCAGAGGCTGGAAGATTTTACTAGGAAATGTGCACCTTGTAGCAGCCCCACCTGTTAGACGTGGTACCCAGCATACTAGGGATGGACGTTCAAGCACTGGTAACCTCTTCTCTCCACACTCTTCTTGCAATTGTTTATCAAAAGGAATGTGAAGAGGCTGTCGCAAAAGTGTGCTGTGCTACAAATACAAATACAAAAAGTGGCTTTGCTGTTCTGAATATGAGCCATTCCGTGACTGCAGCAGAGGCAGCTGCTGACAGAAGGCTAAATGGTTCAGCAATAGCAGACACCAGGATTAAGTGTGAAATTTGGAAACAGCCTCTTAACTTGCACAGGAACTTTAATGTGTGACATCAAAGATTATTGGTGTTGTCAGGCATGCATTCTCACAGCAAGCTTGTTTTGGGTCCAGTTTTCCTCCTGGAAAAAAATAAGAGCAACAATTTGTGTAAATCTTTGCAAATTCTTAGTCTCTGTTGAAGCTTGGGTCTGTTGCTCCCCTCTACAGCCTATCGCCCATATCCCAGCTCCAGCTGGGATCCATGCAGCGGTGTTCATGCTCTGGTGTGCATATGCTAACGATGTATAGTATTTTAGAGAACAAGGTGCCTTCTGAAAACTCCGTATGTGATGAATTAACCCTTTCAGTCTTGTGTGTGTCCTGCACCAGACTTACCCACCGACTACATAGAATATACAGAAACCTAAGACTATCTAACTCTGGTTCACAGTGTCGATGTACTCAGGGCACAGGACAACCCCTATTTCCTTGGGACTGTTTTTTGGTTTGTTTTCCTTTTTACAAATAGCAAATATAATGTGTTAGAGACTTTATGGGACACAGAAGGTAGCTTTTTGTGGCAACTACGGTTTGGAAAAGGTGACAAATATTAGATCCCCATATTACAAAGTGCAGCACTCCAGCAGCGTGATACTTGGAGCTAAGAACCACAGGCAGATTCATTGATTCCTTCTTGCTTGTACCAAAATCAATAAGCTAAGTCGATATTAACACTGTAACAGAGGCTTGGCAAGTGATCCAGAATCCTTGGCAGGAGTTAAAAAAAATCACTGGATTTGTAGATTCACTAATCCACAAATCTTTTTCGTTTTCAGGAAAAGAGTAATTTTAATTATGTTTGAACACGGAGTTGGCCGTGTACAGTGGGAGAAAAGTGAACTGCTCTCTTCTGATGAAATCAGCACAGGATGGGGGGATAACTCAGCACGATTTCTGGTTTCACAGTGGAAATCATCATTAGGAATTTGCCAATGTGTAGCTGGGATGGTTTTGAAACTGTGCTGGCCTGAGTTGACTTCATTTTTTTCCATCACAGACAAGTGGTTTTTGCTGTAGTGTTTATTTAACACATGAAGCAGGGCTTTTCCTGTTCCCTTTGAGAGACACTGTCACAGCTCTGTGAGGTGCTTGTTGCAGGAACATTTTCCTGGTGGATTTCCTTTGTGTTTCTTCCCATTTTTCATCATTAGAATTGGTTAATGTATGTATGGGAGGAAGTTTTTAATTTTAGGGAATTTGTTGTAAATCCATCCACACCATTCATCCTTTTTAAAGGGAAAGACGTGTAATTGGCAGCATCAGAAGGTTTGATGAGAGACTTTGCTGGACTCTCAAAGGTTCAAGCAAGCTCTTTCCCTAAGTGGTAACAAGTGACGTAATTTTCTCACCCTCCTTCCCTCCTCTTTACTGGAGACTTCAGGCAAGCTCTGAACTTTCATTGCACCCTCGTTTTGCTGCTGGTTTCCTCGAGGTCTTTCCCCCATCCCTCTGTCCTCTCTAGAAGTGGCTGGGCACCAACCTGGGAATGATGTGTTCCCAGCCATGCTGGCGTGTGGAGCTCTGGGAGGGGAGGGCTGCAGGAGGCAGCCCCTTTCAGCCAGTTCCAGTTGGTTCTAGCTGGCTCCACCCAGCTCCAGCTGGTTCCAGCCAGCTTCAACAGATCCACAGAACTGAGCCTGTCAGCAGTGCTGGCGATGTCTCTGGGAAAAGAAGAGCAAGGAGGCCAAAGTGGCAGAAGGAGGAGGGTGAGGAGATGCTCCAGGTGCCAGAGCCAGTGCCACCTGCAGGCAATGGAGACCACCATAGTGCAGCAGGTACCTCCAGCAGCTTGTGGAGAGGACCACAGTGGAGCAAGGTACAACCTGCAAAAAAAGTGGAGCAGGGGGAAGGTGTGAGGAGGAGGGAGTGGCAGTGTTGACCTCAACCCCCTGTTCCCCATCCCAAGGAGGAAGTAGAGGAGAGAGGAATGAAGGAATGAGGTTGAGCTTGGGAAAAGAGATGTTGTTTTAGTTTTGCTTTGTTTCTCACGCTCCAGATCTACTTTAATTGTCAATAAATTAATTTTCCCCATGTTGAGTCTGCCATGCCCGTGACAGTAATTGGTAAGGGATGTCACCGTCTTTACCTTAACCCACAAGCTTTTTCATCTATCCTGGTTTCAGCTGGGATAGGGTTAATTTTCTTCCTAGTAGCTGGTATGGTTCTGTGTTTTGGATACATATTGTATGTATGATATATTTGGATCCATATTGTATGTATAAAGTCATGCCCGTGTATATTTATATAAGTAACAAAATATTTTAGAAAGAATAACTTACGTTTCTCTTCCTAGCAAGTGGCTATGCCTCCATGTAATTTAATGGTGTATTTACTGAGTAGACATCCCTGATAATGTCAGGACGGAAAGAGAAGTAAAATTTGAATAGACAAGCCTTTGTGGGACAACTGCAGGTGGTATAAACACAGAGGGAGGACAGGTGGTTCTGAAAGCCTTGTCAGATGCACTGGTTTCCAGCTATGAGTGTCCGCTCTCAGCACACAGGCAGAGAATATATGAGAGCAGGGAAAAAGCATATTTATTCAAGTAGGATCTAACTGTGAGTTAGAGTGAGAGGAGGGTGCAGAGCCATCCCCCTGGAGAAAAGCTCCACATTGGAAGTGACCCCTTAATCCTACTGCTGATTCCCAGGACTCCTGCTTCCCGCTTGCAGAGACCAGCTAAACATCTTTGATCCTGTGCAGGGCTTGACCCTGTAGGAGAGAATCGGGACTGCAAGAAAGTAATCAGTGACTTGGCTCCTGCTTTTTATGAAGTGTACAGAGAAAAGCAGCAAGAGAAAACCTTGCAATGGGGGAATGGAAAAATTGGGCTGTTGCTTAGGCAGTGACCTAACCTGGGATGCTGAAGGTGGCAGGATGTGTGTTGAAAAATCACTGTGGAGGAGCAGGATTGTCAGCTGTCCCACAGGGAGAGGTACCTGACTCCTTCGTAGCTTCTCTTCTTTCTTTGGCACTTTAAGATTTAAGGATAGTTTGTCCCATTGTAAAGGTGCACAGCTGCTGTGCTGGGAGAATTGCATTTACACGTTATGTACATTGAACTTCATAGTATCTTACCTGTAAGAGAACTGTTGCCTTGTTTCATTGCAAAGTGGAGAAGAGGAGACTGAGGGGTGACCTCATTAATGTTCATAAATATGTAAGGGGCAAGTGTCAGGAGGATGGAGCCAGGCTCTTCTCAGTGACGTCCAATGACAGGACAAGGGGCAATGGGTGCAAACTGGAGCATAAGAGGTTCCGTGTAAACACAAGGAAACACTTTTTCACAGTGAAGGTGACAGAGCCCTGGAACAGGCTGCCCAGAGGAGTTGTGGAGTCTCCTTCTCTGGAGGCATTCAAAACCCACCTGGATGCGTTCCTGTGTGACCTGCTCTAGGTGATCCTGCTCTGGCAAGGGGGTTGGACTCGATGATCTTTCGAGGTCTCTTCCAATCCCTAGCATTCTGTGATTTGGTGATTCTATGATTCTGTGAGATGGTCACAGGTAGGTGACAAATACATAACAAAACCTATGCGAGCGAAAATAGCTTTGGTATTTATCCAGTCTGTGAAGAACAGTGAGAACAACTGTGTGTGAATCACAATAGATGTGTCAGATAGTTCTTTCTTTACTGCAGTTTCCTGGAAATTACAAGGCTGGTTTTAGTTGCTGATAATTTTGTGAGACTTTGATTGCTTGGGTTGATCTCTACAAACACAGGTGTAGGCTGACATTCTAAAATTGCTATTATTTTAGCCAAATCTGTTCACCTGTTTTAGGAAACAAGGTATCAAGAATGCTGCTTTGATCTGTACATGCTGAAAAATACTGGAGACCTTTTTCGGAGCAGTGTGGATGGTGGTGGCTGTTGCCTCCAGCATGTGGCTTTATGCTCTGCTGTGCAAAATGATACTAAGCTTGATGAGGTGGTTGAGGGATAAAGTTTGAACATGATGGAAAGACCTGTTGATTTTAGCAGGGAAAAAAACCCTCAAAGAGCCAAAACTCTTGGAGCAAGTGCCATCCCTTTCTATCCGCTGGCAATGACTGTCGGGTGCAGGTTTCACTCCCACCAAATGCCTGCCCCTGTGTCCCTGGCCCAGGACTGCAGTGCCAGGTGGATGTTTGAGATGACTGCAGCTGTCTGCCCTGGGGGACACTTTTATTGCCCTCTGAATTTGGGCTTGTGCCTCCTTCTTGTGTTTGCACAGGGCAGGCAGGGAAACCATCCTGTTCAAAAGCAGAGCGGGTGGGAGACGAAGAAAATTAGACTTTAGTCCTGGTGTTCTGTGACCTTTGAGCGCACAGTGTTGCAGTGCTAATGATGATATTTACTGTGATCTGGAGGTTATGCACAGATTTATGCTGGAGTCAGCTTTCTGCAAAGCTTCTATGGTCCTGGAGTTCCTTTTTAGAACAGCTGGGACTGGGAAAGGGACAGTCGCTCACAGCTTCAGGACAACACTTCACTCGCAGAAGGGTTCACTTGTGCTGTATCAAACAGGAAAACAACTTGAAATATGCAGTGAATTTTGAATTATAGATGTCCAAAGCCTGCAGAAAACAATGAAGCCATCTCACTTATCATTCTATATCCATGCTTTCTGATTCCCCAGAGACGACCTTGAACACATATTGCTTAAATTTTAAAGTTCCAACAGGAAGGTGTCCAGATTCTCTGTCTTCTTGCTTCTGTTCATTATTTATTTGCTTGTTAACATTGCAGTTGGGCTGAACTGAACTTCCTTACACATTTGCACTATGGATCGTACATATTGCATGCCTGTGGTGGGGTGAGTATGTTAATTCCTGCCACGTACACCCAGCTGCTGTCTTCTGGTGGGCTGGTTATTCCAGATCAGCTCATTGAATTGAGCAGTGACCACACCACTTCTGCATCTGGAAACCCTCCTGAAAGCAGGAATATGCAAACCGTAATCCACACAGGGACCAGAAAGGTTCTGTAGAGCAGGAGGAGGACTTTTCTCAGAGGATCTATGGATGCACAAGCCGAGGTGATTGATCTCAGATTGTGACTAGCTATGCAGCCACACAGGGTCCGCATTCTTCTCAAGACAGCAAATGAGAGAAGACGCCTCATGCCAGCTTTGGTTTGTCTGCTGAGGAAAGAGAGAGTGAACTGCTTTTTGGAAAGCAGGCAGAATGGAGATGCTGACCTGACCCTAAAGCTCTGAGCAACCTCATCCTATGTCATTACTGACCCCACTTTGAGCCGGGGTTGGACTAGAGACCTCCTGAAGTCCCTTCCAGACTGAATTACCCTATGATTAATGCATTCAACAGCTGCCTCAGAAATTTCTACCACCGTAGACTCCTCAAAGGCTTTGCATACTGAGCTGAAATGATACTAAGCAGAGCTGGAATTGCAGGCAACTTATGAGGAACTTGCACCAGGTCCTGGGTGTCCTGGTACCCAGAGCCACAGGAGCATCCTGCAGAATGTGGTGGTTGTTCAGCCTGTATGTCCCTCTAGGACTGGGCTTATGGCAGAGACAGCACTGTGATTATTACCTGTGATTAAACCCTCAAGGAACAGAACAGCTGGGAAACATGGGGTGCTGGTATCTTCTGGTGTCAAAAAAAGGTAAATGTTGACCTATTCAGCAGTAAATCAATATGGATATTTGTCACTCTTGCTGAATGTTAAATTCTGGCTCCACGCCTGTGGTTTATTCTTTCTTTCAGTCCTTATTCATCTTCTGTCCTTCCCCTTTTTAAAAATTATTTTTCAGATGCCTACATGAGCGGCTTTGAAAAATGCATAGTGTGTTTTTCTTATGTTTCTGCCCAGTCTAAGAATAAATTATAGCTTAAGCTTGGGAATGCTACATCTGTCACTGGTTGTAAAGCGCCCTTGAAGAATTTTGCCTTGGCAAGCCATAATTGCTGATAACTGCTCCTTTTATGTAAAACTGGGTGCATGTGGGGCTGCTAATGTGACGGTGGGCTCAGCGGAGGCGTGCAGCTGCAGTGAGCAGGGCACCTTCACAGGCCCTGCTCTGCATGGCGATGGGATGGGTGCCCCTGGAAGCTGGTTTTTGAACCATCCTTTAGCTACCTGCAAACAAACCGTGTGGTATTGAACTCAGAGAAAAAACTACTTACTGAAATTCCTGCTCGTCACTAAATTAGTCTTCAGCATTTATTGTTAAATGCAAGGAAATCTCTTTTGAGCTGTGGTTACTTCTATTGCCTGGCTCCCTTGCCTTCGGTGGCAAATACAACAGCAGTGCAATTGTGCTGCCAGCTCGGCTCATGGGACTCTCATTGAATTACTACCCCACCTTACCTGCTTCTCCCTTATTGTAGAAGCAGATACTGCCTAGCAGAAGCTGGAAGTACAAAGTTGCAAGGCTGCCAGCCCCATTCTTGGCCTCCAGATGTGGTTATGGTGCTGAGTGAGCAGCCTCGCAGCCACTGAGCTGTGGTAACCCGTGTGTACCTTGCAGGAAATAAGGTGACTCTTCTTCTGCTCCTTCAGCAAAGGAGCAACTGCGAGACGGGTGGTAGGCGGCAGGGATGTTAAGCTAAGGCTATGTGCTATGCTGAGCATCATGTAGCGCAGTCTCTTCTTGCTTTGAGGCTTTGCCAAAGCATATTGACATCGCTGGTAGTCTGACCACCTGGTTAACAGTCCCAGCGACAGGTACTGTCACAACAACAACTCTGAGCACAGTGTGCAAACCGTTAGTTAGTTAGCATCTAGCTGCTGAGCTTCACCCCATCAAAAATGGGGTGATTATAGAGCACAGTGGGGCTCAGTGCAGCGTGTGAAGCGCGTGTTCAATGCTATATGGCTAATAGTACAAATTGTAATACCTGACATATCTGGAAAGGTCAGCAAGCAATGCAGCTGGGTGGCTGTCTTGCCATTGGAATGACTGTCTCTCTGCAGCCTGTTGTCAAGGGCTGATCCAGCATATGGGTGCTCCAGCGGGGCTGGCACTCAGTAAAATTTTTGTTTTTTTTTTTTTTCTTCCAGGGTACAACAAAACTCTGAGTCCCAGTGTGGTACATGATGCAGAGATGCAGGACTCAGCAGGAGAAGATAGCCCAGGTTCAGTAAGTCTTTGTTCTTGGCTTGTTAACAGGTAACAATTAAGTGACTGTTTGCTGTTTGTGCAAAAGTGGCACTTCCCTGGGTGCTAGTGCAGGAAAGTCCTCAAGCTGGGAGGTGTGATAAGCAGCATGACGTGCTGGGAAAGGATGGAGAGGACAGGCTCCTTCAGATGGCCTTGTCATCAGCATCTCTATATGGTGAAGCTACAGCCTGAAGGAACTGTTTGCTGAAGGGTGAAGGGTACCATGGCTGGATTATTATTTTTTTTCTGCCTTGAGATTTTTGTGGTCTCTGCTGTTGAAAGGGGCTCAAGGGGTTCAGGAGGAAACCTTTAGTCCAACTGTGTACAGAATCTTATGCTCTTGCGATCAGGGCTGTTGAGTTGCCTCCATTTTATATGCTCATTGAGAGATGGGCTCCAATTATGATTTGCCACTTTTGGGTGCTTTGTGCTTCCTGAAGTCAGTTTTGTTTCTAAGGAATGTCCACTGAGAAATACAGAAACCGGGATGGTCTGAGATCACCAGCAATTTTTGAAAGTTTTGACTTACATTCCTTGGAAGGTACAGTGAGATCCAGCATAGTTCTCTGTGTGTGTGTATTGCCAGCTGAGACTTGGCACGGGGCTGGACACAAACGTACCATGAGAGATGGGACCTGCCCTGAGAAAAGCCCCATCAGGCTGTACCAAGAGAAGATGCACAAAAAGAATAAATTTCTGTGGATTGTCTTCTCCTCATCGTAATGCTCTGCCAGCTGAACCATCAAACCTTTTGGGTCTGTAGTTGGTTCTTTCCAATGCCAAAAGAATTAAAGGCAGTATAGCCCTATATATCACCAGTTAAATGAGTATGTTACCCATGTCTCCCAGATCTGATCATCATTCTGCCCGCAATACGTTGGGAGTTTGGGCCACTGACTTAGCTTTTACCCTATGAACTTGAAGGAAGGTACAGATCTTACTGCTGCACTATTTCACCTGCCAAGTTTCATACAGTGTCCCTGGGCTTCTTAGAAGGCAAGGTGCACGCAGCTCAAACCATGCCCTCACAAAATAGAAAGCAAAGGTGACATTACCTAAGGGATAAAAATCAGGGTTTTAATAGATGGAATGAGGTGAAGAAAGATGGAAATATGAGGTGAAATAAATTTTGCCATAGTTCTCTCACAAATTGTTCTAGACATGTAAATATTGCATAACCCATATAGGTCACCTGGGGATCTTTATTATAGACTGGGAAGACTCAAGAGTAGACTAGGAATATTTGGTAGGATTATGCCCATTAAGGACTAATTATACCTATTCTACAGATGAATAATATAGATATATAAAGGTATTATCACACTTGTTTCATTAAATAAAAGTTCTGAGGTTTAGAGAATTTGGAATACTTGCTCTTCATAGCAGAATGTCCTTCATTTCCCTGGTAGACGGACACACCAAACATTTTGCCTGAAGAATACAAGAGAACAATGAGGAAAACTGAAGTGTTTAAATGTGCTAATGAACAATGCTCTCTCGGTGTTACCTGGCACAACTCGGGGCTGTCAGAGGTCTTGGCTAGCAAGCACATAACTTGATAAGAAGAATTCGATTTTTCTATGAGTAACTGAATTTTTAATAGAAAAGATGGGAGGACCCAAGGAGATTTTGGAGGGACAGCATTCACGGTTCAGGCTACAGAATAATTTTGCAAAGGAAGTAAGTTCCTTTATAAGGAAGAAAAGTTCCTTGCGGAAGCTTTTTCTGCAGCACTTTGTTTACTTTGCTCTGCAGAACCTGGTGTGTATTGACTCCAGCACCACTGATTTTATGTTGCAGTGATACTCCTTGGGGCTGGTGGTTCAAAGCCTTGTGCTGTTGCCTTACAGCCCATGATAGATTCACCTGGAGGAGAACATTGTGTAGGCATATGCTGAAGTGCGACTCCAAACTGCTGCATTTAATATTATCAAAGACCTCTGCAAAATAAAGTTAGAAAGGAGAGCACATCTAAGTCTGTTCCCCTGATAATCAGATATTCTTTGACTTGCAGTAGCTTTGGGGCACGTTACTGCAGGATCATAGAATTAAACAGATACTTTAAAAGTCCTAGTGCAATTATTGATTTCTTCAGACAGTTGTGGTTTAGACATAGAAGCAAGGGAAGTGGGTGCCTTTGCAAGCAAGAACAGCCGTGGCATCCACGTGGAAGTGGCTGTTACATCTCAGCATGGAAGATCACCACAGTTCTTACTTGTAGCTGAGTCCTTTTTCTCTCCCTGGGTTTAGTGAAGAGACTCATGCAAGCAAGACAGAGGAGAAGGTGGCCTTAATGGTTCAGCTCCATGACTACATTAGTGCATACAATTATTTAGAGACCAATATGACTGCAGGTATCTCCCATAGTCACAGGCAATACTGAACAAGTCATCTACTTAACGGGGACTGAATATCTGAAACCGCTTCAGTTGTGTGGATGAGTGGGTCCTTTCTAGGTATATAAATCTGCAAATGTATAGTAGGCTATAAAATTTATGAGCACTTTAGCTCTTATAAATTTTTATCAGGAGTGGCCTTGGTTTTAAACCAAGGGTTGCTATTAGTCTTACATGCGGATTTTCATTGTTATTAGCCTTCTACTCATCCTTTGCCTTATGTGGGGAAGAAAGGGAGAAAGTGAATCTAAAGCAGAGGGAAAGAGGCAATTTGGTTCATTGGTTGAAAGTAGTGAAGTCATCTTCAGGTCCACAGATCGGTAAAGATTATACAATCCAGATGGGAGGAATTTGAAGGAGAATATTCCCATTAAATTCTAACTGCCTAAATGCAGCATTCCTAAAATAAAATATCTATCAAATAAATCACCGATCACTACACCTAGATGGAAAAGAAAAGGTTTTCTTGACAGAGTTTAACTCAATTAAGGATGTAAAACATAGCGATGTTGGAGTATGCTGAACTGACATTGTGAGGAAGGAATTGGTCACTCGAACCCTAGCTCCGCATTTCTGTGCTTCTTTTTCAGTGATTCAGATGTGTGTAATTCGGATGAATCCTGTCAAAGCATGTGCAGGGCTGGAGCATGCCTGGGACCAGGGGAGGATGAGGCAATGCAGAGCCAGGCTGCAGAGCAGAGCCACTTACAGGCATCCTGGGAGAGTCACGGGAGGGCACAGGACATTTAGTTCTCGTCGACTAGTTGGTGGGCTAGAAAAACTAATCCCAGTACTGTGTAAGGATATATCCACGCTCCATTGCAGACTTTGGACCAGTCTTCATTACTGTCAGTGTGTGCTATGTTCTCACTCCTCTATTTCCTTCTCTCCTTCCATGCTTGCTTTCTTTTTTTGTCATGGAGTCGAGTCCTTTTTTCTCCTTTTATAAAAAAGAAAAAGAACTGCTGTTAGGATTATGTCCTATTACTTAAAGTGCTTGTTCTGCTACATATACACGTAAATTTAATTATATTGGCAATATGAAAGATGCATGAAGGTTCACTTTTGGGAAGTATGCCAAAGATATCTTCTGAATGTGTAGCTGTTTGATGTAGGCTCGTGCATGGTAATTGAATTACTGATCAAGAACTGTATCAATGAAATAATCTTGGTAAATTCTGTGTACTTAAGTAACTATAGCCTTGAGGCTGTGGTAACTGCAGTAACCCTGTTATTGATTTTTTTTTTTTTTGTTGAATATGCATATTTTATACCTCTTAATAAAACTGTCCTTTTCTAGCTGTTTCCATGTCCTTTGTAACTGAGGGGTTTTTTTCAATCACTTGTGAAGGATTTTCCTGTCACTGCTTATACTAAGGGACTTCTCAAAAGTCCTTCTGCCAGCCCCATTGTTGTGTTTCTTCTCGGCCATGGGGAATCCTGCTGCAATGCCACTCCAGTGAATCTCCTTCTGCTTCCCGCTCCCTCTTCTGTGGCCCTTGTGAGACAGGAAAAGTAGGACGTTCTCACTGCTTTCTATACAAAAAGTCCGTGCTAATTCTGCTGGAGTTTTGAGGGAAAGCCCATTTACATCTTCTCCATTACTTCCTCCTGGTCCGCCTGTTCCTATCTACCCTTCTTATCATCAGAGAGACTTAAGGTCAGGGAATTGGAGTATGACAATAGCATCTGTCTCTGATGCGTCTCAGGGACCAGAAGTGAATTCATCAAGATTCTATTTATATTATGGATTCAAAATGCATTGGTTTATCTTTCCCTTTCTTTCTTGTACATTTTTTTCCCCTCCTCTTGAGTAGGCTGCTCTATAGTTAATCTCTGGTCCAAGGGATAGCTAAATTGGTGTTCTTCAGTGTTGCTATCAAATTGCAGAAAAAACAGCTGAAGTGAGCATCATCCTGGGATCACCTTCTGCCAACAACTGTTGAAGAGGCTTCAAGACAGCATGGGATGGCAAATATAGTAACTCCATGAATACATGACCCTACCCGCTTATATACAGGGGCATGTATGGTATGTGGTGGATAGACTTGAATAGGAGTTGTTTTGCAGACCTTGATTTTGGAGTCAATCTGAATCCCAAAGTGAGAACTGTGCATGTATTTTCCACTTTTCCTAGAGCAAAGCTGTTTACTTCACCCTTTTCAATACTAGACATGATATAGTATAGAAGGCAATACTATAAATGACTGATAAAGGTCATTCAAACTCGGTTTTGGATATAGGCATTATACATAAACTTCTATAGTATGACATCAGCAAAAAGCCCAGTCTTAAAAATGGACCTAAACCTTCTGTTGTGAAATGTATGATTTATGAAATACACTTAGTCAATTCCTGTTGGTATTTTAGAGACTGAAGGTTTTAAAGAAAATTTCTGACTTGCTTGAAATCATTCGTTGTTCACTGCATTATACAAGGTATTGTTACAAGCCGGATCTGACACGTTCCTTTAGCAGCTATTGTCTCTGGTGGCTGGTTNTTCAAGACCCGCCTGGACACCTTCCTGTGTGATGTCATTTAGGTTCCTGCTCTGGCAGGGGGATTGGACTTGATGATCCTTTGAGGTCCCTTCCAATCCCTAACATTCTGTGATTCTGTGATTCTGTGGTTCCAGCAATTCCTTCATGCATTCTGGAGGTTTTCTGGTGAAATTGAACCCCAGCATTGCACTCAAGAGAGAGGACATGCAGAACCTGGCTTTGTCAGCTGGAGAAACAGCACTTGGGGATGTATTAAGAAGCTGGATCAGACACAGCCAATGTGTGGGGAATTCAGCAACTGCTATTCAGGTTTCATGGGCAAAAGCTCGTCTCTGGAGCTGCACAATCACTGAAAGAAATCCCTCGGTGATCAGACTTCTGGCAAGAACTGAGCAGGTCTTGGACTGTGTAGCCTGACTCACAAGGAAGGAAAAGCATCAGGCAGCTGTGATGAGACCTCTGCTAAACATGCCCTTCTCTATCCAAGGGAAATCTCACTCTTCACTTTGAATGTTGCCAGCTGTCTCTGCCAAAACTGGAGGAACAGTTTTTATTCTTCTTCTTCAGGATCTTGTAATTTTTGTCCTTTGCTTTGGTGCGTTTTTTGATTTGTTTTTTTTTTTTATTCTTTGGGGTTTTCTTTATAATTTTCACTTAAAGAAAAATCAAAAATCAAAATCAGAAATTACCAGGCATTAATATGTTTCTACTTGCTGCTTGTGTTCACATGGAGAACTTCTGCTAGCAAAAAGAATTCATTGTTTCCTCTTGTTTGTTCTTATTAGGGCCGATGTTTGAAACAATGGAAAAAGAAATGTTTGATTTTCTTAAACTTGGATTACTTATAAAAGAGATACAAGAAACAACATGTCTTCACGAGTAAACTGAACAGAAGTGATGTAAATACCTCTGAACATGAGCTTTTAGATTGTGATCTAGCAAAATGAATGCTGTAACTGTTTTTTCTTTGATGCTTGAGGTGAGAAAAAGCCAACGTTTGGCATCACATTCATAAAAATAACATCCTATTTCTTGTCACTGATAGCAAATGATGCAAGAACTGCAACATCAAACAATGTTTTCCACCTTTTGTTCCTTCCCACAAACCACTCTTTGTGGCATTCTGTCTTAACATGATCAAACTGTAGTTTCATTCAGCATTTTTTAAATTTTTTTTGCTTCCTATTAAATAGAGCATCCAAAGGAGGTTGGGAAAAAAACAGCTGTCTGAGACTCAGCTGTAGAAATTGTCATACTTGGTCTACTCCTTTAAATATTTGTTAATTTTTTATTTATTTATTTTTCATATCTGCAGTGTGTTTAGGTCAAGGCATAGTCAGGCCAGAACCTATAATGGCAGTTGGAGAGTGGATCAGACCTCAGTACAGCACTGTGGGAGTAGGGGACGTTGCACCTGCCTTAACAAGGTTCAGATCTGAGCCTCCTGAGCATCCACAGGCACCTGTCCTCTCCCTGCTTTCATGGGCCTCTAGCTAGTCCCTGCTTTCTCCTGGTGCATTGGTCTCCCATGTGTGCAACAGTGAGATTTCCTGCCAGGGAGCGAAGCTGGGTTTTCACAGCTGCTAGCCCCATGCGGACCTGCTCCATCACCAGCGTTTCTAACAGCTGCGGCAGTAGCGGTATATATGGATAAAACTAAAGGATTATAGACAAGATTTTGGTCCTGTGGGGCTTGGTAAGGATGCCTGACCTCAGCAGAGTGCATCAAATCACAGCAGTGGAGGGCATGACTTGTCTCTACGCATTCCCTCTCTGCCACATTAACTTGATTCAGAGTGGCAAGGATTGTGGTTTGGGGGCTGGTACCTAAACATGAGGCAGAGGTCAACAATAAGGATGCATTTATGGTTATTTTTATACAACGCTGTGGCCCATGAAAATTCTGAAGTCCGTTTAATGCTTTTCACTCGGAGTAATTGATGCACAGATTGTCTCAGACCTTTAAAATCAGGAACACCTCAGGCTTTGTGGTACTGTCTCTTCGCTTTACCCCCTCTGCCTTTTTCTACCAGTCCTGTGCAGTTCAAGAATTGCATTTCTCTCACCTCTGTTGTACAATTCAACTCCAATTGCACTAAACACCAGAGGCCAATTCTTTGTAAAAATCAGCCAGTAGTGCCACTGGACAGCATTAAGTAAGAGCAGCTTCTTCCAGCTTTACGCCTCAAGAAGCCATCCCTGTGTAACCCAGGCTTGGGGATGGGATTGACATGAAGCTTCCTTCGAACCTCTGTCAGCAATCTGGGGAAGGGGGGCTATACCTGACTTACACCCTCTTTGTTGCATCTCTCCTGTTGTTGTGGAGAGAGGCGGTTCCCTTTGCCGATAGGCAGTCTTGCTCCTGCAACATGGAAGTTAATTTTCTCAGTGTTAATCAGATTTTGAGTCCCTTTTAAGTCATGGGATGTAGTTTTAATAGTAGTCATTTATCTGTTTTTAAAGAGTCCTCTTAAAGCTGTGCCTTCTCAGAAGGTCTTTAAGAACTCTGTGTTGGTTTTTTAATTTATTTTTAATAATATGAAAATTTGCTTGAACTCCTGAAAAAATCTATGGTGTTTCTTACTGCCTGCTGCCCAGAGAAGATGGAGAAGAGATGCTGAAGAAGATGAGTGCTGTTTCCCTTCACGGGAGCATGGCAAAGGACTAGGAAGAGCTGGTACTGCTGGAGCACCACCTGCACTGAGCTGCGAGGGACTTGTCTGTGCCCACCAGAGATTGGCTGGTATTAGGCTGCCCTCAAGCATGATATAGGTGATGATTATTTGCAGATCTTCCTGAAGAGTCAGAGTGTCTCCCGTTCCCCCTTAGTGAACAAACCTGGCACTGAATGTGTGTTAACTTCATTCGTGGCTTTCAGAGATTCATGATAGGTATTCTAAAAAGGGAAATAGATGACAAAAGTGATCGATGAGGGAACTCAGAGGGAGGGGAAAAGGGAAGGGAAAAGGGAAGGGGAAGACCTCTCCCCTACATCATCCAAAGAAAAGTTCAATTGTTCATGAAGAGCTGTGAACAGATTTCAAGGAATAGTCACTAATCTGATTAATGTATCGAGTTAAAAAATGTCATAAAAGCAATCCTTGAAACGTTTTCCAAGGCATACTCAAACATTTAAGAAAAGGGAAAAAAAAAAAAGACCTTACGATGTAATATATATGATGTTTTTTCTCAGAAAAAGTATTTAAAATAAGCGACTATGTTTAGAAACCTGTATGAAGAGAGCCCTTTAAAATTCTTTGATAGGAAGGTAGTCCACAGAGATTGCAACTATAGGAAATGTTGCACTACTAACCATGCTTTGCTTTCCTCAGCAAAATGTAGCTAATGAGATGGCTTCAGCTTCCAGTGCTCTTATGAATGCTAAATTCATTGTTTAAAAAAAAAAAAAAAAAAGCAAGCAGGAGTGGGAGTGTTATTTAATAAGAGTGGTAAACGATTGGGCTGTCCCTAGGGGAGCAGTTGCTGATGCAGAATCCAAGCAGAGGTAACGGGCAGGTTTGGTGAAGGGAAGCTATCATTACTGGTTTCAGTTCACATGTAGATTAACAACTTCAGTTTCTATTCCTTTCTTGTGACAGTGCAACTGTTACAGAAGCAAATAATCTGGTTCTATGGGGTGAAAAAACCAATGGATTATAGAAGAAGTTCGGTGCACACACACGGATAAAAGAGAAGGAGGTGATTATCTCAGAGTAACAAGTGCAGAAGGACACAGTGTAGCACAGAGCGAGGTAAAGGTTTAGTAGTTTCTGGACCCTAGATCTGACTCAGTACAAAAGTCTTGGCTAAATATGTGCTTGCTTGTGTGTATGTGTTTTTAATAAACTCTTTTCTGATTGTATTCCTCCTTGAAGTTGTGAATCAGTATCGCTGATAAAATGAAGGTCAGCAGTTTAACAGCATATTGCCAAAAAGGTTTGGAGATGAGTGAAATGAAGTGGTTATCTGAATCAGATATTTTTCCTGCGTGGGACTGAAAGCTCAGATATAATAATGTCACTTGCAGGCATATTTGGGATTTTCCAAAGCAGTAGAATCCAGAATGGTTGGAACAGACAGAGAAATTGAGGGCTCAGTGACAACTCATGGAGATCCTAAGTGATGTTGGGGCCCCATTGTGCAGTACCGTGCTCTGGGCCTGAAAGCTTTTTGCTCTAGTCTCCGATTTACCAGTGAGGTCAACTGATTAAAGTGCCACATGATTTTCTTTCAGTTCAGTGGATCTGAAATACTTAGAACTAAGCTGAACTTCAAGTCGTGCTGTCTTAGAGGTTATAGGGACAAAAAATGAGAGATTATAACATCGGTTAAACTGGGGCAGACCAAAAGTACCTGTTAGGGCTGCCAGTCTCTGGGGTCAGAGCTAGGAGGAATGCTGGAAATGTGACTTTTTGGAAAGTCATGAGTGGGAAACTGGTCCTTGTTTGCTGGCTATAGGCTGCAGAATCTGAGTGATGTAAATTGTTACTGAAAAAAAGTACAGTGCCTCGTAGAGGATTCTAAAGGCGAGTATAAAAATGCATAAAGGTCTGTCTGTCAGTAATTTAGAGCAAGGAGGGTTTGTGAGAGGCAAGGGTTATTGGGACAGACACAAAGGGTGGGAAACTCCTGGGATCTGATCTCTAACACCAGTCGGAACTTTCCTTTGGGAAAGTCTTCCTGCCCTGCAGCCACATCACTTCGCTCTCACTCACTCTTGTACTTTAAACTTCTTTGGGGGAAGAAAAGAATTTAATTTTTCAAGCAGAAAGCCAAAACATTCAGCAGAGTCCAAGCACTCCTTCTCTGTTGTCTAGAAGGTTTAATGCTGTCTGGGTGCACGTCACCAACAGATGCTTTTACTTCGTTTTTAAATTTGATTTTCTGAGCAGGTGAGCAAATTGCAACTGTTGGGAAGATGTGCTGTGTTGTTGGCTTTGGGGATACAGCTTTGGGAGAGGCGGGCCTCTGTGAGCAGCAGGTGCACTTCCAGTTCTGGCTGTAGCTTGTTTTTAAGATGAAGTTATCCCAGGTGAGCCAAGAATTGGTGCAGGCTGAATTTTCTTCAAAGAAAGATTTGTTTGCACGTGATTGAAAATACGAGTTGATGTAGCCACGGGACACCTTTGTTTCTGTATCTCCCTTCTTGAAACTGCACCCGCTACTAGCTGGAAGAAAGGTAATAAAAGAAGGTATTAAACTGACTTAAATTGAGATGAGGCTTAGCTTATCAACTCAGATATAAATTAAAAGCAAAATCTGGAGTGTTTTAGGGTATTCAGGCCTATGATTTGACTAAGAAATTTCTGTTGGTGCTCTGCTTTCTGACTGCTTAACAGGGTAAACAGTAAGGGGCTAAATTTCTAAAAAGTGCTCACCTTCTGTCCTCTCAGTTTTACTATTTGAAAACCTTACTCTGTTTAAAAGCTTCTTATGTGAGGGTCTCAAATTATCTGAAAAATGCAAAATAGTGGAATTCTCAGGTATGTTTTGGTCATTTGAAGCAACTCCAATGGATAATGCAGTCACTGTTCTGGTTTACATCCAACCACTGATTTTCTGGACTCAGAAACTGCTGATCAATGCAGTTTGTGTCTCTTGTGTGTTGTTGTGCAGAATAATTCCAGTTCAGAATCTATCTCAGTTCTCTCTCTACGTTGTGACTTGAGAAATTAATATACCTTTCCAGTCATTAAATGCTGCCATCACAGTCTAGCTGCCAGAGTAGGGTAAGTCTGTTACTAGAGTAGGATACATGCAGGAATCATTAAATATCTGGCATCTCCAGAGAGGCAGACAGTGTAAATATAATGATAGTCACAAGCATTTGATTTTTGAATACAGCCTTCACAAGTACACGTCTCAAATACCATTTTGCTGTAAAACTGTAAACCATTGTGAAGTGTAAACTTCACATCTCTGTCCATCTGATAAAAGGAAAAGAATAAAAAAGTTGATCCGATCTAGTACACACACAGTAGGTAGATGATACGTGATGTTTAAGTTGCTTAAGAGACTAAATCCTATTCATCAAAGCCTGCAGGCAGGTAGGCTGGCCCAGTATGGCCTGATTGGAGTTTTATAACACGTCTAAAGTTGATTTGGTTTTGCCCATGTGACACTTCATGAGAGTCCAAGTACTTCGTATAAGGATCTTTCAGAGGACTATCAGTAATGACAGGGGGAGGGGACACAATATTTTAATCAGTAGTTTCTGGGTCCCTAAACTCATCGATAGCATTGTCTGCCAAGGTGCACGCTGCTGTCTCCCACAAGATTTGCTTGTCTGCAAAGTCTCTTAGTCATTCATGGACTCTTTAGAGAGCAATCCACCGCTGAAAGTGTGTCTCAAAATCATCTTCTGCTTTTGCCTCCTTTTTTCTTCTAAAGATCTTCGAGTATTTTCATATGTTATGCCCATCTGAAGCAAGAGAGGCCATTTCCGATGCAGTTTGCATTTCTATTGGCATAGTCTGTAAGCCTAGTGGGAAGGATTTACTACTGAAAGGTTGTAAAAATAAAAGGATTCATAAAGATCCTGTTCTCTGTTGTGAACTTACTGGCTTTGTGATCAATGTGCTTTATTTCCACTGCATGCTGTAGTAATTTGTAAACATTGGGCTTGCTTGTTTGACCAAAGCCAGTCAATTTTTGCCAGATGGTACAAGAGAACTGAGTGGGTTTAGGCCAATCCTTATAAAAAGAAGTTAAATCTCTGTGCAGAACCTCTGGGTCACCCTGGCAGGGCAGAGGGCTAAAGCTGTAGAGCTGGGTCCTGCCCCACTGAAGTGCTGTCCCTGAAAAGGGACCAGTGAAAAGGCATTACTGCTGTTGGTTTTGTGGTCCTCCTCAAGAAGTGCTGCTAACCCGCTTTCCTCTCCCTATTTATTACCAGAAGAAAGAAAAACGGCAGCAGCTGCCTGATCTTAAACTGTAACCTAACTGGCTGGAAAGCTCGCTATCAGTCTGTCCTGTTTTCTCTGTGTATTTTCTTGATTGCTTTATCTAGTGATCTTTGGTATCATTCCTCTGTCATCTGATCTGTTGCATGATAATAACAGACATCAAATGCAAGGACTTTGTCTTAGAAACTTTATTGAGGACTGCAGGGGCTTGATGTGGCAGAAGCAACAAGCTCTGCTTCTGCTGGTGTGCAGTGAGAACTCTCTAATCAATTAGCCCATTGCTTACAGGTTTGTGCCGGCTTCCCAACCCCATGGCGTTTGCAAAATAATGACGGAGATAACTGTGGTTTCTGTATTGGGTAAGGATTTTTTTTCTGCAACTTTCTTCCAGCTGTTTTCTCTCCCGCTGTACAGCTCTCTGGGTAAGGGTAATTTTTGAATTGCACCGAGGACAACGATCATATGCTAAGAGATGTGTGCAAAACACTGGTGGAGCTTAAACATCAATGTGTGCATGACTTCGGGTCAGTTAAGTAGTCCTGGTGTCTCCTTGTTTAGCAGATCACTGTGTAAAAGCAATCAAGCTTAATCCCACACTCAACATTCATTGAAGGTACCGGAGTTTCACTGCACAGGCCTTGATTCTCTTTCTGATGGATATTGCAAGTTCAAATACATAGCAGACAATTCACCCAGAGAGTGGACTCTGCCAGGGGCTGGGTAGGTGCCCAGAGGAAGGCAGGGCAGAGATGGTATGTGCTGTGCCCATGTGTGTAGGAGCTGAGAGAGGGTGACAGCCTGCCAGTGCATCCCAGGCAGCAGCATCCAGCCCCACTGGTGACAGGTGAGTGGGCCTTCCTTAGATCCTGGGACAGACGGCCCTGCAGAATGGTTAGACCCTGCAGGTGCGTTATTTATAGGCAATGATTCATGGAGATGATGGGTCAGAAGTGCCTTAACTATAAACTGCTGGAATATGTGGTATTATGTGGTCCAAAAACCCTTTCCCACGTCAAACATGCTGCATCAGCTGGGAGTTGGGGACTCTGGGCTCTTAGAAGTAGCCTGTTCCTGCCAGTGATTTCACTTTCTAGAAGTTAAAACCCACCATTTTCAGTGTTACGGCACCTGAGAAAACTATTTCTTCCAAACCGAAACCAGATTTAGAACTACAAACTGACCTACTTACAATGTGCACTGAGCTCCCTTGAAATACTGTCTTTATAGAGTTAGTCAATAATAATAAAAAAAACAAACCAGCATAACAGTATTATCTGCATCTTGGAACTGAGCATCTTGGGCTGCAGTCTAGATGAGCTCGCAGACTTCCCTAGATCAATCCCATTCAATTCCATGCCATTTTACAATGATTCCTGTAGCTCCTACGTAATTTGGGGTTCTAACGCTTTTTTGAGACACATTAAAAGCAGAACTCAGCCTTAGTAGAAGTAGACAGAGTTCCCACCAGAGTTTTTAGGAAGCATGTTGCTTTGACTTGTAGACCTGGCTGCAGAAAACGCTGCAAAGTGCTTAGCTAGATGCTTGTAATACTGAAACCACTATGGGCAGAGTTCTAGGAATATAAACTTTCTTGGTTTAGGATGTTTATTCCCTCCTTTGTTCCAGGTAGAGGGTCCAATCAGACCCAATCAGACTTCTTTACATCAGCAAATGTTCTTGGCCCAATGGGTCAGTCCCCAGCTGGTGATGGGGAAGCTCAGGCTGCCTGTACAAAAATTATGGCACTGGAGGAAGCAAATACTGAGCCCAGATCCTGCTGACATGGGTGCTCTGCATAGGGGTGCGCCCATTGCCTCCATGTTGCTTGGTTTAGCTTAACTTTCGTGTCTTCAACACGGAACTTTTGGCAAAACGACACATTCTGTATTTGAGAAGTCCCCTTCTGCCCTGCTCACTGAAGAGCTGAGGAGCTGGGTGACAGCTGTCTATAACAAATAACATGCTTCGCAACCGCTGCTTCTCTCTCTGCCATAACTTGCTGCTAGAGTCCAAATTAGAGGATGAACAGTCATGGCTAATTGTGAAATGGTCACATTTGATGCTGGAATAAAAAATATCTGGTGCATATGTAGCATGAGTCACTGACAGAATGCAAATGTCAAACAGTCAAGGAAAAGATCGCTTTTATACCCTGCACAGATTTGTTTTAAGGATGTTATGCTGGCTAAAGGTATCCAGTGAAATGCTGGATGCTGCTGTGACAATTACCAGGATTTACATAATCTTTTCTAGAAAACCTGTATTTAATTTCTTATATAGAATATTACTTAGAATCTCTGTGTTTTTGTTTTATTTATTTGCTTATTCCATGGTGTTAACACTGTTTCAATTTGAAAAGCAACCCAGTAACCAGCTCTTTTCTTTAGAGAGATGCTATTCGAGGAAGACCTCTTTGCTGTCTATCTGTCCTTTGTCAGTGGCAATCCAGGCAACACTCATGATCAAGCTGTGGCAAAACATAATCCAGCTCCTCCACAAGCTCCTGCAAACATGCTACCTGGAGAACTGAGATATAGGCATTCCTTCCAGGGAAGTCATTCCCTGCAGCTGTGTCAGGGTCTCAGCTTGTACCATCTGCTACCAGAGCTTTCCTCTTCCCTCGTGCATCAGAGAGCACGTCTACCATGCTAATTGCTGGAAACCAGAGCTGCTGCAAAGGTCCTCATTTGTTTTAGGACTGGGAAATCATCTCCCTGGGACACTGCAAAGTGCTACCTCAGAGGCAAGTGTGGTTATTCAAGGTGTAGAGGCTCAAAGCCTGCTGTGGACTTAGATGGCTGCATTCTGTTTATTTTAAAGGGAACTGGGAGAGCAGAAGACTCTTGTTGGCAGCTTTGAATGTCTGTGCTGAAAACTGAGCAGCTGTGTTAATGAAATGTATTGTATCTGTTGGCATGGAAAACGAGAATCTTAGTTTTGAACTCATGTCATTTGACTAACATAACATGTGCTTCTAAACAGCCTTCTTTCTAAATATCCACATAAAGTGAAATTTCCCCAGAACCAGCGTGACTTTCTCCAAAGTTTTCATGTCATTCATATTTTTCAGCCTCTTTCCTTTTCCCTTGCGGGGCTGTGTTTTACCAAACTCATCTCTAAGCTTTTCTCTGCCTCTGATGCTCTATGTGCTGGTAGTACAGATGTTTTACAAGCATGGCATTTGTCGGTGGGAGAAGCTGAAATACTTTCCTGGCATAGAAGAAATCTCTGCCTCGAGGAGTTCAAAGACTACGACTAGAAAAGCTGGACCAAGAAGATAACAGATCATTAGTGCTTTGGGTATTACAGTCTGACTCAAGTGACCAGATTATATTCTTCCCACAAGTGCAGACCTCCTGTTTGACCTGGGACAGGACATGCAGATACAAATAGTCAAAGATCTTTAGGCAGCAATAATTTGGGCATTATATAACCCCCTTCCTCCCTGTGAGATAGCTCTATGGAGCACTTAAAAAATAAACACATTACAGACACTAAGACCTCCAGATGCTAGCAACAAGAAGCAGATGAAGTGCATTATCTGGGATCACGAAAAGGGAAGCTCCTGCACAAAGGTTCGTCATTTGCTACAAGCTGGAATTAAATTTTAAAATACAAGAGAGGTGGTTACGCTGAGAGCTCCTTCACAAAGCTAACTGACATGCACTGAACCTCTGCTGGCACAGCTAAACAACTTCCTCAGTCCAACCTTCCTCCTCTGTGCTGAAGGGTTTTGTATCACACTGGCAGACTGGACAGGAGGAGGAGATGATTGAAAAAAAAATGGCAGGAGTAAGATGCAGAAAAGTTCAGATGTGAAGTGAAAATGAAGGCCAAATATCAGGGAGTGAATATGTTATTTTTCTGTAATACAATCTGTCCTGCAAATCTCTCATGGGGAATGATGGATAAAACTGGTGGCATAGTAGAGTAATAAGAGACTACTTAGCCTGAGTAAAATGATGGCGCAAATAGATGCAAGGCTAATGCTCTGGTTTTTTATATATATAACAAGAACTGCACCCTCAGGACTACTAGAAGTAGCATGTAGGAGGCGTATCGTGATTTCAAGTGTCCCCTTGAGCTTCCAAAGACAACATATATTGGCTGGGGAGACACTGACTGTGGTGAGCAGGCTGGTTGGGGGTGTGAAATTGCCACTGCGAATCAGTATTTCTAATACACTCTTCCCTCTTGTTCTCTCTTCAACAGCTCTGAGAATTAAATGGTTTTAAGCAGTCTCCTGGTGCGATGGATGCAATCAACCCCTTAACCAAAAGCAGCAGCAGTTTGGTATGGGTTCCAGAGGAGGTAAATGCCTCAGCCGAGAACTCCTCTAGGAAATCTACAAAGGAGCAGAGTGACAGTGAGCATCCATGCACATGAGCTTGGGACACAGATTATGCAATTCACACAGCAATAGTGTGTGGCTTTTCCACAACTCATTTCTCAAGGGACAAGGACAGTTGTGAGTACAAGGAGTCTCATACATACGTCTCTCACTGTATGCAATTTGACTATGAGCCAACCGCTTTACACCATAAATGTGACAGCCTAGAGAGTCTTCCCTGAGCATTCCTTGCCAGGCAGCCTGGCTGCATGGCGGTGATCTCCCCTTGAGCTGGGATGTCTCTCAAGCTTGCTCCTGGAGGCAGAGAGGCCTTTTACCAATGACAGATCTTTGGATGAGCCCACTATAAGTTCTTCCTGAACTGCAACTCGACTGTGCACCAGGTGACTCCCCTTGAGCAGGGATGCCTCTTGAGGTTTAAGATTCCTCACCTGAGACGAAGAGATCCTTCCCCACCCAAGGCAGAGCTTACCTGTGACAGATCCTCAGTAAGTGATTGATAGCATGCTGAATTAATACCAGTGAAACATTACTAATCCATATAGTGACCCAATATTAATTACTACCAGCTTTGCATATATAATCCTTTAGACAGAAACCACTGACCAAGTCTGGGACTAAGTTTGGACCCAGCTGCACCCAGACTCTTCTCTGAGAAGGAGTTTAGAAAGCAAGGGAGTCCATTCTGAATCCTGTAACTCAACAGGAGGCTGGTCTTGGACTGTGGTGTCTCTGGTCCCTGTGTAAATCATTCTAGCCCAATTCTAACTCGATTTGCCTTTGTATGTTTCTTCCATGTAGTAAGTAACGGAGTGAACCTTGCCAACAGCCTCTGTTCAGCGTCACGCTTTTATAATATTGTATTAAAACCACTTTGGTAACACATTTGATGGTGATTCTTTAAGCAATCGATATCACTCACTCCCTGACACTGCATCTATAACAATTGATTAAACATTTATTAAAACATCTATTAAGCATGTGTTAGTCCTTCCTAAACCATTTACTAAGGGACAGCCTGAGCACTGTGTGACTGTTTTACAGTTGCTATCCATGTACTCCAGCAGAGTTCTTTGGGATGTAAAGATCTACAGACATTAAAAAGTCTTTTTATGTTATAGTCACATACATCTTGCTTGTTTTTCTCTGCTCTAGATGACTCCAGTGAGCAAAACAGGGTGGTTCAAAGAAAACACACCTACAGCAAACTGTCTCTCAGATAATGTTCCATGAAAGCAGCCTTTGGTTCTTGTTTTGGTGCAGCATGGGCGTACAATGAGTGAAACAATAATTTGGGGTATGGTGTAGTTTAAAGGGTTAAAATGGACTAGAAAATCAAACTTTTTGGGTGACATATATTGCATTTCTACCTTGTCTTACTTAATGAAATATGGTATTTTTGTTGCGCTGTCCTATCCACTTTATCTACAAGTTACTTGGCCTCATACAAGAATGAAAACTGTGACCATTTCTGAGAGATGATAAGAAGATGATAGAACCTTTGGCCCTCTACAGGGAGGAACAAGTAGGTAATGGGCTCTCTGTGAGGACTGATCATCACTGCTTTAGTGATACAGACCCAATGCTAGCACTGTATGAGCCATGAACTCTGTAGCCTGTTGAAAGAAGGGACACTGCCCATGCCTTTTCCCTCTGGGAGTCCTCTGTTTATGTTGGCATCAAAAAGTGTGTTGATTTGAAGTGATTGACTTTCCTAGAACTTGGTTGTGTCTAACAGCATATTATTAATTGACAGATCTCCATGGAAGCTGTGGTTTTAGTTGTGGTGAACATTTACATGGAAATGGAGAAAGTGCCCCTCAACCCAAGCTTTTCTGCTCATCTGGCAGGCAAAGTGTGTGGTTCAGGGGTGAGAATACCCAGTCCTTCCTACATGAGACCCTGGCAGCTGCCCAGCAGGCCAGTGGGCTCTTAACCTGGGGTGAACTCATGCTCTGTCCCACCTTTTCTTCTTTCTCCCCACTGATGACTGTGCAGGAGGCTCTGACACAGCCCTTCTCTTTACAGTTTCCCATGAAAAAATCTCTACCCTCATGTCTCCTGGATTCACAGGGTCAATCCACAGCTGCTGTGGAATGGCCCTGCTCTCGGAGGGGCGGCTGTAGACCACCATGGGCTCTCTGTCCATATATAGGTGCTCCTGTTGCATTGGAGCACAGCAGTACTGAGTGGGCTGAGGTACATCTTCTCTGTCATATCACCACAGCTGCTGACAGAGGATGCTGCAAAGGGAGCTAAACTAAGGAAACGAGGAGAAAATGTGTCACTTGTTCTCCCAGAATTTTATCTTGAGCCCTAACAGAAACTAGACTGAGCCTGGACCTTTTGTTTGAAATAACTGCTGTAATGCGGAATAGTCTTCTTACCCACCCAAAAAGTCAGTGTTGTTGCGACTGAGGCAGTCAAAGTGAAAAAGAAAAAAAGGAACATAAAATTAGAAAAAGGAGTCAATCCTTTCTGATTTATTGTGAACATGTTTTCTCCTTCAACATCTTCACCTAAGGGATAGGGGTAAGAGGGATCTGAAGCATACGGAAAGCAAGTATCCAGTCCCTAAATGGCTCCCTTCCTCACCCTGCTGGAAATGACTGTTCACGGGTGGGAAAACTCTGCAGTGCTGTAGGCACAGGTCTGCTTAGCTCACTACACCACGCAGGCTGTGTGAGAGTGCAGATACATCTGGTAAGGCAGAGGCGGGAAGCACATCACAGTTTGTCCATCCTCACCCTGCATGGGCTGGGGCTGTCAGTAGTCACCCCCTCTCCATTTGGGGAAGAGCAGAAACTCTGTCATAATTAGATATTCATTAGCCATTGGTGCAATAGACCTTGATTTATTGTGCATTAGAATTTACCTGGGGGTTCATTCTTGAATTTACACTTTGACTTTCTCTTTGAATGTCTTCTACGAAAATAAAGCTGAAATCCAAAAGATTGTGGTTTTAAGTAAAAGGCCATATAAGATGTTAGAGTGCTGAATTCACTCTGTGATGAGGCTACCGGTGAAATTATTATTATTGTTATGATGTGAATCTTCATTCAGGTCGCTTGCTGAGGGAAGAACTCATAATCTGCCTGAATTACCAGTGCAGACACTATAAAAATGAAAAAAAAAAAAAAAAAAAGAAAATAAAAGCTGGAAGCAGAAGTAATTAAACCGATACTTAAAAAGCCACTCTGAAGGAACTGTGGGCTGAAGGTCATGTAGCATGGATTTTTTTCAGTTTTCCTTCTGTTGCTTTCTTTCAAGTGATTTCAAAGATTTTTCAAAGGGAAGATTAGTGCTTTTCCTGAGTTACGCTTCAAGTTAAAGCAGTCACGTGGGATTTGTTTCACCTGGAGTTCCTCGAAACTTGTCGCACACTGGAGTATCCATCTGTGTCACGAATGGTGCCGTGTCTCATTATCTCCCTCTTCTAGTCTGGGTCAAAAGCAAAGATTGTGAATATATATCTGTTCTGGTCATGTCTCTGTCAAAGGAAGCGGAAAAGTTTATTGCCTTTTATGTTTTCAAATCATAGATCCAAAATCCTCCTCTGACCTTCTCTTTTTGTGTGCTCTGCAATAGACTTTACTAAGTAGTAGGTGGCATCCTTAGGAAAACTGCAGAACAATGTACCCCTTGCCTTCCTCGCTGGCTCTGCCCACGTGGATCACACTGGGGCTTATGGCATGGCAGTCACAGGGGAGAGGAAAGAAACCAGTTTCTCGGCCTGTAGGGCTCACTGTGTTCTCAACAGAAAAAAAAAAGCATCGGTAAAAACAGGAAGAACAGTTAATAGAATGCGTAGGGAAGATTTACAGAGTGCAAATTAAGCATTGCAGCAAATATCTCATTTGGTTGTTTTGTCATGCACTGTTTTTCAGGATTACTATTGCTGGTACCAAGCAGGAAATACAGAAAGCAAGGATGCAAAAGGGACGTTTATGTATAAATTAATTCAGTTGCTTCCAAAGCTAAGGCCTTTCTTACATTTCAAAGCTGTAAAAAATTCCTGAATTTTCCTTTTTCTCCTGCTTTTTTTTTTCTTTTTTCCCCTCTCCCATATGTATGAGTGAGCAGATAATTGCTTAATCAATAGAGGGGAGCACAGCTCTTGCTGGAGACCACTGGAAAGAAACTGATGGTATTTTTTTTTTACCTTACAGCCAAAGGTTTTGCACTGAACTAACATCTTTTTATCACTTCTTGATGCCAAGGAAGTGGATAAGAGGACAGAGGGAAAACCAGCAAACCTTTGCAGCCTCTCAAGCCATTGAGCTCAAAAAAAGTATGAACATAAATGAAGAGAAACCCACAATTTCTTTTCCAATGAAGTGTTGGGAGACTTGCACAGAGACTTGCAGTGAATGTTAATATGAGAGCTGGGCTGGAAGGTGATGGGCCCCAAAATGAGTGGTTTGGGTTTTTTGGTTTTACTTGGAGGAGGAGGAGGAGAGGTGGGTGATCCCCTTTATTTATGCTCTTGATACAATATTCTGGAGTCAAAGACATCAGTCCAGAAAAACAACAAAGTAGGTAATAGGACATATCTCATATTGACAATGGCAGGAGTATTTGTGTATCATGAGCTGAGCATGGACTTGCCTCACTGGCTGTATTCACAGAATCATATAATCACAGAATGGTAGGAGTTGGAAGGGACCTCTGGAGACCATCTAGTCCAGCCCGCCTGCCAAGGCAAGTTTACCTGAAGAAGGTTGCACAAGATCGCATCCAGGCAGGTTTTGAATGCCTCCAGAGATGGAGACTCCACCACATTATTTTATGTCGCAACATAACAGAATTGATGAATTTTGATTTTCAGCTCTTGACAGAGAACTGAAATTTAGTGATGATGGAAAAATTTTAGTAGTAGCTGCCCAAAATTGTTTTAAAAATGTGGTGGATTGACCACGACTGAGCTCCAGATATCCACCAAGTCACTTTATCGCTCCCCTCTACCTCCCTCAGCATGACAAGGGGAGAGAGAATAAGATGGAAAGAGCTTGTGGGGGTACGATAAAGGCAGTTTAATGGAAAAGCAAAAAGAAAAGCAAAGTCGCGCACATGAAGCAAAACAAAACAAAGAATTTATTCTCTACTTCCCATCAGCAGGCAATGTCTGGCCTTTCCCAGAAAGCAGGGCTCTGGTACACGGAGCGGTTGCTTGGAGGACAAACGTATTCATAAATGGATGTCCCCTCTTCTCCTCCTTTTCTCTTCCTTTTGTACTTGAGGTGATGTCATACAGTGTGGAATATCTCTTTGGTCAGTTTGGGTCAGCTGTCCTGACTGTGTCCCCTCCCAAGATCTTGCCCATCCCATCCCACTGAGGGGGAAGATGTTGGAAAGCCAGTCCCCGTGCTGTGCGAGAGTTGCTCAGGAGCAGCCACAACACGGGTGTCTTATCCACAACATTCTACCTCCCAATACAAAGCACGGCACCGTCTCAGCCAAACCAAATACACTATTTAAGTAGTGTATCATTTTAATCCACTGAAACAGGCCAGTAATGGCCATGTATATTTGGTAGAATGCACACATAAATATAAAAGTGAAAGAGAAATGTAGTATTCTGAAACTCATCATCTTTGAATTTATTTCTGCAAATCTTCTGCAGACCAGAAATCCTATCATTTAACCAAGTATATTGGTTTACAAGAAAAAGATGGCAAAAGGGAGATATTAGAAAGCAAACTTGAAAAAGAAAACAAAGTCTGGGGAAAGATGAGAGAGAGGGAACAGATTTTTCTTTTAAATTAATATTCAGAATTAAGCAAAATAGTCAGTGAATGAACAGCATGGTATTCCCAGAGCCAGGAGAAGTGCAGTCCTTGTACTTTTTCATGAAATAGTCAAAGTACATATTTACCAGATGCATTTATTTTTTATTAATAAATTTATTTTTAGTCATAGTAACAGCTGGATCCTGACACTTTGCTTGCACCAAGTGAACAGCTTTACTGCAGTTGCTTCTCACTGGCTCTGAGGTCTGCTTATGTCAACCCAGGAGAGTAAAACACCCTTTGAAGTTACTTAGATCCACTATAATATCCCCAAAATGCTGGTAAAAATAAAGGAGAACCCACAAGATACGGGTGAGGGAAACAGTCTTAGGTATGGTTTAAGTACAAGGCTCTGTATTTTTGCCTGGCAAAGAGTGTAAAATAACATTAAGGACAGAAATTCATTCTCCAAGATGGATGTTTGTGGATCTGCATGTCTCAAGGCCTCTAACTCTCTAAATGACCCCGAGAGAGGTTGTTGTCAGACAGTTTGCATGGGGCGGTGTCTGAAGAGCAGAACTTGTTTTAGCAAGTTGTTCTTTCCAGCTCAAGTCAATATTAGGACTCACAGTAAAATGAAAGAAAAATTACCGGACTTGTGAGTGAAAATGTAGGTCATTTACAAATTAACCTGATTTGTTGCATCCAACTGCCGTCCTCAAATGGAAGCAAATGTCCACAAGGAGCTTTCCCCCACTTACTGAAATGTGTCCACGTTGGAGGTACAGAAGCCATGCATGATTCTATTTTGTGCCTGTTCTCCCCTCTCAGAGGAAAGAACACAGGTGCCTTTTCCAGCCTAGACGGTTCAAAGACCACATATATTCAGTGGCACTGCTGGAGGATGTTTGTAGGCCAATGACTTCTGCCTAGGAGTGTCAGGGTGATGTGTGGTTTATTTTGTTGCTTTGGAAGATAGGAGTTCGAATGGTGCCATAATTATTTCTTATGATAAAGTTCATAGTTCTCCCTCATTCCTGCAGTCTTGGTTAACTGACTCACCCTTTTTTTTGCAGTATGCTATTACTCAGTTCTGCCCCCAGATTTAAAAAAAAAAAAAAAAGCTGGGATTTTTTTCAATTGTCTCTTTAATCTGAAGGTAGGTAGGATAGGCAGACCTCATTCATCTGGGGAAGGGATAGACACTGAAGACTACAGCAAGCTCCAAGCATGTTTTTCTCTGCAGAAGTGTAAATATATTGCATCTCTACACTCTGTGTCCCAGAGCTCTCAAAAACCACGTTTCCATCATTTACCATTTTGCCATCCCTTTCTCTTGACCTTGGTTCTTCCTACTGGCTGCTCCTGGAAGTGCGCAGAGAAATGATACTTGCTTGGAGGTTGCTGTGTCTGGGGAGCCAAGTGAGGGTCCATGGAGAGATTAGTCATCTTCGGACACCTCACACGGTCTGTATTGGCTCTAGGACGGCTGTGGTGCTTGTGTCTCATGGGGCAGCCCCCATCTCCCTTATCCTCTCCTTCTCCACAAGCCCAAAGTCATTGTCCAAAGCTGCAGCAAATGCAAGCCTTATCAGCTGTGGCCAGCTAGAAATCTGGCCTTGTACCAGACAACCACAGTATAACTCAGAGCACTTTCTATTCTTCCCTCTATGAGTTAGTAGCCATAAAGCACAGCTATGGGCAGCAGCAAATCTTTCCATAATATCTGCCGTCCAGAACCAGGTTACAGTCCAGGTTTCTCATCATCTCTCTCTCCCCCTCTTTCTTGCTCTCTTTTAGGGACAGGTAACAATAATATTACACATTACGTGTCCTTCTTACAGCTAGATAACTAATGATTGCCATTATATCTGTGCCAGAACTAGCTAACTGTAATGCTCTTCATTATATATCTGTCTTAAACCCAGTAGCAGCAGTACTCTAAATTATATACCTTTATTCCTTTTTCTCTGTCAGGCAGGTAATTGTTATGCTCATTTTTATGTGTCTTTCCTAGAGCTGTAATAGTTTTCATTGTATCTCCTCAGAGCTTATTATGGTAATGTTCCTTACTGTATCTTTCAGAGTCATAAGCTGGTATTTTTAGAGTCACCTCCATAGTATTTTACCTTCTATATTTTTTACAATTTAAGTAATTAAAATCGTGTCCTTAAGTTAACAGCTTTCATAAGGATTGTGCTTTTCCTCTCAGCAGCTCTCTATGGACTGTAACAAGGCTGGAAGTGTCCTGTAAAGTGGCCTTTGCCCACTCTTGACGCCAGGGCTGGCTGGTGCCATTGACTTTGGGGATTTTAACAGCACTTTACTACCAAGCCACTACAACTGTGAGTTCAACCGTGGAGGATGCCGCGAGGGGCTTGGCCTCCTCTGGTACTCAGCGCTCACCTTCAGGAATCAAGTTGTCCTACATGTCCACATTTTCATGTACAGCATTTTGCAAATGGTGGTTCTGAGTTATTCAGAGGAACGGGCTGCTCCTTTACAGTGCCTAGCACCATTACTTTTGGTTTTAGTTTCAGGATCTCATAATATAAAATCTACTGTGGATGAGTAACCAAGGCAAGTTTCACAAACTCGGCTATGACTTCTTGATGATTATTAAGAATTATTTTTCTGGGATTTCAGTGTTTGCTCTTCATATCTCTTCTGACAGTACAATGTCTTCTGTGAGGCCCCGATGGAGCAGAAACAGTATTGTGTGGTTTAGGTGATATTCCTCCTTGCAGCGTGTATACTAAACAGGTTAATAAACCAGTAGTTGGAGATCAATTTATGTAAAATAACTCCAAGCAGCAAGCCCAGTCTCAAAATCACTTGATAAACTATTCAGTAAATGTATCTGCATAAATAACACACAGGAACAAATTGGAACTGGTTTGAGAGCAGAAAAAGAGGACTACATTTGTAGCATGGTTTAGAGACTGTAAATCAAATCAGACCAATTTTGTCTCCTGTTCCAGCCTTTATTAGAGAATCAAAATTCAGATCAGTCTTATGACAAGATTTCCTTGTACTGGTTGAATCTCATAAGTAAGCCTGACTGTACTTGCAAGTGAACAACACCTCTAAAAAAAATGGAAATCCTGCCTGCCCATATCCCCAACATGAAATATCTGAAAAGTAAAATACATTTCAAGAAACATTTCATTTGAATTTTGAGGTGAACTGGAGTAGAAGCTGCTTAGGAAAGCAATGTGACATGAATCCAGGTTAGGGGTATAACATTTGGAGAACTCAAACTTCATAGGAAATTAAGAGGTATAGCTGAAGTGGGTCATTTCAAGAGCGCAGCCATAGAAGTTGATGCAGACCTGTGAATAACATTACATCCAAGAACTGTGTTATTAATATTGCCACCTTATTGACTGGCATGAAAAAAAATATCACAGAGGAAATCAGTTAGCAATATTAAGGTCTAATCACAACAAGTCAGTGAAAATGTAGGGCATTCTGCAACTTAGAAGGAAGCTGCAAAGTTCATTGCAAAGAGCACTGTATTTAGGAGATGGGCATCTAGCAAAGCCAATCTAAGTGAAGTTATCTTCAGCTTAGATGAGAAAGATATGCTGGCAATATTTTTTCTTATAAAAGAAAATTGAATTTTTAGCCAGAATAAGGAGGGGAAAAAAATTGAAATCTAGTGTGATTGTGAAATTCCCTCTCTGGTAATCCAATCTGGAAACCATCAGCCAGGAGAGGATTTATCTGTCATTGCCTGACAAGAAGAATTTCAGAAGCGAAATGTCCAAATGAGTCAGCAGAGCTTATTGCTGTCAAACAGCAAAAAAAGTCCATCGACCGTCATTAGAGCAGAGCTAGGGCAGTGCCGAGCATCTCGTGTGGCAGTTGTTCTTGTGTAAACTAATGTAATGGGGTATTTGGTGTATGATTTCAGCAGGTGTAAAAACAGCCCTCATAAAGAGCTTGAAAATAATAGATAAGTACGTGCTGCCCAAAGCGCTTCACTTCTCTGTGCCTCTGTTTCTTGGATGAAATGTATTTACATCTCATTTCCCCATCTATAAAACAGGTACGTGGGCACTCTAGCCTTTGCCTTATATAGAGAGGGTGATGGGCACTGAAAGGCTATGAGATTGCATCGTAGCTATAAATGTTACACGTTCAATTTATCAGATTAAACCAGGGTATGAGTACTAATGTGACATCTGCAATACAGTTCTGCACAGCCCATTCCTGATTGGTTTCATGCTCCCCAGAAACTCAACAGACTGTGAGTTCACCAGTATTGGCAGCTCCTAACATCTGTGGTACACAGCACCAAATAAGCAGCCTCCCTGTCTCAGATGGAGTCTTTTTATGTTACACCACCTCCACCTAAAAAAAAGTTGCTTAGTACTTGTTCTATTGCATTGACTAAATTAAAGGAATGATTTTTCTCTACCTCTTAATATAGGGAAATACAAAATGAGCCTGACCGTGTGTCTAACAAGGTCTACCAATTTCAGGTCGTAACATGCCAGCATAAGCAGTTGTAATGAAAACCAAACAACTTCTTGACGAGGAGCTGAAGAAGTAAAATTCTGATAAAAAGAAATAATTTACATTGGGACATTTCTTTGATTTGTTTCAAATGAAGTCCAATCACTTGATTTTTCCTTTAAACAACTAGAAATGTTCTACAGGTTTCATAAGATGTTCAAGGTAGCTTATGCTTTTGCAAGGGAGCTGCTTTCAGAGAGCTGCAAATACTTATGTTCTGATGGAGGTGGTACTAAACAAAGAAGAGTTACATAAATGCCTTGCAGCATAGGCTTCATGTGTTAGGAATATTAAAAGTAACTCTTCAGTGCTCACAGGGTATTATTTCAGTAAAGCATGCAACATTTCCCACCCTTTTATGCATGACTTCAACTACAAAACCATTAAGGAAGTTGAATGCATCTGAATATCCAATATACAGTGCCCGTTGGTAAAACCTATATGTGAAATAAGAGACCTAAAGAGGGGAAACATTTAATATTCATATATGAATTGACTGTGTAGTCAATACACTGACTTGCCGTTTTGCTTAGTCTTGCTTAGTCTCTGAGCTTTTTTGTGCTTAGTTTCCATCAAGCTTCAATGAAGCAGCATAAAAAAAAAAACCAAAACCAAAACCCAACCTATTCCTAAACAGAGAAGAGGTCCCAGCTGTTGATTTGACTTCCCTGCATTTGTGGTTGGTAAGATCTATGATTTGGGACTTTCTGTTATGACACCAGGCCCAATTTTGAACATCTAGATCCAAATTTCCTAAGGATTCAGGGAAGGTCTGAAGCCAGAATCTCTTAACTCGTGCTTTCAAGCTTGGTATGAATTCATATCAAATATCTTTCTGCTCTTTTAGCCTGGTTTCTCATATAAAATGTCCCTCTGGATGGGACAATCTGTCATTCTTGCCGCATTAACTTCTGAAGTTATTCAGTTTCACCATTTCCCAAGGGACCGAAAGCCTAAAAACATCATGTCCCTACAAGCATAATGAATCTAAACAGCTGGATAAAGGAGAAAGAGGGTAGAACTGTTCCCTACTACAAAAAAAGAGCTTGCAGTGGACCCCTCCTCGTAGCTATCCAAGAGCTGTGAACCCTGAGAAAAGCTCAAGATAGATCTGTTTTCTCCTTAGACTTCAAGAATCTAAGCACAAGACATGGACTTATAGTAAAACAGGTCCTTACTCAACTAAATGGAAACTCTTGTCTGTTTTCTTTGCTAGTCTGGGAAAATATTTTTTATGAACAGCACGTGCCAGCGTGGGATTGGAACCTATTCCCTTTGACAATTAATGTGCATATGCAAACCGGTTCCTCAAACATACACTTGACACCTGACTGACACAGCATGCAAGAACAATTGCGATCAGATTGTAGTCCTGTAGAAAATTAAATCATTTTGTGAAGAGTTAAGATTTGGGGTTTTTTTGTTTCTCTGGTTGTTGTTTTTTTTTTTTTAAGATCTAATTAATTGGGAGGAAGAGAACAGACAATGAGATCTCTCAGGGCCTTTCAGTCCTCTCTGGAGAAGAGAAAAAAACCCCAAGCAAATAAAAAAATCTTAATTATGAAAACCATTTTTAGGAGTTGCCAGGAAATTTGAATACCATAAATTACTTACGTGCAACACAAATTCCCATATTTTTATATTCACAAAGGTCTTAAAACTAATGTGGGAAACAAATTTTTCTTAATCTCGTATATAGAATGTAAATCAAAGAAAGACCTTTTTTCAAGAGAACAGTATTTCTAGCAGTTACTAAACCTTTGATAACTTTTGACTGTTTAAAATTTCCCAAGTGCATGTACCTGCACTTTCACAGGAGGGCCTGTTATCTGTCTTCTCACAATAGCAAATACCACGTGTGAGCTTCCAGTTTTCGTCAGGTATCTCGGAGCCAAATTGCACTGGGTAGGTGTCAGATTAGATGATTGGCTCATGTTTAATGTACCAGGAGAAACTAATTATATAAATTTTGAAGTTTTAGAAATCTAAGACAGTATTAATAAGAATAGGAATGCAGAAATTTTGTGCAAGCCCCAGGATTGCGCCGCAGTTTGCTGAACCATTCATCTAACAGAGGCAGAATACTTTTGAGAGACTTTTTGGTATCTCTAGGCTGGGCAGCCAAGGCACACGGAGAACGACAAACACCAGTCCAGAGAATGATCTCTTCTTCTCCAAATGCCAAGTCATACTGTCTAAATGCGACACAGGGGTCAGATTAAGTGTGTTTATCCTGTGTTTTTCTTAAAATTGACTGGAGGGCAGTGCACTGCTATTGAGGAGTCCTGAAGTAACATAGAAGCAGGTGAGCTCTGTGTCCTGTCAGACTTGGAAGAGTGCTGAAGAGAAGCAGGAGCACATAGCGACCAAAAACTTTGTGGGCGGAGAAGACGTTATCAAGAGTCACTAAGAAGACACTCTGGCCAGAGGTGAAGACCAGAAAATGGAAAGACGCAAACATGTTAGGGTCATAGCATGACTGGACACAGGAATTGTTTGTTATTAGAACTCTAATTGGATTATTAATTATCTCTTGGGTTATTAGCATGGGCAGTGTGGCTCAGTATATCCTATTCCATTTACACAGGAACTCTGTGAGACCTTGCAAGCTGTGTTGCTATCAGAACTATGCTTAAAAGCTTACAGGTAGTAAAATTTCCACATTGGCAGTAGGTTTCAAAAAGTACGTCAATAAAGAAATCCAGCAAAAATCCTTACTTTACCCCTGTCCTAACCCCTGTGATTACAGTAGGTATTACCCAGATACACTGGAGTGAAATGAGATAAAAAAAAAATAGCAGTAACTAAGCAGTAACAGATTTGTCAGCCTGGGGAGGTTGCAAGAACTACAGTAAAGGTGGGCAGGGTGATCTGGGGACAAAGCCTGCGATATCTGGAGCTCTCACAAATGGTAGTAATTTTTAATGGGAACTGTTGGAGCTCGGTAGCACTACAGCTTGTCATTGCAGAAAAATGTTGTAAAGGTAATGTTATGGCCTGTTTCTGAAGGAAATGACAACAGTTTCCCCTTCAGAAAAGACTCCCCAGAGCCAAGTTGATGATCGAGTTTTGCATAAATTACAACATCTACAGACTCATTCAAGGGGACCGCTGTACTGGTGAAGGGGAAGAATAAATCCCTCTGAGACAGCAAATAGCAGAGACAGATGTGACAGCCCAATGCCATGCAGTACAGGCATGTGGCCTGCCTAGAAACACACAGTCTGTGCTGGAAAACCATCATCACAGTCCTTGTCATCCCTTGGAGGTCAGAGATGCTCGTAAGAATGCAGAGAGGTGGCAGACTAGCCTGTTAGCAACATCCTGCCAAAAATGTTGTACTATGCCGGATGGCAAGGGTCAAATAGCATTGCAGAAATATCTCCAAGGGGGGAACATCTGAGAGTTGAGAGACAAAATATGTTAAACATTCAGGCTGTGTCTGCAAGAGCCTCTGGTGGTGGCAAGCAGCTGCCAAAGCATGGGGCTGGGATCTGCCTGGCTCAGGGCTTTCTGCTGCCAGGGCAAAGGATGGTGACACTATGTGCCATGGAGAGGCTCTTGATCCTCCACACTGGGAAATCACATGCCAAAGGACCTGCATTTCTGCTTCCTGCCGCATGAGACTTCCTAGATTGTGCGGAAGATAATGTGCTGCTTCTGGAGACTGTCAGTGATTGTACAGGCACAGTCAGACCCTCAACACAGGAGGGAAAGACCATCTGCCCTGAAGTGTGCTGCTTACACCAGTGCAGACTAGGAAGTCTGCCTGCTTTCATACCACACCGGGAAATTCCTATTAGAGATAACCCTACCGTGTAGGTCGCTTAGGTATTACAAGAAGTGCTGAATCCATCTGCTGTCTTTAATATAACATTCCCTTCCTCTATTTTTATATATCTTAACTGAAATTAGCAAGGACATGTGAGCAAGGCAGATAAATGTGTCTGTGATTTCATGTATTTTATGCAGCTGGTTTCCTATAGAGGTTGGATGCTATTTTATATAACATTGACTGGTGTTATTCTGCTTTTGAGACTGGCCAGGGTTTTGTAAACTCATACCTATGTGAAATGAAGTCTCTCCTTTAAGACTATGAAGGGCTGGAACAATGATGAAAGAAAAGACATTTATGATTTTCCTTTCTCCACAGATCTGGAAATCATCTTGCGCTTTTCTGAGTGGAAAGCTATTACAAGAGAAGTGCTTTGGGGGGGCAAAAGACAAGCCAGGAGACAACCCTGCCCTATGAGTTGGTAAATTCCAAGGGGAGATTTCACTGAGCAAAGCTGTTTACCGTCCCCAGCGTGGGGCCCTCAGGAACACTTCACCCCTATGTTATTCCCCAGCCTACACCCAGATTTTCTTCTTGCTCTGCCTTTTTCAGGACAGACAGAGGTGAGGCTCTAGTTTATTAGACACTCCACACACTGTTTCAGCACATACCATCCTAGATTCTTCCTATGCAGGCGTAAATATTTTTTACGACTGAATGAAGAACTTTTTAAAATGTTTTTTGAATTACTGGAAGCTAGTACTTACACATAATGCTAAATGTATTAGTTATGCATGCAGCCAAGTCTCTTTCAGAGGTGTCTCATTTGGCTCTGATCATTTGAATAGCTGCTTGTTGGTGTGTACTTGAAGAGTCCTAGAAAATCTTTTATTGGCAAATAAGACATAGCTCTAACCTTCAGAATTTGAGAAAAATAGAGAAAAGAACTTAACAAATATGTAACTTTTTCAATGGTTCTCTTTTTATTGACTTGGTAAAGCAATTTTCAAAATTACATTTCAGGGCTTTTAAATGACCACAATCTCTGGACATATCTTTAGGCTATTCAATACATTTGTACTGTATTTTCTGCACAGTATACATTTTTTAGCCCTTTTTTTCTTTGTTGAGAGAAATATTGATTTCTCCAACAAAAGCTAATTAATTTAGGGGGCAAAAGTATCATCCACAAGGGAAAGATAGAGAGGAAGAATATTTGGGCAATGCATATATAGTAGAAAACATTCTTTGCGTGGTTGACTGCATTGAGGTTAAAGGGAATAGAGTTCCTCACTACTATAGAGACTCATTTAGTTGCTGACTGAAGAGAGGCTTCCTGAATCTCCTCCTTCAATGTTGATCTGTATGTCAGGGTATGGTCACAAACACAATACATGGTATTCCTGCACTTTGTGCCCAGTTCAGTCAGTTGTGTCCTTTGATGTGTTTCAGACAGGATTTTAGCAAGTATTTTGGGAAGGAAAGAGTGGAAGAAACCTCTCCCATGCAGCTCTCGCTGGCTCATGACCTGCAAAGTCATGACATGCTAAACTCCCAGTTCCACTCTTCCGCACATTGCACCCACTCACATCCCCTGGGGTGGTCGTGCATCCTGTGGGTTGAGACTGCTGGTTTGAGGTTATTCTTTGGGGTATTGTGCCTTCCAATGGTTTGGGGTGAAAACGATGCAGGCAGGAAGACTGAAAGCTTGTTCTTGCCTACACAAGCTGGTTGTTGGAGCCTGGACAATGGTGGGTGCAGGCAGAAAGCTGATTTTAAAAAGGCAATGAGGCATTATTAATCTGAATTATTGATAATACAAAATGCAGCCATAAAATTACAGGGGTTTATATATGTGTGTATTTTAATATGAAGATGTATTTTATCTGTGTAATCACGAATTTGTATCCATCTTGGAGCTCACAAAATAGCCAGAAAGATCTCAGGTGAGACTCATCCCGTCGGCTTTAAGGCCTTGTAAACATCTGTCTCCTACATGGCTCTTGACATGCCTCTCTGCCTGAGTTCTTCATCTGTATGCAGGAAAGCTGCAGTTCCAGCAAGACTTCAGCATAGTCCTGTTTGTTTCTATCAGTATAACTGGGATTGGCACTGGAGTCAATATTACCTATCTGCTTTGGAGGTGTACATGCTTCCCAGTGAAGGAATTGTGGAGAAGAACATGAAGAAGGGTCATGAGTTCATGAAAAATCTTGTCTTGAGACAAGTGGGTGTTGGATCCTGAGGCTCTCTCTGGCTCAAATGTAATAACTGTGTCTCTGAGCCTGCCTTGCTGGAGTGGGAGAAGAGAGTGGTGTCAATCAGACAGATCCTCTGATCTATTCCCTCATGAAGTCAGTCTGCACAGCAGGCTGACTGGTAGGCAGAGGCCAGGAGGGGAGATATTCGCTGTGCTCTCCTGTGCCAAAGGCCCCATCTTCACAAGCTGTTTCCCTGGCTCCCTGCATCTGAGCTCCACAGGTACCTTACTTAGCCACAACACAAAGAGCTGCGAAAGAATATTTGTCTTTCATTTGATGTGTGTGTGGTTTTCTTATATTTTAAAGTATTAGAGTTTGTTCAGTTTTTCCTTTTTTAAGGGGAGAAATTCTGTCTCATGGAGAGATGGAACTTGACATGCTACAATAAACAGCCAGTGGGCTAGCTATATATTTAGACAATTTTGAAAACCTGTCATGCCGCTTGTATTTTGGAGTCGCAATATTGCATCGGATAAGCAGAGAGAGCTGGAAGAAGTGCTAACTGCACACAGCATTAAAATTGCCACAGTGACAATGGACACTAAAACATCTTCAAATGCAGTGCTTTGTGTAGAATTTTAAGGTGGCTGCCAAAACAAGCTGGTCTAGAGGAGCATAAGGGTTTAATGTGAAGTGCGACTGAAATGAAGGCATGTTTGAATGACTCCTTAGCCATGCCCAGAGGCCCTTAATACCCAGCAGTTATATGGGCAAGTTCATCTTTTTCATCTCAGTTACAGTTCTTGAATCCGTTTAGTTTTGGTCCCCAGCAAAACAGCAGCATAAGGGGACTGTCTTTGGGATGCATTTCATTTTACTCTGAATCCAGACAGTTTTTTCTTTAGTGTGACTCAGGAGCATAGTACAAAGGTGGGGATAAATTTTGTCTGCTAAAAGACCAGTATATGGTCTTCATTTGTGACCAGAACAGTTCTTCCTACACCGATTACATTCCTGTGGAAATATTGTCATATCTGACTCAGATATCCATGGTGGTGTACAGAGGGTTGTGTTTTATCCTGCATTCTTCTGACTCCAAAACAGTACCATGAGTGCCCCACATTCCTCTGCCAAAGTATGGCTTAGAAGTGTAAGAAGAAAGAAACCTTTTTCGTTCCCTTACTGAGAGTCCTTTACAGCACATTTCTCCAAATGGCTCCAACTAACTTCCCTGCAAACAATTAAAATTAAAAGAAAACTAGCAGAAGTTTTGAAACACAAAAGCTAAGGAAAATGAAATAAAACCCATCTGCCTATGCAAAGTAGCCTTTACTAAAGCGCATACCTTCTTATGAAGCGTAATGTACCAAATACTTAGATCAACAGTAACAGTTAGTCTATTTTGCAACATCAAAGGCTTTCCTACATTTCTTGATCTTATTTCAGCTAGTACCAACTCCTCTCGTTAATTTAAATTTGAAGGGAGTACTTCTCTTCAGTGTCTAGGAATAAGCTTCAAATATTTCAAAATAAATGCAATAGATCCACTTTTCTTTTTAGTTTTGTGTATATAAGAGACATCCAGTAGCAAGTACCATCCTCCAGATGTAGCTGGCCTGATAAATCTATACGCCAGGTTGAGGACAGCAGCCAAAGAATGGGCAGAGTGGACTGGGAACATTATTAGGTGGCACAGCAGTAGCAACAATGTCGGGGATTTCGTCAGTCTTTTCAGCAGGAAGTTTCAGTGTGCCTCATGCTGCCAAGAACATCCCCATTTCACAAGGGAAGAAGCTGGTTTGCAGAGAGGGAAAGTGGCTCACTCTAGAGAGCCAGCAAGTGAGACCAGGCCTTCTCTGCTGTTTTCAGTGAGTTTTAAATACTCAACTACTTCTTAGGGAGAGAGGAGAATGCACCAGGAAAATAAATAATTTTAGTGCATCTTGAGAACAGTATTTTTCTTCTCTCTGGGTCTAGGTAGCTTGGATAATAGGGAAGAATTCAGACATTGGTGTCCTAGAGCCTAGCTGTTGTAAATAATGCTGACTCTCTTGACTTCAATCACAATGGTTCCTGCCAGCTGAGAATTAGGGCTGTGTTTGCAGAGCTCTTTGAACAATAAACCAGCCTTCTTCTCTCAGTACCACTTCCCTCTGATGAGAAGCCGTCTCCCAGAGAACAGCTGGGAAAAATCAAAAGAAGTCAGTCTAGTGGAGTGACAGGAGGGAAGGCTGGTTTGCCATCAGCGGAGGGGAGCTGCTCTGTCTTCGGGGGAGGCTGTGAGTGGAACAGGATTTCTCCAAGGTGAAACATGGCCAATCCCTTTTTGCCATGCAGGAAAGGGAGGTACAGACAAAGCCTTCTTTCGTGTAGTTCTTGTGATGTGGATGAGTTGAGCGTTAAAGACATAGTAGGGGTAAGAATTATGTTCTGTTGCTTGTGGCAGCCAGCAACATAGGGGAAGCGGAAAGAGATCAACAACACAGCTTTGAGTGTGTTGAATACTATGCCCTGAATTATGTATGTAGTGAAGAAAAGAAAGAAAGTCCGGCATTTTTTTTCTTTGCAGAAAGAGAAGAGGGGAGAGGCTTTAACTCTAGTAATGCTGTAGCCATGCCTTGACATGGTGATGCCAGCACCAGTGATTTCAGGTTTAAATAGAGCATCAATCAAAGACAACAACTCAGACTTTTTTTTTTTTTTAATTTGAAACTTAGATGCAAATACCTTTATGACAGTATCAAAAAGCATTACAGCTACGGCATTTCCAAAGTGGAGGGTGGAAGTTATTCACAAAAGCTTTCTTCAAGGGCTAGGGGCTCTGCACCTATTATCCTGTGAGCTTCCTTAGATGACAAAAATAAAAAAGGACAGTCTCCTTTGTTCAGCAACAAACTGTGAATGGAATGAACTCAGGAGATACACTTTGCTAAGGCAGCAAAGTCCTCAAATGTTACAGGCAATGTGCCGAATTCAGTGGAGCAATTGCCTTCACAAAGGCTACTAGGGAACAAAGATAAATGATCACTTAGTGCACCAGAAGTGCTTATTTTCTCTTTCTCCTTTCCTCTCTTTCCCACAAAGTGTGAAGAAATGCACTTATTTTGTAATATTTCTGCTGGTTGTTTTGGTTTCTGCATGGAAATCTGCAGATATAAGGATATTCCTCCTACTTCTCATCATACCGTCAGTGAGGCTGTCAACTTTGAGAACACCTGGGTAGAAGCAGAGTGAATCCATCCTCTGTAATGAAAAACCAGCCAGGCTATAGGAAGGCTCTGTCATGTGCTCAGTGTTGTGCTACTGTGTGTTTTGCAAGATGATGGTTATTAACTGAGAGACATTAAAAAAATAGAAAGACGAATGCTTACATCAGTTGTTTCTGATGGTAAATACATCTAATGGTAAATACATAACTTCTGAAGATGTGCCTATTTGCAGTTTGAAATTGTTGTTTCAAACTCCAGATTGTTGTTCTGCCTTTCTCCATCAGTTCAGAGTCTTCCAGTGCCTCAGGTTTTCTTCTCATATAGAGGATTTTTTACGTGCATGGGTCAGTTGTGAAATTAAAGAGGAGAGTATGTCTCCTCTCTGGAATTGGGTGAAGACACAGCACCAGAGAGTCCAAACCATCTCTGAATTGGTCCAAATGTCTAGCACATGATGCGGAAAATCCCATTTGATCCTTTGGGTGAACAACTCCACTCCTTTCCTGTTGCCAAATGAATCCACTTTTTAAGGGAAGAGTTAGCAGTTCATTCCTTTGAATCAAATCCACTTTTGCTCAAGCCATTTTCTAGTGCAAGAAAGGATTTATTGCTTTCTGTTACCAAGCCTATCCCAAACTACACATTCCCATATGGAAGTGGTAAGGTCTGTATTGATTTTGTGAGTGGCAGTTGCAGAAGGTAGTCTATGTCTTTGGGACACACTTCTCAAAGAGCTTGGCCATGTCCTTCTGCTCTAGCTTAGGCAGTGTCGGGATGAAAACCCTTTGGTTTCAGTATGGCAGAGATCCCAGGAAACCCTTGAATCATTTTGAACTGTCGTGTACTCTCTCCCTTGAGCTCATAAATTCTGTAAGTTCAATTCTTCAGCAGGCAGCAAAAGCTATTTCCTCTCCTAGGCAGGTAGAAAGATGGACCATAAGGCTTTAAAATGTAGATGGCAATTACTGACAACTGGTAGAAATTACTTTATTTTCTCAGCTGTTGTTCGCTTGGACCGGAGAGTTTCAGTTTTGACCATTGACAAGCAAAGATTTTGAGGATTTCAAAAGACAAGTAAAGTGTTTGACACTTGGCATTTCAGCCCTCCTTTGCAAATACCACCAGAAACTGGTCCATATTGGAGCATGTCGGGTTTGGAGGCTGCAAGAGAGATTCTGACAAGCTGGAACAAGTCCAGCGGAGGACCATGAAGGTGTTTGGAGGCAAGAACACACAAGCCAGGGAAGTTGGGGACAGGCTTCTTCAGCCTGGAGAAGAGAAGGCTTTGGATATGGGGGGAGCTAACTGCAGATTGTCGCTACTGAAGGGAATCATTACAGAGGTGGAAATGTTAGAGCTGTCCTAGGGGCGCACGGTGATGGGGCAAAAGGCAGCAGGCTCAGGATGCAACAAGAACAATTCTTGTCGAGTAGAAGAAAAAAATATTGATAGCAAGAATGGTTAAGGTGTGTTTTAACCTATGGTTACAGCCCTTTAGCAAAGCAGAAGAAAATCTTAAAACAATATTATCATCATTCCCATTGAATTCACTTGTGGTATAAATATTTATGAACATTCAATCTTCACTATACAGTGTTGTATTTTCCTGAAGATCTCCGGTTAGAAACAAAAGCATTAAGAGCTCCTGTCCCTGCTTTACATGGCACTCTTGACTTGATAGCAAAACCTGCCCATTGAGTGCCCATCTATATTCGTCCTGTCCTCCTGAAGTGCTAATCCTATTTATCTTGTTGCCATAACCTCGCTAAGTCTATTTATTTGCTGATTAGCTCTAGGCTTGATTGTTCCCTTTAAGCACTGACAAAACATGCTGAAAACAAGGCGTACACATGACAAAATTTGAATAAACAGAATTATCAAGGAAAGGCTAGAGAAGTCCAGAACACAGTGCTGGAGATGCAGAGATGCCTGTTCACAGCCATTAGTCTTAAATGGAAATCAAGGACAGATTTAGGTGAGTAATGTGGGAAAACTGGGAACTAAATAGGTGCCTGTGATAAGGAACTCAGATTTTTCATCTCATGACAACTGATTCAACTCCACTTATTTCCATGGACCTGCACTGATTTATTCTGGCCTTGTGGTTTGTAAAATCAACTGTGAATATGCAAAGAGGATGATTTGGGTTTCTTCAGCAAATCTGAGATCTTTTAAATAAATATTCAACGCATCTAATATGTTGCTAGAGGAAGACCTGTTGCAGGAGAACCGAAGGACTTCATACAGTCTCATATATTACAACTCATAACAATGGTGCCCGTGAGACTGATGTCATGAATAAAACAGTCCATAGTCATTTGTCCTGTGCTTATTCCTGTGTTAAGCTGACAACATTTTTTTTGAGTTAGCAAAGAACTTTTAAAAGGCAGATGTCCTGGCTTGTTTCAAAGACACCAAGTGCTTCTGTTAAGTCCCTAGGCCAGTTGTTTCAGTGGATAATTACTCCTCACTTAAGAGAAAAGAATGCTTAATGTGACCTAAATTTGTGTAGCCTTATCTCCTGACCATTGTCTCTTATGTCTTTGTGCGGAATTGCTGGTAACTGAAATGTCCTCTCTGGGTGTTTGGTTAGACGCTGGCAAAGTTTGTTTAAGCTTTTAGGTTTCATTTGTGGCTTTCTTAGTAAAGTTTATGTTTCCCAAGACAATAGTCTAAACAGCTTTAGAGTAGGCTACTTCGCCCATATTTACCTGACTAGCTTTCACCCAAACCTTCGTTCCTGGTGGATTCAGCTACCTCTGGTCTTGCAGAAAGTGTCTTATTAACAATAACCACTAGTGTGGTTGGAGAAGTTTAGACTCCTTACGGCCAAGAATATCTTTTAAGAAGGATCTCAGGGTGTGCTCCAAACAGGAGTGTTGCAACAAGTTATGGGATCTCATTTGCCTGTTATTTCTAATTTAGTTACAAATAGCACGAGAATATATACCGACAGAGTTAATGAGAATATATACAGACACTGTACAGCAGTAATGAATTTGTATCATTAGTGTGATGAAACTAGCAATTGTGTTAATGAATATGGAAAAAAACATATTTATTTCATGCAGACTTCTGGTGCCAGACTTCCGAAATTCTTACAAGTAACTAATAGATGTGTGTTATCTGCCTAACACACTGTCTTCCATTTTCCACTCTTCTAGTTTCCTTGGTAAATTTATGGCATTAAATTATTGGCACAGCTTCAGTCTCTCCCACGGAGCAAAGCTGAATCTTACAGGTGTTCTGCATCACCAGGACCCTGCAAATCTCTTCAAGGGTGTCCGGACATCTCTCCTAATACACTCCTGTCATATTGGCTGCTATTGCAATTAACAGACTTTGGAAGATGTTCCCTGGATATGGTACCACCTTTGGAGATAGCACTCAAGTCTATTCCTATTCAGATATTCTTATTTACGGAGCTAGCTCCATTGAGAGGAGGCTTGAGCTTGTCTTTGCAGAGGGTTACTTTTCATATAATTACCAAATATCACTTTAAAAGTGCTTTTGCTCCACTTCTATGATTTTTAAATGGCCAGATAGATTAAAATTTAGGCACACAAAAGTACATGGTCTTCAAAAATAATCTCTAAGGAAATGTAGCTTAGTGCTGGATGTGGAGGGGTGAAACAAATTTTATGGAATGTTAGGGGCTGGAAGTGACCTTAAAAGATTATCTAGTCCAAGCTCCTGTCACGGCAGGATCACCTAGAATAGATCACACAGGAATGTATCCAGGCGGGTTTTGAATGCCTCCAGAGAAGGAGACTCCACAATCTCTCTGGGTAACCTGTTCCAGTGCTCTGTCACCCTAACCATAAAAAAGTCTTTCCTTACGTTTACACAGAACCTCTTATGTATATGACTATATTAAATTAAAACAATAGAATAAGTAAGTGTGTCCCTCCCACAAAAAATAATGTGAATGGAAGAAGACAAGTATAAAAACGTAGGTAAAATTAGAAATGTTGAGCTATATGTATAGTATACATATTGTAGACTATACAAATCATCAAATCAAATGTGTACCTATACTGTACGCACGGTGTGTATATAGTATACACGTACATTTCTTTGTATATCCCCTGCTAATACGCACATTCCAAGACTTATTTGACTACTTCTTCACAGACCCAGCATTGACAGACAGTATCCTATCTCCTGGTGGGTGGAAAGGAAAAGCAGAATGAAACTGACTGTTGAGCAAAGAAGGCAAATCATCAGTTTGAGATTCACAAAATCACAGAATGTTAGGGGTTGGAAGGGACCTCAAAAGACAATCGAGTCCAATTCCCCTGACAGAGCAGGATCACCTAGATTAGGTCACACAGGAATGTGTCCAGGCAGGTTTTGAATGCCTCCAGAGAAGGAGACTCCACAATCCCTCTGGGCAGCCTGTTCCAGTGCTCTGTCACCCTCACAGCAAAAAAATTTTTCCTTATGTTTACCTGGAACCGCCTGTGTTCCAGCTTGCACCCGTTGCTCCTTATCCTGTCCTTGGACATCACTGAGAAGAGCCTGGCTCCGTCCTCCTGACACTCGCCCTTTCCATATTTATAAACATTAATGAGGTCACCCCGCAGTCTCATCCTCTCCAAGCTAAAGAGACCCAGCTCCCTCAGCCTTTCCTCATAAGGGAGATGCTCCACTCCCTTAATCATCTTGGTGGCTCTGTGCTGGACTCTTTCAAGCAGTTTCCTGTCCTTCTGGAACTCAGGGGCCCAGAACAGGACACAATATTTCAGGTGCTGCCTCACCAAGGCAGAGTAGAGGTGAAGAAGAACCTCTCCTGATCTACTAACCACACCCCTCCTAATGCACCCCAGGATGCCATTGGCCTTCTTGGCCACAAGGGCACGTTGCTGGCTCATGGTCACCCTGCTGGCCACCAGGACCTCCAGCTCCCCTTCCTCTATGCTGCTCTCCAACAGGCCAGTCCCCAGCCTATACTGTTACCTGGGGCTGTTCTTTCCCAGATGCAAGACTCTACACTTGCCCTTGTTAGGTTTCATTAAATTCCTCCCTGCCCAACTCTCCAGCCTGTCCAGGTCTCGCTGGATGGCAGCACAGCCTTCTGGTGTGTCAACCACTCCTCCCAGCTTTGTGTTGTCATCAAACTTGCTGACAGTGCACTCTGTTCCCTCATCCAGGTCACTGATGAATATATTGAATAGTGTTGGTCCCCGTACTGACCCCTGAGGGACTCCACTAGGTACAGGCCTCCAGCTCGACTAAATCCCATTGACCCTCTGAGTTCTGTCCTTCAATCAGTTCACAAATTTTAGGTCATATACAATTGCTCACCTTATTCCCCAGCATGTTTCCTGCACAGACCCAGAGTCCAGGAGCATAACAAAATTGCTGTGAGTAAGAGGCAATGACAAGCAGAGAATGAATGAAGATTTACTCCTGTTCCCACCTATGCTGTACGCTGCCTCCTGAAGATACGGGTTTACCATGAGCACAAACCAGTGTTGCAAGAGCTAAGCAGAGGAAGGGGATTATTGTACACTCTGGAGCTCACTGGACCTTATGTGGGCCATCTCTTATGTGTAGATGAATAGCTGATAAATACCACAACCTATTTTCAGCAATGTGGCAAATTGTTCTTCTCCTGTCATGGGTATGAGAGAGGAGAATGCCAATCCACTCTCTACACAGCAGTAATTCCCCTCAGTGAGTGTTAGCAGTAATTAAAATGGCTTCTCCACAATGAAAAACACATTATATTACCTAATTAGGAGAACTTTTGAAACAGAAAGAATAAAATGCCTGATGCTACCCACCTCCCTCTGACAAAGGTGCTATTGTGAGACAGACTTTGGTGCTTTTAAACTTGCATGGGCAAGTCTTTGTTTTAATTCTCTGAAGTGTACAGCAGTTGTTTTCCACATGGGAAGCAGCTTCGTACCTTTATTTTGTTGGAGGTCAGCAGGAACCTCTTGCAGCTGAGGAAGCACTAAGCCTGAGTGTGAGTGTCCGCATCTCCTTCCCGAGGCGTCTGTTGGTCCAGGAGCCAGTGCTACCCCTTGCTTTCTGTGCTGCCCTCCATTCCAGCCCCACTGGCACATCGGGCAGCAATCTGGCTGCCAGCACTACACAACTGCCTCTAATTTTAAAACTGTAGCACACTGCTATAACTTTGAGTGCTAATTGCTGCCACAACCTGAATTATGGAGTCATAAACAGAGAACTTTTACTGTTGCTTGGGGAATTATTTACAGTAGAGAAGCATATGAATACTGAATTCTCTGAGTGATTTCTGGGTGGATTTCACATTTGACTTATGGTAACTATCTTGATAAAAGCCCTGAGAGAATAATTCCATCTTGTAGCGTTTTCATGATTACTATTGTATGGGTTATCGATCTTACACTTTTCATTTAGATATGCTAAATAGGGTTTTTCTTCTATTAATAATGAGAAAATTTCCCCTTTTTTTGTATGCTTTTCAGAATTAAAATTAATATTATTTGGCTATCTGGTTGTGAAGGGAATTTCAATAGTGTGAGCAAGAAAGTTAATTTCATTTTTAGAAGAATATTACTGGGTGGAGAAGAGCCCCACAAAGGAGAATTTCCAGGATGGATCTTCTCTCTAGCAGATTCCTGAGTGGTCTGCTATGATAAAATTCCTTTCTTTTCGCAGAAAAAAAAAAAGGGTTGGAAACCCCGTCAAGCTCCTCTCTGCTTTAAAAATAATTTCATTATTCTGTCAAACTCTAAAATTTCGGCTACGAATGTTAACATTTTTGTTGACTCTTTAGAGACCTCAGAGGAACAGCAATGGAAGTGCTAAGCCATGCCCTGTCCCAGTTTCTTCTGCACTACAGCAGAAATGAACGCAGCAGTTTGCAGCTCTGCTCCTGGGGCTTTCCAGACTGACTGGGCAGCTCATTTGCCTGTGTCCCTGTCCCCAGCATTCTCAACAGGTGAGGCAGCCTTCCTGTGATATGCCTGGCAATTGGTTTTAACTCAAACAACAGTTGGCAAATATGACGCATTATGGTTTTGGGAATGGTGTCATGAAACAGCCGACTCCATCCCCCTGCTCTTTGTTGCTTGGATTCTCCAGCCACAATGTTCCCTTCTTTTTGAACCTTGGCTGGTCCAAAGCTACTGCGCAAGCCTGCTGGCCCTTTTCCTCCAACATTAACTCTACAGCAGGCCCGAATGGGCTTACAGATACAACACAGGTGAGTTATTTCTAAAGGCCAAATTCAGCTTAAAAAGGTGAATCTCACCTGGAGAGAAACGTAGACTCTCCTCAGGAGTCCAGTGGGGAATGGGTGATCAAGTTCATAGCTACCGCATTAGTTCAATGCAACAGTCTCTCTTGTCCATTATGAACTCTCCTTTGAAAGTCCTTATCCCATCAACCACAGAAGTAGAAAACAGAATTTTTACTCTAGGTGAGGGCTGTTACTGGATCCTGTCTCAGTTTTCCCCTTTCAGGGTGAAATGGTCAAATTCTTGCAGCCCTTTCCACATCAATTTTTTTTCTGGTCCTCTGATCCTGTTCAATTCTCCAAGCTAAACTCTTCCCAGATGACATCTGATTTTCTAGAATGCATGAGCCCACCTGCTGAAGAGAGCAGGAGGATCATTTCATGTACCTCACAGGCAAAGTGAGCCCTCTGTCCTGTTAAAGAGCATCCCAGTGGTTGAGGCTAGAGCTCTCAGCTATCAAATAATTTTCAACTCCAGGTCTGTTCTCCAAAGGATGTGTTGCTCTTCCTTGATTGGCATTGTCTGCAGACTTGTTAAGCGTGCTCTCTGTTTCACCATCCAGCTCATTAGTGGAAGTATTGAATAGTCCTGCATCCAGGGCAGCCCCCTGTGGAACACATGGGTCCATACAACTATTTTGATACTGAAATATTGATAACTGCTTTTCAAGTACTGCTTTCCAACCGCTTCTGCATTCTTCCTGCAATGAGAAATCCCCATGCATCCTTCTTAACTCAGCTCTGATATTGCTATAAAAAACAGTATCTAAATTCAGGATATGTGACATCTGCTGCTGTTCTTCTACCTACAAAACATATCATTCTCTCACAGGAAGAAATTATTTTGGTTAGACACAATTTGTTCTTGAGAAATCCATGATGGCTGCTACTCAAGTCCTACTTTCTCCTAGATGGATACATGCAATGTGTTTAGCTACTTGTTCCAGTTCATTTTTAATTTTCCCAGGATTTCATGTTGCTTCTATTTCATTTTTTCCTGTCAGAGAAGGAGCCGAAACCAACACCTGTGGATCTGGATAAATGGACACTGATAAACCCCATCCCACATGTGAGTATGGTTTGATGTAGGGGTAGGGATGATTTTGTGTGAGGACCTGAGGCTCTCTCTTTAAGCCTCCCATGTTTCCAGGGTGACATATTTCAGTGATCTAGGGCTCTTTGCAGAAAGTTTGCAGATGGGCCTTCCCTGCTCACACAATTCTCACTAGCCTGTTTGGGTGGGTTTTTTTTTTCACATCTACACTGTGAGTCAAGGACTACTACTGGCTCAAGGGATCAGAATTGACCCAGATTTTCAAGTGTGACAGTTTCAGGTATAAACTTTACAGGCAGTTTCTAAATGAAAGTTATCAGTTACAGAAAATGGTGGTGTTTTCTCTTTTTTCCTCAATTCCCTCCCCTGTAAATGAGGTCAGGAATGTTATGAAGCTAACATCATTAATGGTTGCAAAGTGTTTTGAGATCCCTGAATGGAAGGGCTTATATAAGCAGGAAAGTCTTATTAGGATAATTATAATTGCCCACTGTACTGGCACAATATAGATCACTTAATGAGTTATTTGGCTTTTCCTTTCTCTCTCTCTTCCCCTCTCAGCTCCCCAAAGCAACATAAACAGACTGTTTTTAATTGGCAATGCTCATTTCTAGCAAATGATTCAGATCAATTGGAATTTGCAGGGCCATGGTAAAGAGGAAAGTCTCTATGCTCTTTGAAGTAGAGAAGCACACACTGAACCTGCCTCTTGAGTTACGAGCACTTCTCTCTCCATTACCTTGCAGTGTGTTCACTGCCAGAGCTGTGCTCAGCTGTTGACGGGTGCTTGTGACTAATATGATGAAGGTGAATTAATGACTTAGGCTAGTGGCTAACATGATGTAGCTAATGGTCTCTGTAGAGGAAAAGAAATCGCCTCTGTAGTTTGATCTCCCACTGCTGTGATTTACCCTCTCGGTTTTGCCAGCATTTCATTTGTGTTGGTTTGAATGTGTGGTCTTCTGGAACTGACCCGGATTCAGCTCTTGCTGTTTTATTAGAACTGAAAGGAAGCTAGATTCCTTCCCATAGCACTTCTTTCTCTGAGCTGCAATAGCCACTCTTATTCTTCCCTATGACTGAGAAGTGGCTGCTTAAAGCTTTATAAAAGTGGGTTAAGAAAACTTAATATTTAGGAAATTGTGATCTACTTGTAGGTATTGTTACTTACAGTCAGTAATATCAATATCTAAATCGCTAGGGACTTACTTGCTGATCCCTGAAAATTGTATCTATCTAAGACGTAATGTGGACCCATTTGGAAATGGCAAGTGTGTTGACTGCTATAGAACGTATATGCCTTTTCTTTCCCTTCTTACTTCTTGTGAGTTCCTTAGAAGAGGTCTCAGGGATTGTTTGCCCATGCATTGAAACATCATGCATTTAATTTATACAATTGCCATAATAAGGAATGCAATACTTTATTATTATTACCAGTTATTATTACTTTATTATTATCACTTTATATTTATTACTTTATTATTACTATTATAAGTTCAATTTTCAAGACTATCCAAAGTTTTTCAGGGAGTATTTTTTAAAATGTCATGTTTTACCACTGGATAAATCACAGGGGACTTGATCATGCTTTTAAAGCATGGGGGATGTCAGGTGTGTAAATCCTGTAAAAACAGGCTGAATCCTGCTTGTTCCTCTTCCCATCTCCACCCACCACACATTTGGTGGAGGGGGTGGCTTACACCGTAGAGCTACCGTCAGATTTTCCCTAGGACAAGTCAAAATTTTAGGTCTCACTGCCATTCTCACTAAAGATAATGCTGATGTTTGCAGCCCCTGGAAGCCCTTAGGTAAATGTACTATGTCCATATTGCCTGCCTTGAATCTAAAATATTACAGCAGAAGTCACATCTCGTAGAAGACTATTGCCTATAGTCCTGCTACAGCAGAGCCCTGTTGCGTAGCTAATCAGCTTTGTAGCGTCTGTATGTGTGTGTGTGCGTGTGTGCGTGTGTGTGTGCTCTCTGTTCTGCCTCAGACTTCCCACCTTGTGCTTAATATTCACTATAATGTTCCCGGTCCTAATGCGCTGGAATATATTGGAACTCTTGGCAGAGTTCAGCCGAACGTTTCGGATATGGCTCTGGGGACTCTTGCTTTGTGCGTTTGTTTCCGCAGTGATCTGTTGTGAGGTCTGAGCCTGGATGTGGGGAGATGTCACATACCGCAGCACACTACTCTGCACTGTTGTTCTGCACTAAACCCGAGCTGTGATTTGGTCCTGCCCCAGCAGCTTGCTTTCTCTCTAGACCTCCTCAGCTCTGTACAGCATTCACATGGCAGCCCGAATGAAAAGTTTGGGTATCTTGTGATCCCCAGTCCGAGGGGTCCTTGTTCTGGTCATCCATGCCAAAGAATTAGAGGAAAACTGAGACTAAAAGCTCCAAGTTTGTTTGTGTCTTCAGAGGTGTGATCTCAGTGTACACAACATGGCGCAACCTTCACTAGGATGAGTAAAAGCTACCAGTCCAGTGCCCGGCTTACTTCTTGAGGAGCTTCAGTCACTGCTTCATCTTCTGTTACTACTCCACCTATTTCCATACGGATTGAGAGTATCCAGGTGGGACGCAGGGCCATACAAGCATCAATATCAACATGGCACTTGGCATAGAAAGCTTTTTTTTGTGAGAGAGGTTGCTACTTATGGTAACAGCTCTCATTTTCTCCTGGGGAAAGATTATTTTTTAAAGGCCTTTCCCTTCAGCTATAATGGAAATTGTTAATATTGAAGGTATATTACAGTATTCAGAAGCAGAGGGAAGAAATGCTTAAAATGGCCAACAGTGACATTTTCCACTGTGACCAGTACCACAAGTCTCTGTGTTAAGCAAGTTTCTGTTAAATGCTTCATCTCATACTACCTCAACCTTGTGGGGACCTATGTGGCAGAGTGGATTGATGTGGTTATACACTCATTGCCATTCCTGGGGGCTCTGGGTGCTGGGAGTGAGAATGAAGAGCCATTTATATCATTTTGGGGACATTCTGCCTCTTCTTGGAATGAAATATTCCCATGCCCTAAAAATATTTGGGTTTTTTTTTTACACCATAGTTCTTTCACCAAGGGCTCTAATGTTTTGAAAGGAAGATTTGATTTCTGCTGTTCTGTGGAGGTGATGTGTTTATAGCATCCATCCTCACCTCTTTCTCCCAGCTTTCATGGCTTTTAAAGAAGGAATTGGACGAGGACCATGCAACTGTTGTGGGTGAGAAAGGTGCTGGTGTGCGGCAGGTCAAGGCAGTCCCTCCTGCTGCTGGCCAGAGACTACGCAGAGTAGCAGTGGGAGAAGCTCTGGTGAATGTCGTGAAAAATGTAAAGACAAATAGTGAATATATCAGAAAATGAAATACAACTGACATCATATAATGGTTCAGTGGGGACCTAGCAAACTCTAGTAGCCCCAAAATGGGAAAGGAGAAGTTCTAAAACATAGTATCTCTATGCTTTTCCCCGTTTTATTTATTAATATTAAAGAAATAGGAAATTCTCAGCTAGTTCATTCTTGTCATTTATATACAAAACTTCTTTGTTGTTTTGCTTTCCTTTCAGAAAGGCATTTTTTTACTTAAATGTTGACCTAACAATTTCAAAGAAGTTTAGAAAAAGCATCAATAACCTGAAAATAAGAAGGATTTTGTGTTGGACTAAACGGAGTATTTTACCCAAAATGTCATTTTGAGGTATTTTTCTTTTTGTTGACTGAAAGGTATTTTTGTTTGGATTGAAGTTAATTGTTTTGTTTCAGCATTACAAACTGCTACGTAATTCCAGAGAGACATAAGCAGGAGAGACTCCAGTAATTGTTTCTTAGATATGGACAGAGAAGCTACGGGCATTAATTCTTGGATTTGGGATTTTTTTTCTGTTTTTTTTTGTGCTTTATGCATTTTGGCTAATCTTTGCTTCTTGCTCTCTTGCATTAACCCTCCTTCTTTAAGCATCTCTTTGATTGTGAAATCTTGCAGCAGTTTTGTTTGTTTTGTTTTCTCTGTGTGTTTGTTTTATTTTAATTGCTCCACCTATAAACCCTTGAAACTCTTCAGATATCACCAAGGAGAGGGAAACGTGGATCAGGACTAGGACAGCAAGCGTCAAAATTCAGTTCAGGGCAGTATTATGCCGACCCCTAGTGCAAGATGTAATCCCAGCCACGGACACCTTGTAGTGTAGGTAGACGCGCCAGGGTAAATACGCAAAGGTAGCATATTCGACAGGTCTCAGGTGGAGAGACCAGGATTTGGAGGCACTGGCTGGGAAGTAAGGGTCCATTGGCAGCGCAGTGCTGGCTGCAGGGATCTGAGTGTGTGCTCTGGGAAGGAGCTGCGGGAGATCCCCACCGCCCGCGCCGGTGGCAAGCAAGAAAGCCAGAAGGCAGAGTGTCATTTCATACAGTCAGCCTGCTGTTATCCAGATCTAGCATGACAAATTGGTGTTCCCAGAGTGGCAGCAGAGTAATCAGACTGTGACAAATGGTTTACTTAGAGCAATTTGTTTTCATTTTACTGAAAATTTCCACAGTCTTAACAAAGGGTTCGCCCTGCCTCCTTATTCCAACCGCCTCCTTTTTCCATTAATTGCATTGGCATGATGTTGAGAGAGGGACTTGGACCTGATCTGTGGCTGAGAGGGCAGTGTGGCAGCAGGGAGATCACGTTCTGGGGACCATGGGCTTTTTGCAGCTGAAAGCGGTTGCTGGAGGTGATGCGATGGTGAGTGTGAAGCTGTTCCTCCACTAGCTGTGGGGCTGTACACGTGGTTTTGCCTACGTCTCACATGGAAGCTGAGCTATCTCTCACCTTTTTCAGGCTGGTTCCTGGATTTCCCTGAGGATCTGAGAAGGATGTCTGGCTGGCTGGCACTTTTCAGAGTTACTGAAACCCAAGCATGGCCTTATAGCAGCAATGTAGCTGGAAAAGGGGAGTTGTGTCTCCCTGAAGCACTGCCAGCCACACCTGCCATGTGGGTGACAGGACAGCTGTGCAGCCCCACCCCTCTTTGTGGCACATCTGGATCCGTTTGGTTTAGAGCGCTTGCAAAAGCCAAAGAATAGTGGAAATGGAAAAGTGGAAAACTTGTAAAAGTGAAACAACACCTAAAACTAACTGGAATTTGACAGGGTTCAAGTCCCTGTCATGACAGTACCTCCAGCCGGCCCTGGGTTGGGGACTTCATGGCTTTTCCCTGCTAGAGACTCACCTCCATCTTGTATGGGGCTTTTCAGTATCACAGTGCCACTGTAAGCTTAAAACTTGGATGGATTCATGTACTTGGCTTTCCTGGCAGAGAGAGAAGAAGAAATGGGCAAACTTTTCACTGCCTGTATAGCAGAACTTCACCCTGCCCTAAGCTCTTCATCGTCTGTTTACTCCAGTTGCCCTCATTTGTAGTCCCATGCTTCTTCCAAGAGCAGTTCTTGCAGTTTCAGCGGTCAGTGCTTTCCATGGGCTGCAGAAAAGAGGCACCAATATCCTGTGTAAAATAAAAGGGTAGTCGTGGGTGGGGGCTTGAGCCAGGGGCTCTGTGGCCTGGGGAAAGGCCAGGATGGCAGGGGAAGGTTAGGTTAGTGGCAGAGGACTCTGCTGCAATTGGCCTTTAGACATGGCTTATTGACGTGAGTATTGGGAGTCTTCCACTCAACAGTAGTCTCCAAAATGATGCACTGGATGGCCTCAGTGGCAGACCTGGTCAACAGGCTTGTGTCATCCAGCTCTTTTTCAGTTCTGGCTTCTTTCCTATCTAGCCTTTTCCGAAAGTGCAGGACATAGTACCTGAAGCTCTGCAGACGTAACACATGCTGCTGCACTCCTTTGAACCTAGAACAAAGCCAGAAAAAAATTATTTGGGGCCTTTTAGGGTGCAAGCCTTACTTCTGGGCACCTGGGTGGGAGCATTAGAGGATGAGATGATGGAGTCAAGGACTTTCTCCATCATGCTGTCTGTGGCTGCTACTTTCTTATACCTGCATGCAATTGTTTAAAGATGACCTCAGCACAGGCTAATGGAATGAAATACTCAGACCCCTCTCATATTGGACGTAGTCTCTAATGCTATCCTTTGCCTCCAAGGTCTGCCTGTAGCCTCAAGGGCTTGATTTGGCAAGCTGCTGCATTAGGTGCTGATTCTACATCTTGCATCCTTATGCTGCTAGGCAAATATTCAACAGTGCAATGCAGTTACCTGATGCATCCCCTGTCCAGCCACCAGAGACATTAATCATGGCCTGGGGAGCAGCCAGCCTAGCCTTCTTCCTGCACTTTGTTGCAATGGCTGATGTGTCTAAAACCAGCACGGGCACTCAGGGAGCCTGGCAGTGTAATGGCTTTACTTAAATTAAATTCCCATTCTGTTGGCAGCTTTGCTCTTTGCTGAAACCCTTGGAAATACGGTAGTAGTGTGTAACTAACACTGGAATGTGTCCCTGGCCTTGGGTGGAACAAGCTTTCTGGTATATGCTCATACAACAAAATGACTTAAATAAGACCATTATCATAACATGGTTTTCATAATGTATTAGCAAATATAATAAAGCGATGGAAAATTACTTGCACTAATCGGACATCCATAAATAGACTCAAATAGTATGTTTGACTCTCAATTGGAGTGAATAATTTATCAGCTGATTAAATCCGATTATTTTGTAGAACCTGCTAGTAGTTTTCCAGCGCATGTTTTTACTATCCCTATATCTCCATTAGATTGACAGATTTGAGTGGTTCCGAATGGTAGTAGCCAGGGAAATGCCATGGGTAAGTAAACAAAGCTGGATTTACAGCACTGGGGGCACCACTCTCAGATGGCTAACACCAAAATAAGGTGTTGATACATATTTAAATAAGGGCTGCTCTACATCTCACAGATGATTTCTTAAGACCTAGGGAGAAAAAGAAAAAAATCCAAACCCTTAACCACAAAATATAACCTTCCAGATATTGCAGGTAGGGGAGGAAAGCTGCCTGGAGTGCCTGCAGTGCTTTCTGGGGTTGTTGAAGGAGAGCAGTGGGGTGCGATGAGAAGCAGAGGAGATCACTCAGTGTTTCAGCCTTGCCTTGGCAGGGGCAGTAAGTCCTGGTGGTGAACACCCTTCAGAGACCATCTTTCTATCTCTGCTCCTCTGTCCATGTCTCCTCTCATTGTACCTGGTCCCATTCACACCTCAACGCTGTCTACACCTGCACGGGGATTTTCTGAATGTTTTGGTGTTTGCTTTCCTTCCTTGATGTTAAACACTAGTTCTCTTTTGCTGTTTGGATACAAGACATTTCCCTTGATGGCACAGTAAAGCCTGTATTTGGATGTAGAATCCCACATGTCTGCAAAACTTTCAAAGACATATGATTAAAAAGAAATTACAATAGTCCATAGAATGAATATCAGATAGCTGTAGAGAACTTAAGCAAGTGGGAAGTGCGGTATTACTGAAGGGAAGCCTGTGCTCTGGCTTGCTCAGCACGGTCACATTATCCTGTGCCACACAGGTGTGAAGCTGCTGAGTCCCTGCACCTCTGGAGGCTGGTGCAGGATCCCAGGGTGCTGCTCCAGTGAGTGTCCTATGGCAGGCAGCCTGGAGCTGGCATCGCACCCTGGCCAGGCTGGTGCCAGAAACTGGGCGGCTGCAGAGCCAGCAAGGGGAGATGGATTCCCCGCTCCTCCAAGAAGTGCAGCTGGCATTTCACCTGTGGAAATTATTCGAAAAGGGTGATGACGACCCTTAATTGCTCTTTGTTCTGCAAAGAGGGTAGGTGTACAGCAACGTAAAGAGATACTCTCTGGATTTGTTTGGCTGCTTCTTTTGCACCAAGAACACGCCAACAACCTATCACAACTAAGGAGCAGTGACAGTCTCAATTCTGCTCTCCTTTGAGAACAAAATGAGTGGAACTCCTGTTGACTTCCCTAGGAGGAAAGGGAGGAACTTGGCATCGGACGATTTGCAGGGTTGCTTGGCAGTAATTTAAAGGAATTAAACTGAAAAGCACCAAGTGGATGAAACACTCAGCCAGGGAGCATTCATAGGGTTAGCTGAGTGTGAAGTGGGAATAATAACTTTTGCCTTTTCCCTTCGCATCTGTAGCTGAAACGTCCCTGTTATCCCTAAAGGCCATTGGTTCAGTTTCTGACTAAGGAAGAAGGAGAACTGAGAGAAAGAGAACAGGTTTTCAGTACCTGATCAATACTTGAGCCAGATAGAGGTGCAAGTATAGAATAAATATATATAAAAAAAGGACTATATATCAGCATATAAAAGTAAGCATATGAAGTATATACCTTTGGCAAGTCAGTAAAGTTAGTGTTAGAATTGTTATTTGTACTGGAAATGTTTCCTGTGTCTATCTCAGAGTAGTGGCAGGTTACCACCTGTAGTTAGCAACATTTATAGGAAAAAATTAACAAAATTCTGTATTAAATTGTTGCAAAACTAAATGCCAGTCCAGACTGGCATAGAGCAGTGAAACCTGGAGGGAGCCTAAGAAGATCTAGCAGTTTTCTGACAGGAGGAGAAGGTCTAAATACACCAGGAACACAATCATTGTTTTTCACTCAGTGGCAGTACTGCTTGTTATTTATGAAACTGCAACAATTTCTCCAGCATCTCCTCTTGTCACTCCTCAGGCCAGCCTGGGCTCAGCATGGAGTGGGTGAGGGATGGGGCCGAACAGAGAAAGAATAGCCAAAGCTTTGGATTTGGCAGAGCTCTCTACTGCTTGCATTTCTTGAGTACCACTACTGCCTTCAGAGGGACTAGCTTTTGTCCAAGCCTCTGGATAATTAGCACCTCTGGCAGCATTATTCTCTCAGATGCACAGCCAAATAACACTGTTGTGCGGTTCTGGGCTGGCAAGCTGGGACATGTTGAGGGTGTTGTTTGGAGGCTGTGAGCTGTGTCTTGCCTCCTGCCAGTCCTCGCATAAGAAGAATTGGCTTAAACCCAGATTCACTGGATCAGGTCCTATGGGACGGCACAGAAATGCTGATCCACCACAGGTTCTGTTCTAGCTCCTTCCCATCTGTTTACACTAATGAAGTTGGTGTTCAGCCCAAGCACACACCTCTGTGTGTAGCACTGGCCATGATTACTGTGATACAAAGATTGGTTATTCCAAAATGTCTTCCTCTTCTTGCGCTGGACAGTGTGGTTCATCTCTTCCTTCTCCCTTCGGAAGAAAACCCAAGTTATTCGTGTGTAACTCGCTGAATGCAGCCGTGTGTGGGAGTATGTGTTAAGTTTGTCCTGAAGGATGACAACAAAATTCAGGATTGGGGTTCACAAAATTCAACATTAAATATCAGTCTTGAGAATGTTTCCTGGGCTTTGTTGTTTATGTGTTTCTAAGGAGATATTTGACACTTCAAGTAGGAAAGACAAATTGCAGTGTTTGGCAAAGCTGCTAAACGTTCATTAGTTAGTGATGAACTAGTTAATGATAAGAAATTGATGTTCAGGTAGTTAGGTAATGTCCAAAGCAAACAGATTGAGTCAAATCCTTTACCCATCTTCATCAACATCCTTATGTTGACTTAAGTGGGGTTAAGACCATTTACCAGCTACACACCTCAAAAGAGTAATAATTTTCTTGGGCATTGGCAGCAGGAAAATTATTTAGCTGTGAATACGCAGCATGTTCAGTGCTGATTCCCTGCAAACTGCCTGTGCGTGCAGGGAGAGCTCGCTGCTGGCTTGCTTGCTCACAGCAAGCATCCTCTCCCTTTGGACTCATCATATGTTTCAACATTTGTTGTTCGCTCTGTGCTTTTCACATTTGAGCCAAACACGGCCACATTTTATGTACCCCTCTCTTCCTACCACAAAGAAGAAGACCAGGAGCTTCTTAATCAACAACGTTTCATTGTGAGAACACGGAACAGCTGCTGGTAATGCCACAACGCTTTCTGACGCTGTTTTATGTGATGCCATTTGCAATAGAAAGGGAAGATGGTGATGTCGGAGAAAACACTAGGTTTTACTTTTCTGCATCATCTCACCCAAAGAAGATATTCAGTTTGAAACTCAAGGAAAAGGTTGCAAATTAATACAGCCGTAGAGCACAAAGCCTGAGTCATTTAGCAAGGCTCAAACAACAAGCTCTCAGGATTGAGGCAAAGGAGGAGGAGGAAGGTGGTCCAATCCACCTCCTCTCTCTCCAACTGGTGGTTGTAGACAGGTGGAGCAGGAAAAGGGGATATGGAAAAACGCATCTCATCCCAGTTACACCCCAGTTACCTCTGATCCGAGAGCTGCAGCAGTGTACAAATGTGTTTATTCCAGAGAAAAAAAGGAAAAGCTGCATTTTAGGAGAGCAGCATCAGTGCTTTTTCCCAGTGCTTGCCACAGCAGCACTCTGGCCTTCCTCTGAGAGAGCAACAGCTGGAAAAGGAGGCTGATGTTTATTTTTATTCATGACCTAAGGATTAAACTGTCTTCGTCTTCAGTCTTGTACATTTCTCCAGTACTTGATGTACACCCTGGTCCCTTCAGTGACCTGTTGATGCCACGTTGGCTTTAGCGCAGCATTGCCATCTTAAAAGATGGCTCTAAGGTTCATGGCTGCATGAAGAGGGATGGAGGATCATGGGAAAGCCTGATTTTCACAGCCTCAAACAATACATGAGGGAGCTTTGGAGGTAACCCTGGTAATGATCAAGCCTGTGAGTTCACTGTTTGAGCCTTTACCCACTGAGCTGTTTGAGTATTCCCAGAAGAGAGAGGCAGTGGCAGGATAAGCAGCGGGGGGTTGCACCTCCTAAAGATTCATGAACAAAGCAACTGTCAAATCCAGAGGAGCATAAATAATGCTGGAAAATCCAGACTGATGTTCACCTTTGTTTCCTCCAAAGTGGGGAGGACTGACCATGTTAAATTCCATCTGAAAGAAAAAACCGTCCATTTTTACTCTTTATTACAATAAAACTAAAAGCAGCCCACATTGTCTGTGAAATGGGAAGCCTGTCACAGTCGGTATTACATTTTCTTTCTGGATGCAAGAAAATGACCTTCATAGCTCACTTGAGGCTTTGTCTCTTTAGAGTTATGGGCCATTCCCTTGTTAGTGGTAATAAACTGCATTATATTCCACTTCATACTGATGGGGTTTTTCTAGATAAAGCCAAGGACCTAAAAAAAAAGAGGAAAGAAAAAAGGTCAGCGAGTTTCAAAATGTGCTTTATTAAAAAGTATATAAGAGGGAAAGAGCTCATATCGTTTCTCAAATGATATGTGTTATATTAATAAGCCATTATGTTTTAAGCACAAGTGTTGCACACCCATAGTTTGGGACGTTATTATACTGAACACGAGGGTACCAGATGTTCAGCACACAGAATGGACTGGGAAGAAATCAAAGGGAGCCGCAGAGAGGATGGCTTCTCTGCTGCCTAGCACAGCTGAGGAGCTTTACCTTTGCCATCCAAGTCCATGGCAGGTCCCAATATCTCCAGTCCTCCCAAATTTTTGGCTCCGTTTTTACATAACCCTACCTGAATAACAGAGACCAGGACACTGTGTTAATGCAAGCCCCAAATTCTGTTCATGCTGTGCCTTTAAATAACACTCAGAACCCCCCCTTATCTCCCCTCTGCACTTTTGGCCTCCCACGGGCTTGTAATTAGCACAGATTTTTCACTTTCGTGGATAGACTGGAAATTTGGAAGCACTTAATGAAAAAGGTCAGTTACCTTGACCAGGCTGAAATTGCAGTTAGAGGACATTTGCTTGCTCCCGAGGCTGATGCATACAAATACATGAATATTTACATATCACATGCAAAAATGCAAACACTGTGTGTAATGCTTGTGAGGATAGGACCTTGCATTCAGGGCAACTCCAGCCCTGAGGGCTTTCTTGTGTTTTGGGGGCATTTCTTCCTTGGCTTACTAAAGCAGGGTCTGCACAAAATCCCTGGGTCTGGGGCTAGATTAGGACATGACTCAAGGTCCAGATTAACTATCAGTGCAGATTACCATCCTCCCACATGATTTGAGTGAAAGACTAGGTCATGGTAGGTCCAACACCTCACCCACCACAGCTGTTGAATTTGGTGGTGGTGTCAAAGTCTGTGTTTCCTGGAGGACGACAGTGGAAGTCAGAGGAAGCCACCTCCAAAATTCTACATACAGGCTGGGAAAGGATTAGAGGAATCCTGTGGATACAGAAGAAGAAATGTGAAGCATAATCTGAGTTTCTGTAGCTCGTGAGTTTAATGCAGATTTCTAAGACAACGGGCAATAAGTGCATAATGCATTTTTATTTATCTGTTTTGATCTCTCAGATTATGCTAAATTAGGACAAAAGTAAAACACAGAAAATCCTCCAAATAACTGTTAAGTAAGGAAAGCTCAGATCCTTTAATTTCTGGATCTCTTCGGTTCAGTAATACATAATGGGAGAAGAAGAAAGTCCCTGGTAATAATCACATATTTGTGAAGCTTGTGATCAGTAGCAGCAAGGACACTTACAATAAAGTGCAAAGCAACTTGTCCTATACTAGTAAAAAAGCCCCATGCCTTTTAAACATTTATTTTGACTGTGTGTGTTTAATATTAAAAGTGATTATAGCATATTGCTCTTCACCTTAATTGTTTGGCAAATGTCATACTGTAAAAGCAAATCCCTCTCTTGTACTTACGGAGTATCACGACATTCTCATGCTGCCAAGAAGCCCCTGAAAGATGCTTACGAGAGCACCATCCCCATAGCACAGTTTGTGAGCATTTCATAAACCTTTTCACACAGAGCATCCCCCAGAGATGAGGAAATTATTGTATTCCTACTTCTTTACACCTGGAGAAACAAAGTACAGAAAAATCCCCTGTGATGCTCAGATCTAGAAGATGTCAGCGCCAATTATTTGAACATCTGGCACCATTTAGCAGTATAGTATTTGCTTGATTTTGATTTTTAAAAAACCTGGATCCTAACATATGCATTAGTATGGAAAAAAAGACAAACGTGATGATCAACTCTTATCTAGGAGTAAAGCAGAGCAGAGTAGGACTTGCAGCTCAGCACAGTCAGAGCTGTCAAGGCAGAACTGGCTTCTGTGGTAAGCTGGATGGACAAGGCAGAGACAATTGTGTCTTCTTCAGGACCGGCTTCTCCTCTGCCTGCCCATGAAGGAGCCCGTGGTGAGCTTGCAGTGATATGGCTAGATCACCACAGGGAAAGGAAATTCAGGGCCTTCAAACTTGTTGCATGTGTGAAAGTCAGCACCTGGCCGTTGGTGCTCTTAGCTGTTCACTGCTTGTCATTTATAGACTAGAACACCTCAGGATGTTGTGCAGGATCAGGTTCTGGGAATAAGGAATCTCCTTTATGTCACAGTGACTGCCACTCTGCTTCACTAACCAGATTTATTGTAAGGCCACCTCAAACCAATGGCCTGATAAGTTGCACTGTCCCCAGGGTGACTGGGTGAATTAAAATATCCAAGACAATGACAAATGCTGCCGAAGGCTGTTGATATTAGGCTGCTAGGCCTGTGGTCTCTGGTAAAGCCCAAGGAACAGTCTCGTCTCTGGGAGACTCCAGAGTCACCTTTCTCAGCACAGAGGGAAATTGGATTCCTTTGCTGTCGAAGGGACAGGCAGGCTCTGTGATAAAGCAGGCTGACTCTCCACACTTCTGAGAATGAAAAGCTTTGTAGCGTCAAATTTAGCTTGCACAGATCTCATCATCTCTTTCCCTCCACTGCTCCAAAGTACAGATAAATAAAATATATAGCTCAAAATATGCAGCAAAATATTGTGGACCCTACGAAGCTCCTGTGGAAATCAGCAGTGATAAAATGTCTTGTCATTTAAATGACATGAAGTCAAGTATATGGTTATACATCTTGGCTGCGCATTGTCATGATGGTCTTTGTGTGTGTCCATGCACGTGCATTTTTTTTTTTACATATATTTGTACAGGTATGTACATGTAGGAAAGATGAGTACCTCTAGCTGCAGGCAGCAAATATGTGTCTATATGCATAAATATGTGTGTCTGTGTGTGCTGCTAACAGCTGTTTAAACTGGCATAAAGCCAGGCCTGTGTGTCTTTGTAAAATGTGTGTAGATGTAAAGCTACTCTGCTTTCAAGTTGCCGAAGCCAGAGGTGTAAGCTGTAATGGAGACCTTTGATTTATAGAACCTCCTCTCTTGGTGTCTCTTTTTGTAGCATATCTATGTGATGCAAAATCTGAAGTTGGTGACGGATCATTTTCTGTTGTGCTAGAAGGAGAAAGCTCCACCTGTAACCACATCGGGTACAAGCTCCTTGTAAAATGCCCATTTTACAGATGGGCAGCCATCCAAAGGGAAGTTTTAATTTGAGACAGTTTGTAAAGAGCAACAGTCCAGAGCCCCTACCATGCCCCAGCCATAAATCCCTTTTGTTCTTTTCTTAAAAAAAACTGATCAAGAGGCCCTTCATGGGGAACAGGAGGATACCGGTCTATCTGTTCCTGTGAGCAATGGGCAGTCCCGCTCTTGGCTGACTGCAGCCACGCACTGACAGCCTGGTGAATCATCCCCTGACAGGAAAGGTGACAAAGGAGAGTGGTTTTAGCAACAGTGTCTTCGGGTGCTCGACTCCCATGGAGGAACTGTAAGTGTGAGGAAGGCCAGGAGAGGGCTCTCTGTTTGGAGGAGGAGCATGGGTTATGCATGGGCCCCAAATATTTGGAGAATGACTCAAAATCAGGGCAAGGTGAGGGGTGCATCTCTTGTCTCACAGAAGAAATCCATTCATTGCACCTCTGTCAGCTGTATCAAATGACTCTTGAAGCTCAGTCCCCCCTGGGGCTCATACACAGAAATTACACAGCCCCAGCTCCACCAACCCTCCTCTCACCTGGTGCGCATCTTCCCTTTCCCAGCCCCAGCTTCCCCTGTTTGCGTATTTCCGTCTCCAAAAAAATCACTAAGGGAGAGATAGATTTCTTTTCAGCATCATGCTGACCCCCTTTCTCCTCCCCTCAAGCCCTGAAATTAATTAAATGATGTCACGCTTGATTTTATCAGATTTAGAAGCAATTCATCACCCTTTTGCCAGTTCTATTAGTCCAAGCGATCAGCACATTAATTCATTTGTGAGACTAAGCTCAAGGGTAATTACAGTGAGGAAGCTTAATGCCTAAACGTGTTAATGTCTGTAATCAGAACTATTTTCTCAGCGCGGAACAACTGTTAGACAATTACACTTGGATTTGATTGCCCTGGTAGGCAACAGGCGCTGTGAGAAGAGGGGAATAGCAGAAGTTTGTTTTGCAAGTAGTGTATTATCAGGAAATTCAACTGCAATCTCACCTTTTTTTGGATTCTGTGCAATTCACACCATCCTCAGGTTTTGTATTATTAAATAAGTTGAAAAGTCAGCGCTTTCTTTTTTTTCAGACTGGGTAGTGTGACACACAGAGGAAAATAGATTCTTTTGCTTTTATCCTGACATAAATGTCACAGGCTTTTGTTTCTGATGCCCTGGTTTACGTCCACAGAGGGAAATAATGACTTTAATAGGTGGCCCTTTGCTTACCAGTAGGTACAATTTTTTGTTTCTTTTCAACAATCAGTGCTTTCCAGTCAAAAGATGTCTACGACCGTATGAACTTTAAGACTGAGTTTCTCTCTTTTTTTTTTTTCCCATCTGGAGGACTCTTTGTTAACCTCATGATGGAGAAGCATCCTGTCAGCATGATTCTGGACTTATTTTAAAGAGGAAAAGTAGCTGTTGAGCAAGGGACCCATACAGGCCCAGTGGGAACACAAGAGCATAGCAATAGGGCACAAAATCTGTTTGAACAAGGTCATTTCCTCTTGTTCTCTCTTCTGACTGAGCTGTCAGTACCTTTGCCTGACCAGAAAGCTTCTAGTTGTATGTCAGGTTTCCTAAATGTGTCTCCTTCAGGGCAATTCAGCCTTATGGGAGTGCTGAGCCCTGCCCACCTTGCCCCTTCCTCCAGCTGGTGTGTGGTGTTTGCCATCAGGTTTTGTTCAGCCTTTTTTACTCCGGATATGGAAGCCCTCTAAAAGTGAGGATGAATTTGATATAGTCTCTGTGATCTGGATGGTGTGTCTGAGCAGAAGGACCGGCAGGAATCTTTCTTCCTGGGTCGTCACCGTCACCAGGCAAGTCCAACCACTTGTGCTTTTCAGCTGGGTAGAGATTTTATTCCAAAAAACCTGGAAGTCCTCCAACACACAAGGCACTGTACCTTGCAGAAATTCTCATTTGGGTAATGTCCCATACACCGCTGGTCTTGAAAAATGCATTTCTGAGTATTTGAAGAAAAGCCTCTAGCTGTGCTGGATTGGAATTGTCCTCAGACACCCCTGTGTTAGTCCGCAGCAGCAATCCCAGCTTCCTGTCACAAATGAGGCAGGGGAAGAAATGAGTTTCCAATGATGTGTTTTGCAGGCATTTTGAAGCTTGCGCCAGTGACAACCACAAGAAGAGCTGCCTGCTTGAATGGTTTCAGAAGGCTGTCCACTCAGAGGAAGGTAAGAATAAATATGAAGTTTCTGTTGTCACTAGTGGTATAGATGATAACCAAATGATTTCTTTTCCTCAACAGAGCAATCATCTGTGGTCTCTGGATGGACTTGCAAAGGGGCTGCAGTAGTGACCTCTCCACAGCTGATTTAGCAGGATTGTTTTTACCACTTCCCTGCTTTGCCCAAACCCTAGCATATAACAAAACCCTGACGGGGTGGGGTGCCCCTATGAGGTCTAAGCCCTCTTTTAACAGCGCAAAAGAAGGGCGGCTCTGCAGGTGAGAAGGACAGTACGGCCTGGGCAAGTGTTAACTAAGTGCCGTCTCAGCCACTGACTTGCTTCAGCGCCACCCTTTGCCTCTTCAGGCTTGTTCCGACTCCAGTCTTTGGGTTGGTTGACTTGGAAGCTTCCCAAGGTTTCTTGCAGTGGCCAGCACATGAGTGAGAGCAGCTTCGCAGCAGCCAAGGTTTGCTAGGAGTGTGGCACTGACAGAATGATGTGAAATCCCACAAGATATCTCCGCTGTTGAATGAATTAAAAAATAATGAAATTCAGGACAATCTCACATCAATTCTCACCCAGGTATCAGGTCTGACAATAGGGAATATAAGTACAATAGGATGTGATGTGAAGAGGTCTGAATTTTACTTTGTTTCTTCTCCTTTATGCTAAAATACCTTATTAGCAGCAACCGCCCCCCCCCTCCCCAATTTCTCAGCCTTTCATTCTCCTGGCAGGTGCTTCAATATTAACGCTTCCACCAATTGAAGCAGTTTGTGCTGGGTTGAAGAGGGTTGTAGGTCATGGGTGATGTTCCTCCAGCTCTCCCTCTTCTATGTGGGCATCCATTGAAGCTCCAGGGCTGTGACGGCAGGTTGTGCTGCAGTACAGGGCACTCACCGGCTTGGCAGGGGCCCTGCCCGGGACATCAAACGGTCGGGCTCTGACATCAGCTTGACAGGGAAGCTTAAGCAAGGCAGCTTCTCCCAGCTTTTTCCTCCTTCATAATTGTACTCCAAAGTCCCATCCTTGCTTTCCTGATGAGGTAGAAAACATGTTAAATCTGTTATTTAGAAAAGCACTGAAGCCTGGGATGACTGAGCCCGTTGTACCATCCAAGGCAAATTTTCCCTCTGCTATCCAAGTTGCAAGCAGCAGCAGGAGACAAAGGCCATCCACTGCGCCATAGATGTTACTCCTCAAAATTAGTGCCAAGTTACTGTAGATACCATCTGAAATTACAATATTTGAACAATAGCTTCTAAAATATTCACTTACTCCTCCTCTTTCTGTCTTTATTAAAAGCTCTAGAATATTTCTAATGTGACAGGAAACATGTTCCATTGTTTCTCCGCTGTATTTGACTGAAATGAAGCTGCTTCCCTGCACAAAGGTACCCACCTCTGAATAGTTCACTATTCTGAGCGCTGTCAAATTTGGAATCTAACTTATTTTAACTATTGCAGTCTCAGAGAGCTGCCTTATAAAGTTCTTCCACACCATTAAAGCTTGATGGGTTTTTACCCTATTTACCAACAGAGACCCAGAACAGTACATGGATTCCAAGGAAATATAAAATTCAATCAATTGAATCAATTTGAAGACAAGTATCTCCATCCTCGCTCCCATCTGTCTCCTGCGCAAACGCCTGTGCTCCCAGTGAAGCCTGCTGAGCCCAGTGAGGCTAGCTGTAGGGATGCGGTGTGAGACTCGTGCCACAGCCCCAGATATAGTTCATACATCCCTGGGAAGTGATGTCCCCCCACGCAACGCTGTGCAAATGCTCTTGGCTCTCCCCATTCCATCTGCAGCATTAAGGGATGGCTGCCTAATGCCCCTCTTACGGACATGCTGGTCCAGGAGATCATGGACAGGTAAAAACCAAGCTGCTGCACGGGGATGGGTGACTTGGACCATCAAGTTTTTACTGAGAACAAACTGGTGCCTATCACCAATGATTCAAAAGGTGAAAACTTGCTGTTGTTGTTACCATCCTGCTAGCAACGAAGGAGGCAGAGGCAGACCTCTACAGCGCTTGGGGCATTGCAGCTTCGTAGCCTTGGGTGTTCCAGCCCCTGCACTGCAAAGCAAATAGCTGCCTACAGATGTACACTGCAAATGCACATCTAAAAGCCTCCTACAAAACTTCTTTGAAACTTTGTCTGACTGTAAAACCAATCAGGAGACTGAACCTCCTTGCTTCACAGATTTGGGTTCCTTTGCCCCTTGTTATGTCTCACAAAACCAAAGAAAACAGCCTTTTATGGTGCAGGAACAGCAGAGTTACTGAAACAGAACTCTTTTTCCTTGTCATACAGCCGCGAGTGCTGGAGGACCCCACTGGAGGACACCACCGGCATCAGCACAGAAACACCGCTGGGCTAAAAATAGCTAGAGACCACAGGGCTTTGGGGAGAGGAAGGCACAGCAGCGTTAGGCAGGCCACCTGAGTCTCCTCCAGCCAAAAGGATCCACCACTCCCAGCCCCACCAGCGTGCACAGCTTTGCGCTCGTCACCTGTCCCCGTACTGCTCAAGGTGACGCAGGGACATGTCTGCTGGGCCTGCGCCCTGCTGCCCTAAGGCCGTGGGCAAATGTGGGTCTGTTCATGTGGGCAAGCCAGGGCTTGCTGGGCTTACCTCATAGTGCTACTGCCCTTGAGGAGTTTGGGGCCAGTCCGGGTCATGGTAACTATGCTGTAGACCAGCACTGGACGATTACTCTGCTGTTACTCTTACCTTTCATGCATGATCATTTTCTCCCTTGCAGTTATAAATATATTCAATCAAAATGAACATGTTGTACTCTTCTCTGTAAACAATGCGAATGCAATGCAAACATTTCACTGTCTGTTGCTTGGCTTTTCTGCATAATCTGCCAATCCTGCACAGAGCAGATAAAACGGTAGAGAAAGAAAGTTCTTAGCTCATTTCTGTCTTCTGGCCAAGACAATACATCTAATGACAGGACATGCAATCTGTCTGCCCTGGATACGCAAACATTTCCTGCCCAAGTCTGCCTAATGTCACCTCTGCTGGGGTCATGGGAGGACCCCGGTTCTTGGCTGGAAGGCATCAGTGCACCCATCACACATGCTAGTTTTAGCAAATCAAGACAAGAAAATATTTCTTGAACAATTTCACCTTTCCTGCTGCCCTGCTCTCTCCTCAGGTCACATGGGCCACATTGCAGAGCGTGACAGTGTCTCAGCAGATGGCTTTGCCGCCGGGCTAGTACGTGTGTATTCATTAGTCATAGTTTGCTTCCTTTGGTTTGGCAGAATTTGGGGATGCCACAGTGCTTTTGAAATGTGAAGCAGTGATGTAGCGTTCAGGACAACCCCAAATGTGCCACTTGCTGTATTAGACGGTGTCTCCGTTTAAGGCTCAGAGCAAACCCCATGGAGCAAGATTCCTATCGGCCCTCTCTCCCCCTCCCCCTTCCCGCCCAAGGGAGGATAAAAAGGGAAATGAGGAAGGAAATGCCTCACACAAAATTGGAAGTTAAGATTATGAACAAAATTTAGTAGGTAACAGAGACAAACAGAGCAAAGGAAATACGAAGGGAAGGGGGATACAGAAGTATATACAAAACCAGTTCTGGGATGGTGATGGATTGTGCAGAGCACATGGAGCCAGGCCTGGCGGAGCTAGATTGCGGTCCCGCCAGCAGCACAGTCCGAGGAAGTAAGAAAAGAGAGATGAAACCCAAACTTCCTGTCCTTTATAGAGTGTGGCAGGGAAGGGGAGGGAATACCAGTTGCCCTCTGACCCCTCAAGGTCCTACAGTTACCAGATGTTTGCCCCCCCCTCAATTTATTAACTCTCAAACCACAACAGAAGGTGAAAGAAGCAGGAAACATCTCATCTGTGGAAAGCTGCTCCTGTACAGAGCAAAAGAGGAGAGAAGGGCAGGTCATCACCGTTCCCAGATGCTGCTTTGCTTTTCATATGCAGTACAGCCGTTCCTTCATCCCTGCTGCCCTCCCCTGCCCCCAACCCCTCCCCAGGCCTGGTCCCTGCCTTGCCAAGAGCACGCTTCAGTACAAAGGTCTGAAAAATCAGGACCATTTCTATTCTATGGGAACAAAGGTTCCCTTTGTTGTAATTCCTCTGTTCAGCTCTGCACAAGGCCCTGGCATGGGGCACGACAACGCGTGTGACACGGGAATGATGATTGCTACGGGGATGGCTGAAAGGAAACTATGACTTGTTCCCTTGTTGCTACAGTCCTGTTGACTTGCTGGTGCTTTGCAGGGAGCAATTCACACAGGTTTTTCTCTGCACAGTAACGGCAAAGGCTTTTCTTAGTGGGGAAAAAAAGCTGGGGGTTAAGGAAGGAGGATTTATCACAGGGACAAAAACAGACTTGCTAGAAACAGTTTATACCATTTATGCAAAATGAAACGATCACTTTTTGCTTCCCAAATGTTGTCCCTCAGTGTTGTGGCCCTGACTGACATGGTGGAGAGAGTGATGGGAAGGGCGGTGGGCTCAAAGTCTCTGTTCCACTGTTATTTCACCACTGGCCCATGACAGCAGATTGGGTTGTGGTGGGGAGAGAGGCCAGCAGCTGGGCTTGGCTGAAATCAGCCTGCTACGTGTCCTGACTTGGTGTTGGAGTTCACTTGGGGAGTTGGGGTTTTTTTTTGCATCTATTTGGAAAAAACGTAGGTCTGTGTTAAAGGTCATGATTAACATGCACTTGATGCCTCTTGGACTTCTGCAGCCCTCTCCTGTTACTTGCGGCTCAGCCTGCTGCCCTGGCGCCTCTGCGGCTGCTCAGGTGGCCTCCAGCAGCGGCTGCTGAGGGGATGTAGCAATAGAAACACCCACAGGTGGGAATTTCTGTCAAGGAAAGGATGCTTTTGCAGCTGTGCTGCCTGTTCATCAGCTGGTCCTGCTGGAGATGTGAGCAGGCATGGCAAGGTGAGGTCATGGAGCGTGTGTCCCTTTTGGAGGTGCCGGCTATCCCCTTGAGTGGAACTTTGGCAGGGCTTTAATGGCCAGAGTTAAATGCAGCAACGCCAAGCTCTAGTGTACACTACTGCCTTGGAAAATCAAGGGGGAAGGTGTGTTTGAATGGAGGGCTGCAGACAGCATGAAAGCAGTTTTTTAACTGTAATAGTTTAATTTTTTTTTTTTTTTAATAGTGATACGTAAAGGCTCATGCCAGCAGGCTGAGCTGGGCTGTGGGCATGCCAGAGGACTTCATCCAGCTGTCTGTTTCTACCAGTAGCATCTCTTGGAGCATGTAGAGGGTCCCTGTGGTTGCAGGGGGTTCTTCCAGGGGCAAATCAATTTCACAGGCGTTCATGACTTTGCCCACACAACTCACCTTCATCTCCTCTATCCCCCATGTTATCATAGCCCCCATCTCCTGTGCTCTGTTTCTCCTGTGCTGTGTTTCTCTCTGGCTGCTAAGACAATCTGGATGTTACATGGTGGCCCACAAACTGGGACATCCCCTTGGTGGCTGTGCTGGAGGCTGGAGAAGGCTCATGCTCAGAAACAGAAGTCCCCAGTTGAGTGAGGAGCAAAGGCCTGAGCTGTTTGAAGTTTTTACCTCCTTCTTGGGCAACCTTCAAAATCAGTTTTGGCTTGGGAAGGAGCAAGCCATGATCGCAGGAGAAGACACAACCGCCTTGGGGCAGGCAGGTGGGAGCAGGGAAGGTGCTAGGGCTTCACCAACACTCCAGGGTGTCTCCAGGAACCTGCCTGGGGAGCTATGTAGAGAGCTTATCAAACAAACAAAACTAACCGATCCGCTGTGCACACCAGTGGAGCTGAGCTGATTTTCATCTGCTGGTGGTTTTTGCTCAATACGTTCTTTAACGCATTTACAAATGTAACTAGCTGTGTCTTTAACGCATGAGAGGGGTTTGTTTTAATGGGATGTTCACTGGACTGCTTTAGTAGCTTTACATTCATAGTATGGTTTGCAAACTGAGTGCAAGCCCTAAAAACAATTTGTCTGAATTCTCGGTCTGATTCAGTATTACTGACACTGGTAAGACAGTCTCTCCTGCCTGGATGGTCCTGGGCCTTAATGGAGGTGTTAAGAAAAAAAACCAACATCCTTTTCCCCCTTCCCCCTGTGCTCAGGTTTGTAGTGGTGGGACAAAAACTATGGAGCTGGTGGTGAAAGCTGGCTGGTGTTACCACTGCAAAGCCCAGTAAGAGAACACTGGGCAGTTGCGGGCTGTTTTGTAAAGCCTGGTGTTGGTGTGTTTGTGTTAGGCCCCCACCATCCCTGCAGGTGGTTATTTTTTTCACCTGCAAGGGTAAAGGGTACTTTCTTCAGCAATGAGTCTTCAGGTTTGGATAATTTCCATCTGGTTCATGTGTGGCACAGAACCGCGCAGAACTTCATCACCATCAGCGTAGCGCGAAAACAGCTCACAAAAGCCTAATTGTGCTTTTCAGCAGCAGCTTAAACACCTGAATTCAGTGGCCTTTGCTGCACTATTCTGAATGAGATTTAAATTAATATTGTTCCACTGGAAAATTGTCAGTTGATTCCTCTTCTGTTTTTTTCCTCTGTTTTATTTTCTTGCCAGGTAAGTAAAAGCCATCCGGGGAAGGAGTAAAGGGAGAGAGGGGTCTTTATTAACACTTGTCTCTCTTGCATTGCTCACTTCTCTGGATTTTATTTATTCTGAAGAGTTGATCAAGTTCTGCTGTGATCACATCACTAGTTTTTGTGTTAAACCTCTGCTTGTGCCTCAGCCACCCTTTCCCCTGCGCTATATTAAATGAGCTGCAGCCTTCTGCAGTGTGCGTGTCCCTGTGCGCAGGCCAGCTGTGGAAACGGCCTGACAGTGGGGAAGGCGAATGGGGCCTGGTGGGTGCTGGGCACCCTGCAGCAAACACCTTCCTGCATAGCCCACTCCCTATGGAAAATGTACCTACAGCAGTAACACATGAAAGGCTGATAAAGGAAAAGCAACGTCGTTACAGCAAACGGTACTGTGCAAACAGCCTCTGGTCCTGGCACTCGCTGGCTGTGAAGGCTTCGTAGCGCTACTGGCGAGGCTCCGAGCGAGCATGGTGTAGGGCCATGAGGAGAACGGTACGTATTGGTGCAGTGACCTTTCCAGGCTGCTGGGTATAAAATGCTGAGGTCATTCATGAAACAAATAGTTGCAATCCAGGGAGACTGGAGTATTTTCAAATGCGCCTCAAAGAGCCAAATGACCTTTCCTGGTTCTCGCTAGATTTAAAATGCTCTCCAGAGCCCTGGTAATGCAGTTAGCCAAAGAGACAGCCTGGGCACCCTGAGAGCATTTGGATTTAGGGTGTGTGCTGGTCCCCGTGGGATTAACTGTGGCTTTTGAAGTGAATGCTTTGCTGGGCAAGGGGCCATGTGCTCAGGCCAGAGCTGGTCAGGCCTGAGGTTGCAGGACCGTCTGTGGGTTATGGGCATTTGGCTGAGGGCGCGATAGTACCTATGGTCTTATTCAGCCCCTCTGGTGAGTGTGTGGGCAGCATTTCTGCATTTTCTAACTGGGGCTAAAGGTGCATCTGCCAAAACCACAGTTGGCCAGGCTGCGGTGTTTGTGTGACAAAATGTCAGTGTGGAGTATGATTGTGTGCACGGCCTGGAGGAGGCGTGCTGCGTATTAGGATTTGGGGTTTTTTGTTTAAATTGTATTTACGGTGGTCTTGTGTCCTAATAAACACACCGATCCTTGTATCCCAATAAACACACCGATCCTTGTATCCCCACCCCAACATCACCTCCATCAAGAAAGCTGTAAATCACAACCTGGCTCAGGCTGCTGTGGGTGAGTGTGTGCGAATGAGCTGCAGCTGGTCGCCAGCTGAGTCAGTCTGTCAGGGCACAGGGCCCTGGGACTGACACCGTTCATGGGCCTTTTTATTAAAGAATACAAGTTCACAACTGCAGAATCCAGAAGCGTGCAGGGTTGTCAAGGTTTGGAACGCAAGGATGTTGCTGGAGGAACTCGCTTCAGTGCACTGTGGCTGGGGATTAGGGATTCAGGTGGGCTGTGCTCCCACCCTACCAAGGATCTCCGGTCTCCTCAGCCTTTCCCCCTCCCCTGCCCCCCCTCCCCGTTCCCCCCAATGACAGCCAATGCAGGACAGCTGGGGCAAACCTCCCTGGGGTGATGTTCCCCACCCCAAGACCCCACCAGGAGCACCCCTGTGCCATTGGGATGCCCTGATGAGGGCTGTTCCCCAGAGGCGCTCCCTGCCTGCTCATGGGGCTGCCTAACAGCTCGAGGGCCTGGCCCCAGCTCAGGGTCACCCCAGCGGCGTTAGGGTGGGTGTAGGGGAGAATGGGAGGGACTCTGGGTTTTTGGCAGGATGATCCTCCAGCAGACCCTGGTGGTACTGCAGGGCTGGAAAATGGGCACATTCAGGTCAGGATGGAACCTTTCCCAACCCAACTGAGGTGCCCAGCGTGAGGCTGTCTTCAAGCAGGGTCCAAGGCCATGCACTCTGCCCCAGGACATGGGGAGCCCGTGTTGCTGGTAGCGCTAAGGCGCTGGCAAGGAATTTCACACGTGCGTGGAGACTTTGTTTCATATTTTATTGAATTTCATTTATATTAAATTAAAAATATATTTCTGACAGATTCATGTAACAAAAAGGCAGAACAGTTTTCAAATTGTTCAGCGGGGATGAGAGCGGGTTGATGCAAGGTGGGTCGCAGTCTACATTTGCCTTAACAAACAGGTAAAACTCTACCCCAAGGACCATGAGGAGAAACTCAGGACTGCACATGGGGGCAGGGTGAGGGGGAATATAACCACACAAAGAGAAGATCCACAGGTTTCTCCCCAGCCTCCAAACAAGACAAAAGGGGAGGGAAGGAAAAAAAGAAAAAACAAGAAACCATGAAAAGAAGGGAAATTATGCTAAAATATGTACCTAATATTAACCCAGGTCAGTAAGTATTTTAACAGTGCATAATCCTCGATAGCTAAAATATGAGAAACGGAAGGTTAAAGTAACATTACACCACACACAACTGGCATATCCTACTGTGTAAGCAAGTGCAGAAAGTCTGAACACGCCACAATAGTGCTAAAACACAGAATCACACAGAATGCCAAAAATGGTACTTCTAACCAAAACCAGACGGTGGGAAGGGAGAGAAGGGAAAGGGGAGGAGCGGCTTAAATCACAAGCAAATTACCTATATACAAATCAACCCTAAGGACAATTATGTTCCAAATAACGGTGTCCACAAGGAAAATAAAAGCAACATTATCCTTATTTACAAATGCAACTAGCTGTGTCTTTAACAAGCTATAAAAATACTATTCACATTTTCAAAGTAACATACAGTAGTTTTTGTATTTTTTTTTTTATTTCAGAAAGGCAGCTAACTCTGAATGCATCACTTTGCAAGAAATGAGCATCTTTCCCAACACGCTGATGCTTCTCTTCTTCTGAAGGTACTTCATAAGGCAGAAGTATTGTTCTTTTGTCTCTTTGCACTCTGAGAACACTAAGAATCGGCTAAATCCCATCCCTTCCCTCCCCATCGCAGCCGGGAGCTGAGATTCCCCTGAGCTGGGCTGGCCATGAGCAGGGCATCTGCAGGGGTTCCGTGTTGTCCCTGTGTCGCTTCCCAGATCGGGCTTGCCTGCGATTTTGAGGGGACAGTAACGTCATCCTCCGGGCCTGGGAATCTGAGCCTCATCCAAATGGATGAAGTCGATAGTTCAAGACTGCCAGGTCAGGAAACACATTTTGGCTATCTCTGGTTTTAGAGAGACAGTTTTTTCCCCTCAGTTTCCCTGCCCCATGCTACGGCTGCTACCTCTTCTAGAAATTCCAGCTTACGACGTTGGGGAAATTGCAAAAAATGAGCAAGAAAGGGGATTAAAACCATTGTGAGCAGTGTATCGAATGTGTACCAATTTCCAACATTTAAATGCTATAAAAAAAGGTGTCTTCGTTGACCTGCATTTTCCTCTTTACATACCTCACCACAAAAAGACAAGTACCCAGCAGCCACCTTCAGTCCCGCCTCCAAATAAAGTGTGTTTTAGTGCATTCAAAGTTAGCTACCCCATACACAGCTGCTCAGTTAATAATCGACCCATTTAACAGCAGTACCAGTTTATGCTACATATGTCATAGTACCTTACCTCAAAAGAACAGCAGACGTATCTACACTTACTTAGAAAATACCATTCACAGTTTATCCCTCTGGTTATCCCAAAAGGGCTTAGTCTTCGGAGTGCTGTGGACGATACAGTGCGTTCTCCCTAAGAGGGCCCAAAGGCTGGGCAGGGTCAGGGGACAGCGGCACTGCAGGGACCAAACCGCTGCCCAAGGGTGCTCGCAGCCAACGACAGCTGATGGCTCGATGGATGTACCTGCCCTGATCACAACCAGGCCACCAGTGAGAGGGTGCTATGCAGGATGCACCTCTGCCATGGGGGCTTCATCCACGACACGCCTGGAACGTGACTTCATGGCTTTTTTTATTGGGGGCCAGGGGGAGAACTGTGACATAATTACTCACGCTGCATAAGACATTACAAAGTCCCCCTCCAACAAGATTCACAAAGCTCACTCTCAAAATTAAATAATTAAACGGGAAAAAAAATGTAGCTCTGACTCCTCTGGTTTCCTAACCGGGATGGTGTCCTGGTGTTTCCTCCTCACATCTTGTTGTGGCCTGTCACCCAGCTGGAGAGTGCCCTGGGTCGAAGCACCCTGAAGTCTGGTGCTGGTTAGGAGATGCACTTGGCTGCAGTTCAAGCAGGTCCCACCCAGCCCCACCATCATCAGCCAGACCTGAACACCCACAAACTTCCCCTGAAATGTGCTTGACATAGTTCAAACCTACAGGCAAACTCCCATTGTCAGTGCAGTACCACTGACAGCAGTCGTACCTGTTAGTAACTTCCCTGATAGCAATCACCCTACCAGCGTAACAATGTACTAATCCACACAACAGGACAGGAATACGACCTTGTGCTAAAACAAAATTAAAACAAAGGTGGAGACAAGTGATTTTTTGACATTTAGGTGGTGCTTCTAACCACAGAGCTTTATTTCTATTATTTATACTCAACTTGAAAGCTCCATTTGTAGCAGTGACCTTTCCTATTTGTGTAATGCTTCGCAAGAGCCAGAAAATAAAAGAGGGAATCTGGCAAAGGCAGTGACGCTGCCCAGAGGCTGCCCCTGGGGGACAACGGTGGCTCCTGGTGAGTGATGGAGCCAACCAGCCCCATACTGCACAGCCCTGGCTTTCTAAAAAAGAATTTGAACCCAGATCCAGGGGTTTATATAACAGCAGATNGAGGCTCCGAGCGAGCATGGTGTAGGGCCATGAGGAGAACGGTACGTATTGGTGCAGTGACCTTTCCAGGCTGCTGGGTATAAAATGCTGAGGTCATTCATGAAACAAATAGTTGCAATCCAGGGAGACTGGAGTATTTTCAAATGCGCCTCAAAGAGCCAAATGACCTTTCCTGGTTCTCGCTAGATTTAAAATGCTCTCCAGAGCCCTGGTAATGCAGTTAGCCAAAGAGACAGCCTGGGCACCCTGAGAGCATTTGGATTTAGGGTGTGTGCTGGTCCCCGTGGGATTAACTGTGGCTTTTGAAGTGAATGCTTTGCTGGGCAAGGGGCCATGTGCTCAGGCCAGAGCTGGTCAGGCCTGAGGTTGCAGGACCGTCTGTGGGTTATGGGCATTTGGCTGAGGGCGCGATAGTACCTATGGTCTTATTCAGCCCCTCTGGTGAGTGTGTGGGCAGCATTTCTGCATTTTCTAACTGGGGCTAAAGGTGCATCTGCCAAAACCACAGTTGGCCAGGCTGCGGTGTTTGTGTGACAAAATGTCAGTGTGGAGTATGATTGTGTGCACGGCCTGGAGGAGGCGTGCTGCGTATTAGGATTTGGGGTTTTTTGTTTAAATTGTATTTACGGTGGTCTTGTGTCCTAATAAACACACCGATCCTTGTATCCCAATAAACACACCGATCCTTGTATCCCCACCCCAACATCACCTCCATCAAGAAAGCTGTAAATCACAACCTGGCTCAGGCTGCTGTGGGTGAGTGTGTGCGAATGAGCTGCAGCTGGTCGCCAGCTGAGTCAGTCTGTCAGGGCACAGGGCCCTGGGACTGACACCGTTCATGGGCCTTTTTATTAAAGAATACAAGTTCACAACTGCAGAATCCAGAAGCGTGCAGGGTTGTCAAGGTTTGGAACGCAAGGATGTTGCTGGAGGAACTCGCTTCAGTGCACTGTGGCTGGGGATTAGGGATTCAGGTGGGCTGTGCTCCCACCCTACCAAGGATCTCCGGTCTCCTCAGCCTTTCCCCCTCCCCTGCCCCCCCTCCCCGTTCCCCCCAATGACAGCCAATGCAGGACAGCTGGGGCAAACCTCCCTGGGGTGATGTTCCCCACCCCAAGACCCCACCAGGAGCACCCCTGTGCCATTGGGATGCCCTGATGAGGGCTGTTCCCCAGAGGCGCTCCCTGCCTGCTCATGGGGCTGCCTAACAGCTCGAGGGCCTGGCCCCAGCTCAGGGTCACCCCAGCGGCGTTAGGGTGGGTGTAGGGGAGAATGGGAGGGACTCTGGGTTTTTGGCAGGATGATCCTCCAGCAGACCCTGGTGGTACTGCAGGGCTGGAAAATGGGCACATTCAGGTCAGGATGGAACCTTTCCCAACCCAACTGAGGTGCCCAGCGTGAGGCTGTCTTCAAGCAGGGTCCAAGGCCATGCACTCTGCCCCAGGACATGGGGAGCCCGTGTTGCTGGTAGCGCTAAGGCGCTGGCAAGGAATTTCACACGTGCGTGGAGACTTTGTTTCATATTTTATTGAATTTCATTTATATTAAATTAAAAATATATTTCTGACAGATTCATGTAACAAAAAGGCAGAACAGTTTTCAAATTGTTCAGCGGGGATGAGAGCGGGTTGATGCAAGGTGGGTCGCAGTCTACATTTGCCTTAACAAACAGGTAAAACTCTACCCCAAGGACCATGAGGAGAAACTCAGGACTGCACATGGGGGCAGGGTGAGGGGGAATATAACCACACAAAGAGAAGATCCACAGGTTTCTCCCCAGCCTCCAAACAAGACAAAAGGGGAGGGAAGGAAAAAAAGAAAAAACAAGAAACCATGAAAAGAAGGGAAATTATGCTAAAATATGTACCTAATATTAACCCAGGTCAGTAAGTATTTTAACAGTGCATAATCCTCGATAGCTAAAATATGAGAAACGGAAGGTTAAAGTAACATTACACCACACACAACTGGCATATCCTACTGTGTAAGCAAGTGCAGAAAGTCTGAACACGCCACAATAGTGCTAAAACACAGAATCACACAGAATGCCAAAAATGGTACTTCTAACCAAAACCAGACGGTGGGAAGGGAGAGAAGGGAAAGGGGAGGAGCGGCTTAAATCACAAGCAAATTACCTATATACAAATCAACCCTAAGGACAATTATGTTCCAAATAACGGTGTCCACAAGGAAAATAAAAGCAACATTATCCTTATTTACAAATGCAACTAGCTGTGTCTTTAACAAGCTATAAAAATACTATTCACATTTTCAAAGTAACATACAGTAGTTTTTGTATTTTTTTTTTTATTTCAGAAAGGCAGCTAACTCTGAATGCATCACTTTGCAAGAAATGAGCATCTTTCCCAACACGCTGATGCTTCTCTTCTTCTGAAGGTACTTCATAAGGCAGAAGTATTGTTCTTTTGTCTCTTTGCACTCTGAGAACACTAAGAATCGGCTAAATCCCATCCCTTCCCTCCCCATCGCAGCCGGGAGCTGAGATTCCCCTGAGCTGGGCTGGCCATGAGCAGGGCATCTGCAGGGGTTCCGTGTTGTCCCTGTGTCGCTTCCCAGATCGGGCTTGCCTGCGATTTTGAGGGGACAGTAACGTCATCCTCCGGGCCTGGGAATCTGAGCCTCATCCAAATGGATGAAGTCGATAGTTCAAGACTGCCAGGTCAGGAAACACATTTTGGCTATCTCTGGTTTTAGAGAGACAGTTTTTTCCCCTCAGTTTCCCTGCCCCATGCTACGGCTGCTACCTCTTCTAGAAATTCCAGCTTACGACGTTGGGGAAATTGCAAAAAATGAGCAAGAAAGGGGATTAAAACCATTGTGAGCAGTGTATCGAATGTGTACCAATTTCCAACATTTAAATGCTATAAAAAAAGGTGTCTTCGTTGACCTGCATTTTCCTCTTTACATACCTCACCACAAAAAGACAAGTACCCAGCAGCCACCTTCAGTCCCGCCTCCAAATAAAGTGTGTTTTAGTGCATTCAAAGTTAGCTACCCCATACACAGCTGCTCAGTTAATAATCGACCCATTTAACAGCAGTACCAGTTTATGCTACATATGTCATAGTACCTTACCTCAAAAGAACAGCAGACGTATCTACACTTACTTAGAAAATACCATTCACAGTTTATCCCTCTGGTTATCCCAAAAGGGCTTAGTCTTCGGAGTGCTGTGGACGATACAGTGCGTTCTCCCTAAGAGGGCCCAAAGGCTGGGCAGGGTCAGGGGACAGCGGCACTGCAGGGACCAAACCGCTGCCCAAGGGTGCTCGCAGCCAACGACAGCTGATGGCTCGATGGATGTACCTGCCCTGATCACAACCAGGCCACCAGTGAGAGGGTGCTATGCAGGATGCACCTCTGCCATGGGGGCTTCATCCACGACACGCCTGGAACGTGACTTCATGGCTTTTTTTATTGGGGGCCAGGGGGAGAACTGTGACATAATTACTCACGCTGCATAAGACATTACAAAGTCCCCCTCCAACAAGATTCACAAAGCTCACTCTCAAAATTAAATAATTAAACGGGAAAAAAAATGTAGCTCTGACTCCTCTGGTTTCCTAACCGGGATGGTGTCCTGGTGTTTCCTCCTCACATCTTGTTGTGGCCTGTCACCCAGCTGGAGAGTGCCCTGGGTCGAAGCACCCTGAAGCCTGGTGCTGGTTAGGAGATGCACTTGGCTGCAGTTCAAGCAGGTCCCACCCAGCCCCACCATCATCAGCCAGACCTGAACACCCACAAACTTCCCCTGAAAGGTGCTTGACATAGTTCAAACCTACAGGCAAACTCCCATTGTCAGTGCAGTACCACTGACAGCAGTCGTACCTGTTAGTAACTTCCCTGATAGCAATCACCCTACCAGCGTAACAATGTACTAATCCACACAACAGGACAGGAATACGACCTTGTGCTAAAACAAAATTAAAACAAAGGTGGAGACAAGTGATTTTTTGACATTTAGGTGGTGCTTCTAACCACAGAGCTTTATTTCTGTTATTTATACTCAACTTGAAAGCTCCATTTGTAGCAGTGACCTTTCCTATTTGTGTAATGCTTCGCAAGAGCCAGAAAATAAAAGAGGGAATCTGGCAAAGGCAGTGACGCTGCCCAGAGGCTGCCCCTGGGGGACAACGGTGGCTCCTGGTGAGTGATGGAGCCAACCAGCCCCATACTGCACAGCCCTGGCTTTCTAAAAAAGAATTTGAACCCAAATCCAGGGGTTTATATAACAGCAGATGAGCTGTTTTGTCAGCACCAGAAAGTTACTCTGGGGAATTACGTGACCAACAGCCTAATTCTGAATTCTGTCAAAGCCTCCTTCTTATGCCAAAGCCTCCTTCTCTCCCGGGGGAGTAAAAAGGAGCCCAAATAATCCCTTTGCCCCTTTAACTGTCACCATGATGCAGGACATTGACACAGACACCCCATCAGGAAAAAAGAGACTTCAATATCTGAGTTTCTCATATAGGCCCATCATCAACCCCAAGCTGTCTTTCCAGGCTGACTTACCTGACAGCCAGCACCTTTCACCCACACAGCCCAGCTCTACCTGCAGCTACAGAAAGAATGGATCCAGACACTCAGGGCCAAGCTCGCTCTCAGTTGCTGTTTTCTTTGCTTCTAGGCTGGGATTGGTGGTGGCTGAGGGTGGGGGGAAACACTGCCCTGTTAACTCTCTCTCAGATCTTTATTGGAAACTGTTACGGGATCAGTGGCATGTGTACAGGCTGCCCTGCCCCAGCACCGCAGTGAGACACGTGCCCTTTGCATGTGGCCTCTGGGCTCACCAGCTGCAGCACAAGACAGGCATTTCTCAATTAATCCGGGAAATAATGGGAAGGAGATCACTGATACAATTCCTGCAGCCAAGAAATGTGTTTTCTACCAAGTAAGTGGTACAACCAGAGTCAGCGCAACCTCTCTCTCTGTACAAAGGAAAGGATTTCAGGGCTGAGCCTAAAGTACCTGAAACAGACCCACATGGCGGCTTCTACTGCTGATGCTCACTTGGATTTACTTCCATTGCCCACTACCTGTAAGCAATGACTTGTTTGAAAGCAAGTTGTAAATAGTCTACTGCATCTGAGGAAACGGCCAGGTAAGAATCTCTCCTGGCTGTTACGTGGAAAAAGAAGAATTTGGAAAGAGCTGAAGAAGAAAACTGAAAAGTAGTTGGTTTCAGTCAATTATGTTACAACAAGCCAATCAGATCCAGCACCCACACTTGTTTGAAATAACCCTCAGGGAGGTATTAATATCTAAGACAAGTACCACTGAAAGAGATTATCACATAATCATAGAATTGTCACGATTGGAAAAGACCTCTAAGATCACTGCGTCCAACCATCAACCCCCCCAGAAAACAAACAACAACAAAAAAAATCACCTCACCATCCCACTAGAACATGTCCTGAAGTGGCTCGTCTACATGTGTTTTGAATACCTCCAGGGACGGTGACTCCATCACCTCCATGGGCAGCCCATTCCAACGCCTAACTACTCTTTCAGTAAAGAAATTCTTCCTAGTATCTAATCTAAACCTCCCCTGGTGCAACTTCAGGCCATTTCCTCTAGTCCTGCTGTCATTTACTTGAGAGAAGAGGCCGCACCCACCTCACTACAACCTCCTTTCAGGTAGTTGTAGAAAGCAGCAAGGTCTCCCCTCAGCCTCCTCTTCTCCAAACTAAACAATCCCAATTCCCTCAGCTGCTCCTCACAGGACTTGTTCTCCAGACCCTTTACCAGCTTGGTTGCCCTTCTCTGAACTCGCTCCAGCAACTCAACGGTTTTCTTCTGGTGAGGAGCCAGAACTGAACACAGTACTCGAGGTGTGGCCTCACCTCTGCCGAGTACAGGAGAACGATCACTTCTCTTCTCCTGCTGAACACACTATTTCTGATACAGACCAAGACTCNGAAAAGACCTCTAAGATCACTGCGTCCAACCATCAACCCCCCCAGAAAACAAACAACAACAAAAAAAATCACCTCACCATCCCACTAGAACATGTCCTGAAGTGGCTCGTCTACATGTGTTTTGAATACCTCCAGGGACGGTGACTCCATCACCTCCATGGGCAGCCCANTTGTTGTGACTGAAATGCAGGACCTGGCACTTGGTTTTGTTAAATCTTATACCACTGGCCTCAGCTCATCGATTCAACGTGCCCAGATCCCTCTGTGGAGCCTTCCTACCCTCAAGCAGATCGATGCTCCTACCCAATTTGGTGTCATCTACAAACTTGCTGAGGAAGCACTAATTTCCCTCATCTAGATTGTTGATAAAGACATTGAACAAGACTGATCCTAAAACTGATCCCTGGGAGACACCACTGGTGGCCAGCCCCCAGCTGGATTTAGCTCTATATACTACAACTCTCTAGGCTCTGCCATCCAGCCAGTTTTTAACCCAGCAAAGAGTACACCTGTCTAAGCCATGAGCCACCAGCTTCTCCGGGAGAATGCTGTGGGAGATGGTGTCAAAGACCTTACTGAAGCCCAGGTAGACAATGTCCCCAGCCTTGCCCTCATCCACTAGGTGAATTATCTGGTCATAGAATGAGATGAGGTTGGTCAAGTAGGACTTTACTATGAAAAAATAAGCTGTTGTTCTCTTTCATTTAGCACATTGCTTCGTGCCTTGGACAATGACTACCTGCTCTTGAAAAATTAAGTCACTGCTCTAAGGAAAAGAACGTTTACCAACAGGACACTGCATCATAAAATCCATGAGAACCAACCGTGCTCTGCACATATGCCACTGCAGAGAATTAGTCACAGCCGGACAACATACTTGTGCTGATGCTCTGACCTACTGCTTTGTGCTGACAAAATGCAGTTTGTGTGTGGAAACATCTGCTTTTCCCCCAAACATGCAATTATTCATTAAGAACCCTGACCCACATCTTTCACAACATCATCATTTGAGTATTTGTCATGTACATTTGCCCGAGTTCTTTCTCCAGCCAAGGCAAACGTGTGCGTTGGGGCCAGCCAGGTACTTGTGCTGATCAGACTAAAGCAGCCAAACCGTTCTGCTCTCAGTTTTACTTTTTTAACCAGAGTTAAAATCTCCTTTGGCAAAAAGATAGAAATCTGCCAAAGTAGCTTGGCTGCACTACTCTGGGACTTGCACTGTTTATGGGATGTGTCCAGAACACTGCTACCTGTACCGGGAAAAGGAACTGCTTCACCAAGCACTCAGCACCATGCAGGCCCGGCCATACCATGGAGGTCAACTACCAGCAGAGCGGGAAACGTAAGGACCACATCTGGCAACTGCAACTCAAACCAGAAGCTCAGAAAAAAATAAAGCCCACGTGTGAAGCCAAAATCTGTTTAGTTTTCCTTCCTCATGCATTACTGTGTTCATTAACCCTTTGTTTGCCCACTGCTAGCATGGCTCAGCACGGCTTAGCCTGCTGCCATGCTTCAGAGAACTTCTGCATTTTCATGCAACTTATTACCCACAGTCAACAAATAAAATGAATAAATAACTCAAGTCTTGTAAGAAATAAAATTTAAAATTGTTAAAACCCACAATTATTTACATTTTGATTATTCAATGGGCTTGTTTCCAACACTGGTACTACTTAATTACCAGAGAAACAATCAGGCCTCACCTTCCATTAGCAGCTACATCCCAGTACCACCCCACCTGGGCCTGGCAGTGTGCGTGCCTCTGCCCCAGCAGCTTTGAGTGCATCTCTTAGGGTTCAGGAATTTGTTTTATATGGTCTCCATTAGGAGTTATTCTGTTACAAAGTCTTGTTCAGAGAAAAATCAACCGCCCTCTCCACCTACCTACGTAACCTACACTGAAACAGGACACCCACAGTCCTGTGCTGGGCTTTGTTCCCAGGCAGCTTGGCAGTTGCATCCCAACCTAGGAGACCTTTGCCCATGCTTCAGACGACACCCTGTGAGCACTACCGCTGGTAAACGGTCCCTGGAGCGGCATCTCCAGCACCTCATGCGACCTCTCTGCACTCCCAGCCCCAGCCCAATGCCTGTCTCTGTCTCCTGTCGAGATGACGAGGAGTTACAGGAGGGAACCCCTGCAAGGCTTCTCAGATACACGATGGTTTTATAACCATCCATCTCACTGTAGTGGATTGTCGGTCATTTTGTTCAGGGTACAAACCACCTTGGTACCACATGACTAAACATCTCCTTGTGTACTTATCCTTGCTGTTTTCAGACTCTTCAGCTCCATACCCAGTTTACAGGTTTAATATCCGCCCTGTAGCTGGTTCAGGCTGGCCTGAACACACCCGATGCAGCAACAGGCTGTTGGCTGAACCAGTCTTGACCTGGTGATCACACACAATCTGTTTCCCATCTACAAGCGTAACAACCAACCCAGGTTTGAAATCTCTTCATACCTGTGTCAGCCACCAAGATCTGGGTAACTTTGGCTTGTGTCTTACTCCTTCCTCTGCTCCCCTATGATTAAAGGTGGCAAACTACTCAGAGGGCAGGAATCTGTGGGAGCTTGGTACCATTTCCAGACCATGGGTTGTGGCTGGTGTTGTTGCCAGGTTTAGTCACCCCAGAGACCATGACTTCAACAGTACTGAAGTCAATAAACCGAAATACTGTTGTATCACCTAAAATTGTGATCCATCAGGTATTGTTTCTTCCCCTTTAAAAGCCTTGATGGATTGAGACATAGGCAGATCTTCAAAGATACTTAACAGTTCCGTAAGATTTTTGGTGGGAACTAGGTACGAAAATGCTCTTACACACATGGGTCTTGGTGTTGCAGGAGCAAGCCATCAGCATCTCTGGCCCTTATGCCTCCTTTCCCAGCTCCACTCCTCAGGTTGCTAAAAATGTCCAGAACTCTGTCAGAAAGATAATTCCAAAGAGGAGCTGGCCAGGGGGTGGGGGTGTCTACCTAAAAATCGAGGTTGATGAAAGCAGAACTAAGTGCAAGGAGACTGACTCATACTTACTTACGTTTTTGATGGAGTCATGCACATTTTGACTTCTCAAACCTCATGTGCACCATATTCTGTGCCAGAGTAATTCTTCTTTTAGAAAAAGGTATTATTCTGTACTGTACTGCAAGCCAGAGCAAGACATTTGTCTCCTCTGATCCTTCTCAGGGCTTGCTCTGCTGTCCTTCCCACAGCAGCAGTAACAGCGGGTTGCTCTGTCACTGTATGCTCTGAAGCAGTTAATGCAATGGCCTCTCACAACCGGTAGACATTGTTCCAAAGACTTGATTTGTTTCATTCTGGCATTTCCACAGTCATTCTTTACATATAATTCATTATTTTTAGTTTAAAATTATTATTTTGTATTTTGCTGGTCACTTCCATATTGCTTCATTCAAAATCCAGAAAACAGTTCAAATAAAATCAGAGCTTAAGTGCAAACTATCTTTCCAGTGAACCGCTATGTGAGTTTTCTCCACTCCAGTGTCTATCTTCCAGTTTATAGGACCCTTCCCACCACCTGCCCCAGAACACCAGCAGACTTCATGATCCATAGCAAACTCTCCAGTTCTCCATCTTGTCCTCAGTGTTGCCTGACAGCATTCCCAACTCCCCTCATGATGATGGAGAAGAAAAAGAGGGAAGAATTTGTTGATGTATTCCTAGTCAGCAGGTATAAAACAGGAAAGCAAAGCTTTTTGCATACAAATCTTGATTTCTTGGCCTGTCTTTTAACTTCAAAAAGAACATGTTGGAGGTGTGATTTTGTTACTCTTTTCTGAAATTGTTTTTGTGTTGAAAGTGTTTGTCATGTTGGCACACATCTAAAAATGGCTGTGTCATGTACCCGTTCTGAGTGGGAACCTCTGTGGTTAGAAAGCCACGATGAAGATCTGAACAATTATGAAAAGCCAGGTTAGCCATTTTCAGCTGCTGAGATAGAAAGTGTTAGAGAAAGAAATTGGATTCTCAATCTCCATTACTATGATATCACACATGATATAAAAATTGTCAATTTTTCCCCCTAATGGAAACTGCACTGAGATTTCCAGGAATGCTGTAGAGTCTCATCAGTTCCTGCTGAAAGAAACAGCCTCTTTGTGGCTTTCCCTACAGTTTCTGGGGTCAATCACTGAGAACTAGCTTGACAGCAGGCAACACTGCCACTGGCCTTTACTGGTACCGTCTGGCATCCCTGACCATCCGATCCTCCAGATCTGCAGAGTGAGAAATGCCAGGTTGTACACATCTTTGTTCAGTCTCTCTCCTTCCTTCCTTCCAGGTTCCCAACCCGATCTGCAAACAACTCCAAGACATCCTTTCACTTAGCAATATCAAAAATGAGTGAACTGGCAAGAAGAGGAAGCTCATGGGAGAGAGCGAGAGAGGAAGGGAAGGAAGGAGGAAAGGAGGGAGGGAGGGAGGGGAAAGAGAAAAGGAGAGTGAGAGAGAAAGAGTGAGGCAGTTAGAAGGGGTTGGTTTTCCACTTCTGTAAGACCGCGGTCACTACACCACTGTATTTCGGTGTCTGTAGGGCGGTGGGGGCAGCACAGTGCCAGGCTTTAGGGAGAACTCGGAGAGGTATTCAGGATTCTCTGCCACAATGGGCCGGATCCGTCCATTCTGTTTGTAAAAGTATTTTGTGCTGTACTCTTGCAGGTAGTCTGGGTGCTGGAGGGTGCTTCGTGGGGGCAGGCTGTGGTTCCAGTAGTCTGGGTTGTCAAAGGCCTTCTTGGCTTTCTCTGGCAAATTGTTCTTCAGGTACTCAGCATTTTCCAAGGTGTTGGCAAAAGTGTTGAGGTACAATGGCTCGTTCACATACTCATCCTCTGCTTTGGGCTGCCCATTCGGAGCGTTGTGATACTCTGGGTTGTCCACAGCTTGGAGATCTCCATTCTTTCGTCGGGAAACAAATGGGTTCTCTTCCACTGGGTTTAGGTAATCTGAGGAAAGATAAGAAATAAATCAGCAAAGAGAGGGAGTAGTCCATCCACATAGCAAGCATCATGTGTACGTTACTATCAGGCCATAGCAGAAGCAGTAGCTGGCTTGCATGTCATCTACCCCAGCCATTCCGACAACTCCGTATGAGATCAGGTGCTGACTATTTTGAACATATACTTGGTATAAGTGATGAATTCACAAACTGAACAGATAATATGGGTTAAAATGAAGACCCTGGAAGATGAAATATCTCATTGAACATACTGACAAACTCTTGCTGAGCTACACCCCACGTACTTGCTTGATCCTGGACGTCCTCTCAGTGTATGATCTACAGAGCCAAACACACCGAGTGATTTCCGCCTCTGCTGCTGACTCTCTGTGCAACCTTGGACATATCAGTCAAACCCTCTGCTCTGCAGTCTTTCCAACCAGAAAGTTCTACAGAAATCTTAGTTAAGCCTCTCTGCACAAAAACCATCCCCAAGGGCTAACTTCTGAGACAGCTTTATTTCTAACAGAACAATTTGCCTGATTAAAAACCTTTCATCCCTGAAGGACAAGAAGCATTGAAGCATTATGAAAAAATGATTCAAATGAGCCCTAGAAAGGGCATAAGAGAGCCTTACATCAGCTCCCAAACAGGACCTGGAACAGGTTATAGTTGCTTCAAATTGTTTTCTGTGGATCAACACCACAAAAAAATTGTAGCTGAATTGCAGAAAGGTTTTAAGGTGTATGGAACGTGAGTGGAAAGCTAGACAGGAAGAGGCAGAAACAGAAAAAGGTTGGTTGTCCTGGGTTAAAAACACATGCCTTGCCCACGGTCACAGACAGGTGACTGATCCATGGAGCAATGGACTTATGGAGTGTCATGTCCTGCCTTGGAAAACATAAGCCAATCAGCCTGGGCGCTGCAGGCTGCAATGGGGCTGCAAAAGGAATGGCTTGGATGTAAGCTGGGGACAACAGCAACTGAGTGGGATCCCAGCAGCGGGATGTGTCAAAAACACTCAGTTCGTTCAAGGCTGGAAATCGTCAGATCAAACCAACTTCCAGTATTAATTCTGCCTTTCATCTCACAGCCCAGAAGTTCCTTACAAAACAGGGTCTCCAAGCCACCGCCGTTAGTGGGGGATATCTCTCAGCCTGCCTGTGTCGCACAGCGATATCAACACAAGACCTCCAGTGGCATGGCTCTGGTCGTGGGCTCTGGAGATGCCTGCGAGGAAACCGGCCCCTGCCTGTTACAAGAGGGTGGCCATGGCCCTCACTTAAGCTCTGGCTTTACCCAGGGCAGAGCCAAAATTATTAAATGCAGAACTTCAGGACTTAGTGAATACCTCTGAACACACAGGTAACACCTTGCTGAATCTGAGGGGAGTGGGCATGTGTGCCCATACCATGAGCACAGTGGGAACATACTTTTTTTTAGCAATGACAGCCAAGTATTACTTTGATTTGAATCCTCCAGCTGAGAGAAAGCATGCGGCATTGTGGCCACACCGTGACACCCCTGTGCCTCCGTCCCTGCCCAGTGAGACTGGATGTAGGTGCTTTCTCCTGAGCATCCTCAAGTGTTCAGTTCCTGCAGAACTCTGAGGATCCCCGGGGTGGGCCTGTATGGGAACATATACATGTGCAGCTCACACTGAAGCAAGCTCACAGCATCAAGTCTCTTTTTGTAAGTGTGGTTGCTGAAATGTAGGGCCATGACTGCACTCCCACAACCACTACAATTTAGAATCAAGCCCCAGGACTCCCTCCTTTTCCAACACAAAGGGTAAGTGGCTTCCAAATTCTTAACAAACATAGTAGTTACTTGGCATTTACATTTGCATTAATTAATTTCTTTAAAGCTAGTGTAAAGGTTTGAAAGTAAATTACTAATGATGCATCCTTTTACATGTAAATGACTGCTGTTGCTGTAAAAAAGGAAGAAAGGAATGACTGCAAACTGGGAAGTGCAGCACTCTGAGCTGGCACAGATGTAGGCAAACTTCACTTTGCAGTGATGGTCTCTCAGAAGCACATCTTGTTCTTTCAATCCTAAACTTCCCTTGGGTATAAAATGCCAGATGTGTGTATCAGTTTTGCGGTATGTTCAGCGTGATATTTAACAAGCACAATGCCATGAAGTTAAAGAAGATCAATAAATAAAGTAAGTGGAGACTACGGCTAGTGTAAGACAGATCCTTCTCTTGGAAATAAATAACTGAAGATTTGTGTTTGGATATGAAGGGGCTTTGTCTTTTTTTCATTTCTCTGTCTTGTTATTTCCCATAAAGAAAAGGGGGAATTACCAAACTTGACATATTGGCACAATTGAGCTTTTCTTAGTAGAAAATTAAGCAAAGAAAAATGAAATCCCCATGCAAAGAAATATTAACCTAGTCGGAATGTTTCAACCTTGCTGGGTTACTGAATAAAGCCATTTTGGGGGAGAAGCTGCAGATGTAGAAGAAGAGAGAATAAAGACAGACTAGACCAAGAGCTTCTCTGGAAAGACAATTTGGTACCTGTTTTAGGTTTGTCTCGCATTGGCGTCATGTACCCGTCCTCATCCAGCTCTCCCCGGACGACCCGCTCGGGTATGAAGACCGTGGGATCAGCGCTGTACCTCTGGGTGCTGCTGTCTTCTTTTGCCAGGGTTGCCACTTGTTTTCGAAGTGTGCCATTACAACAAGGATCTTCAAAGACCTCTGCTGTGGCCCCTTGAGCAACTGGGGCTTCTGGTATTATGCAGCCGGGAGCTCTATAGGGCATCGGCACTTCTGCAGCATAGCCACCATCTCTATACACAAATTGGTTCTGTTGAAAAAGAAAAGGAAACATGAGAAAGGTGCTTCTGAAGGGAGAGAAGGTTCAACAGCAAGTTGTCTCCTGTGCCTTTCCTGCCACGCTTGCTTGACAACGCATTTCGCCAGGCCGGTGGAGCCTCGTCCGTCCTGCAGACTGCTGCATTTCCAGCGCTGCGGGATCAGCAGCAGCACGGGCTCTGTTGTGGACTGGCAAAGCACCTGTCTGCCCGGTGGTGCTGAGCCGGCTTCCCCTCCCAGGGAGGCACCATTGGTGGAACGAGGGGAGCAGGAAAGCGAGCTGGCTGCTCAGGGCTGGAAATGGGGCTAGGAACGGAGCAGAAAAACTTGTCTCCTACCCAGAGACATGGAGGTTGGATAGACACAGCTGCAAGATGCAAATATAGTATCTCCTTCTCTACTACTTTGTCAATCTTCCCTAATTTCTGAACAAACTCCTTAAACCTCATGTTAGGGAAATGTCCTTCTGCAAGGGGGATGGGGGACAGAGGATAATATCATCTCTGAACTCTGCTTATTCCTGGGGGTCCTACTTTTAGGAGTCCTGCAGTGACAGTCACATAGTCGCCCAAACTACGTAATTCCACCAGGTAGAGCCTGTCAGTCTGGTGAGCTGTGTTCGTATTGGTACCTCAACTCAACCTACCATTTTGTTCGTCAGCAAGGGTGTGCAAGGGAATTTTGACATCATGACCTATAAATAGGAAGGAAACATGTACAGATTTGTCAAAGCCTTTTCATGAAAAGTCGGCAGAATTTTGGGTGTGGGTCCATAGAGCTTGCACATGAATTCAGGCTGATTGTAGAGATCTCGATGGTTTGACTGCTTATATAAACGCTTCATTCACTTCTGGGTTTTGGGCCATTTATGTAAGAAAAAGGGGTTTGAAACAAAAAATATATAGCGAAGGAAGCAGGAAAACCTGAAGGATGAAGGTTGAATGTGAAATACTTACTCCTGACATAGGGGTGTAGGCAGGAGGAGGGCTGTGTCCAATTTCACTCTAATAGGAAAGAAAAATGTAATGATGGATATGTAATAAGAGGTCACATGAATGAAACAAATCACATGAGCTGTATGAGCTAATGGGGAGAAATATGCGCATCTGGTAGATTTCCTAACTGAATCCAAAATTCAAATAATTCAATCATGGCAAGTGTCTCACCAACATCACCAAACCTTGTGCCTCACCAGCCTTTGGGAGGACTACTGAGTTCCTCTTGCCAGATCAGGGCAAGTGCTGCTAGACTTGCAAATGTCTTGTGTCTGATTTTTTTGTCTATTTGTGAGCATGCTTTGCCCCACCCTCATCACAAAAGACTAAACTCACTGTCCTATCTTTAGATCTTCTTGGCTGTGACTCTATCATTTAAATTCATCCTATGCAACGGCAACAACATAATAGCAGGTCCTCTTATAATAGCCCTGCCCCAAGATGTCAGGAAAGATTGGACTAGCATTAATGCATTTATTTCTGTTTTTGCTGACAGGATCCTTCCCAGTCAGTGACCTGCCAACTAAGATCACACAAATGGTATTTTCCTCATGCCTCCCCTGTAGCTCTGTACTAAACATAGCTGTCTCACACCACCCTTCACACAGAACCTTACAGCTTGGCTCTTCTCCAAACAACCGTCTGCACACTTTTGAAATTTTTTGTTTTCCCCCATGAGTTAATACCCCGTGGCCACCATTCCAAAAAAAAGGGGAGGGGAAGAAAACAGCTGTGGTGTCAATCAGTGAGGCTGAAAATGGGATATAATTGTTTAAATATCTTTAAATTGCCTGATACTTGCAGTGTGATGTTATAATTTTGTACGCTTCCAAGATAACCTTATTGGTCAGGACATGAATGACATTGTGAGCAGAAAATATTTTTCAACCTTAGCAAATAAAACTTAAGTAGCTTGATCTGTATTTGTAATTCACTTTACTTTTTTGATATATGTTGTTGTTGTTGTTTCTGCATCTTAAAGAGCTGATGTTCCTTTACTGAGATGAAATGTATTTTCTGCTCCTGAAATTCTTACCTGAATGATCAAGATCTCTAAGTTGTTGAGACAGAGACTGCAGAGGCTGGTTGCTCAAAGACCTCATGACATAAACCTACTTAAAAAGTCTCAACTTGCATACTTAAAAAACCCCAACAGATTAATCATTAATCACCCCCTTTTGATAGTGTAATATGCATTGTGTCCATTATCTCTGGAGTGTACACATTCATTGGCAGTTAAACCGTACGCATCCTCCAGAAGCTGCCGAGCCTCTTCCACTGCTCAAGAGCAGCCCTAACCAGAAATGCCTGAGATTCCATTCCTTATAGCACATGACTGAATTTTAGGCACAAATGTAACATCAGGGAGAAAAGATTAAGAAAAAGCAAATGTCCCCTGAAGCCTTCTTAGCGGCCCTTGGTGTTGAATACCAGTGACATATCAGCTGTTATAACTGCTAACTTTTGCGTAAAATGAGCCTTGATAAAAGAGAGGTAAGAGAGGTAAATAACACTTTTGTGAATATTGGCTTGTGTTATTGCTTTCTATTCATTAATTTCATTTTCCAATTCCTTGCTTCTAAAATCTCTCAGAGGTAAATATCTCCTCTCTTATAGCAGGGACATAATATTTTCTGGCTGCATGTTAAACTGTAATAAAATCAAAGCCTTGTTCTGTCTTGCCACTGATATTTATGTAGTCGTGTGAATATGCCTCTGCCTTGTCATTTTATTTGAGTCTAGCTTTGTGCCTGGAGCACGGCACCCACAGCCGTGTTCCTCCCCTGCCTGCTCATCCCACACCAGCCTTACAGTGACCACGGCCGCCTTCAAAGCTGCCCCTGCAGCAGACTTCAGATAGAGGAAATGCTGAAGGTACTCAGTGATGAGATGTTGCTGTGGGACTATGGGTGGTAGGGGACTATCACGAAACAGAAAATAAAGCAAGCTTTATTCTACAGCATGATTCAGTACCCCCATGTTTTGCTTGCTAGCATAGCCTCCCAACAGCACTCTCACTGCTGCAGAGCTGATTTTCCTTGTCACCCAGCGAGACGTGCGCACACGTTTGACAGGGCTGCATAATTGCTACTGTTTCTTGTTCTTAAGCAGCCTGTTAAGCTCACGGGACTAGAAGATTTTCCTTTACTAAAGACAAGGCTCTGCCAACATCAGTGTACACACACACACACACACATCTGAACTCACTCTGATACTGCTCCTCTCCACATCAAAACCCAATTCCCTTTCACTGTCCTTCTGCTCTCATATGCACAAAGCATCACACCATTAAGCAGGAGTAAAACACTCCCACCTTCTTACCGGGATGCTCCTCACACATCCTGTTCAGCAGTGTCTCATGGGTCATGCTTCAGGCAACTCAATAATAAACTGTGTTGATCAAGCTCTGCAACACTTCTTTGTACCAGTTCAGTCCTGAGCTGTGTGCCACCGGAAATAACTCCCTTTTCTCCCTCCCCTAGAAACAGTTTACCTGATTTGAAACCAAGTCAGTTTCCAAGCTTGAGGTCACCAAACTGCAGCCTCCTAACATACCAGGCTGGACAGATCTTGCTGCAAACAAAGATTTCAGCAGTTGTTGAGGAAGCAGGACAGCTGATTTATGCGAGTGGATCAATATATTACATTTTGGATGCTCTAGTCAGGTTGCAGGGAAAGTACACAACATCGAGCTGTCCCACTAGCCCCAAGCAAACTCCAGCTACATTTCAAGGGAGCAGCCTGGTATTTACAGGTGATCTGAGCTGAAATTCAAATAGGAAAGACCATTAGAGGAGAGCAGCCACCTCTGCTCAGTAGCAGTCCTGCTTCCCTCTGACCACAGAGCTAGTAGCTTACTCTGCTCCGCTACAGACAGCCCACAGAAACACATGTGAGATGAGAATCAAAGGAAGGAAAAAACGTGTACCACAAGGTCACTGTGTAATGTTAAACAGAAATGAAATGCTATTTGTATAGTAATAGCTAGAAGGCTTTGCAGACTTCTGGAGGCTTCTGGTCCTAGTGCCTGATCAGAGCAGGGCCATATGTGAAAAGAAAGTAAGAGATATCCCTCCTGGGCCATTGCATTTGAAGTGTGTCTTTCCCTGCAGCTCGTAGCACCTGACACAAGTATGGCATTCCTCATGCTCTCTCTTCTGTCCAGCCTAGGCTTCTGTCCCAGCTTAAGCAAGCCCCATGCCCCACTGGGCACTTTCCTATAGGGCTATTAAGAAGAGTTCCCACCAGAATCACTGTCACATGTCACAGCTCAACACTAGCTACAGGTCGTTGCTGGCATCCTGCATCATTTCAGCACACTGAAAAACAATCCCAGCATACTGGAGGTGTACATCCTTTGAAACTGGTTTTGGACGTGTGTGAGTGTGCCTCTTCCATCCCTACTTCAGGCACAGCAACAGCAACGTGGCCCACCTGAGTTAATGTAGCAAGACAGGCCATACATTTTGCTAGTGAGAGAAAAGGGGAGATTGTTACTAAACAACAAAAATATAAGGTAGCAATAACACACACGGGTTGTGGACAGCAGCTATGCAACGATTTACAATGCCTTTCATTCAATGGCCATAAAGTTCCATTGGGGACTGATGAATCTTTATTGGAATTGATGAAGTCCCAGTCCCTTTTCCAGCATTACCCTTTTCCCAGAATGTGCGCAAACATTTTATCTTGAATGTTGACACCCGAGTATAGAAAAGAATGTAAGGACCACTGTGTTAGGCAAAGTGTTTGCTCCAGCCTCTGATGACTCCTCCTTCCACAACATCCAGTGCTTAGATCAGTGAGGGGAAAAAAATTAAATATACCCAACAAGGAATAAGTCTTTTCTGCACATAAGTTTTTTTCTGGTCACTGTCTGCCAGAAGAGAATTAAGATTTGCAGGCAGCCTGAGCTCTAACTCAGTGCACACAGGCTGCCTGTGTCATCTGGATGTGCCAGGTCACATCCTGGCAGTATGGTGGCTTTAAAACATTCCTGAACTTGTTCAAAATTGGTACAGACATTTTACTGGTGACCTAGGTCCATGTCAATATTGACTTCATAGCTTCAGATGAGTAATTTAAGCTTTTGAACCATTTTCTCTCCTAACAGCTGTCTGCTTTCAGACTTCCAAGCTCTTTCAGAGCAGTCCACACACAGTGGGATACTCAAATCTGACTACAGCCTTCTAGAAGTTATTTATTCTGGACTGTGAACATCAAATGGCCTATATCACAAACAAAATACGCCTAACAGTCTTGGCATGGTGATACGGGAAATAACATACATAAATATTGCACAGAATATTTCCTGTACTGTTACTGGAAAATACCAGACATACACCAGAGATTTTCAGTCTAACACTTCATCAAGGAGAGGAGTCAAAGATTACAAGACAATCAATGAAAAGAACCTGTTAAGAGATGTACGACAAAATGCAGTATACAGGCACACTGATGAGGAAATGTAGGTGAAATGCTTTTCCATGTACTCATCTCCTATACCTGGACTGCGAATAAAAGCATTCTCTTGCTGTATAGCATCAAAAACTCCCCCTGGAGCCCCTCCTGATCTCCAGACCCCGGAAAATTTCATCCTTCCAACCTTCAGAACAGCTGGCAAACAGATTCAGCTGGCACAATACGTGGGTTGATCTAAGCTTGACACAAGAAAGCAGATGCAAGAATTCCTTTTCCCTGTTATTTTGTAGTAAGGCACCGTGAGCATCAGACAGGACAGCAGGAAGAGAGACAGCCCGAGTGTATCTGGTTTTCCCTTTCAATCTCTTTTACTCCCATATCCTTCCTGTCAGCCATGACTAACTTTCTGTCACTCCATTTTTAACACATTCTCCAAGATGTTTTAAAGTAAAAGGCACCTTCCAACGCTGAGCCAATTCCCCCCAGTTTGGAAGAGACAACACACCATTTCCTAGCTACGCTAACAATTCCCTATGGGAGAGAAGGGTCAAGGCACTGCTCCTGCTCATGGGCTGGAGCATCTCTCCAAAACACAGGAGCAGCAGAAGCAACTTTTCTACACAAACTTTCAAATCTCCAAATGGAAAGGATGAGGAACGGGACCAAAACCACAACACGGTCATGATTTGTGATTGCGACACGGCAGACAGAAGAAAAAAAAAAGAAGCACAAAAGAAAGTTGATGAGCAATCCTTGGAGCAGCAGCCCCCTCCTATGCCACACGCTGCATTGCCATCTTCCTCAGTCTGTTTTATACAGTAATCAAAGGATATTCTGAGCCTCTCCAAATGCCATCAGCCCTCATTGAGAATGAAATAGAGCACATCTCCACTGAAGCCTTTACAGCAGTAATCATTACAGCACGTTGGCCTGAACAGGGAGCTCTTACAGACAAAGATGGGTTTTAAAAATAAAATAAAAAAGCCTTCCTAAAATCTGAATAGAAACTTGATGATAATCTCCCAATTTTATTATGCAAGGGGGAAAAGAAACCGATAATTGTGCACTCTTGGTCTCTTATAGCAAAGAATAGGCTTCTTGATGAAATGCTGCGTTGATTTAGAGTAGGGCTGAGGTTCTGGTGGCAATAATACACTAAAAGAAATAACCATCCAGCTGATTTGGATAAAATAATCATTTTTCAACATTCCAAATCTAAACTTCATCTGTGCCTCCTCCCACTTCTCCCCACCACATCTTTTGGAGAGTCTTTTTATAGCGTTGCGATTTTTTTTTCCTCCCCTACCGCAGCATTTAACAAGGAAGACAGACTCTTTCCTCTGGCTAACAAAGGGCATTTTAGGTACTGCTGGCATTTATCCCCATCGCATGCATGTTTAGAAAGTATGGTATTTGGCACAGGCTGCTCCTGAGTTCTCCCGCCACCTGAAGCTCAAAGCATCTTCACAGGAGTACCACTGCCACGGGACACTGTGGATGGCCCCTCCAGCTCCTGAGCCCCGACTGTCGCAGGCAGACAGGTGGTTAAATGACAACTCCTTGGAGCTCTGCCAGGTGCATTTCCAAATCATGGCCCCTTTTATTTTTCAGGTGTTTCTATTATTGTAAGAAAATCACAAATAAGATTTCTTATAAACAACAATTTCTGCTTCAAATCTAGTCACCGAAGGAAAATTTTCTCCCAGCTCTCATAATTATTTCCTGACTCTTAGTCCACTTTTCCATCTACTGAATTATGTAGAGTTGTTTAGCTTGCTGTTTTCCAAGAATGCCTCATCAGTGCAGTGTAGAAATATTTATTACTCACTCTCTTTATATCTATTGACTTTCTTCTTTTCAGGAGAGAAAAGAAAATGCATCAGCTGCGAGCTCTCTTAACTGTTAACACAGCCAGCAGCTATTCATGGATTAAACAGATGCTGCCTGATTTTAAACCAGTTTATATTAAAGCTCAATAAATTTACATGTCATGCATTGAGGTTTGAAGCGATATACAGCTACAGTCTACTACATCAATTCTCCTGAGCGTCTCACCAGGAAGTAGTACGAGGCGGTGATTTGTTATTAAACATATCCTAAATTTGTATAAACCAAAATGCCATCCAACGCTTTTGGAAAATCTCCTTCTAAATCTATATCCCTGAATTCAGAAGGCTGAATGTGACAGAAAACAGCTAATGCAGAAAAAAATTTCCTGTTTGAAGGCACTTGACCTGAAAAACCATGAGGCAATTTGACAAGTTGGTCCTGATAATCTATTCAGGCTGAGAAGGGCTTACTCCTTGAGAAATACCACTGATTTCAGCAATCCTGGCTGCAAAGCAAGAAACTAATTGCCATAAAGCACTTTGAAAGAATTCTCTGTGTAGAGCTGGTATCATCTATTCTGTTTGAGTCCTACATCTGAACTTTCTTCCTTTTTCTTCTGGCAAACTTAGCACATTTTGAAAAGCTATTTAAATACCTATATTCTAAATACACATATTTTGTAAGAAACTTTCCTTTATCATGTAAATTATTAAGCCTGGAACAATTTTTCATTTTCTGTATTTTATATTGTATTTTTTCATGTTTATTCTTACTATTACATTCACCCTGAACAATGACATTAGGCTGACCAGTACCAGTCTCGATTTACCTCTTGCTTTTTATGGACAAAGATGGCCTTGTGCCATTTCCAACAAAGACTGGAAACACACAGAGAAGAATTTCCCAGAAGAAAAAAGTTACAGTAGGTAAAATATTTGTGATAGTCGACTAGACACTAAGAAAACATGGACAGCTACTGAGAACCACTTAATGTAAAAGTCATAGCAGAACAGATATGAGCCTCCTATCCCCAGCATGTCAATAAAATGTAGGACAGCAGAGAATAGGAATTGGAGATCTTGAAAGAGAGCTTGGTGGGGCTTCCAGAATTACCCTAAAGATACCTGGTACACTGCTGCCTGGACTTTACTAGGAAAATACACAAAATGTAGTATTTAATGAAAGATCTATAGAATGCATTCATACAAACTTTCCTAAATAATCAACCAGTTTTTCAAGAAGCAAGAGAGTTAACACAGCATTAGTGGCAATGTAATTTTCTGAACTGTTATGAAACACTTTGATACCATGTCTCATTAATTTACAAGTTCATCTGTTCTGACATTGGAGATTTCATTGCAACACTTGCAGAAGGAAGTGACAGAGTCTAGTAAAAAGGCAAAAAAAAAAAAAAAAAAAGAAAGCTTTTTATCACCTTTTCAGGAGCAGGGATTAAAGAAATGGGATAGAAATTTAAAAAAAAAAGTTCACAAGCTGACAGATTTCAGTAGTAAACATCAAATTTGGCCGTATTATTTATAGGAAGATATTGTGGAAGCAAAGGGGTGGGTGGCAAACACCACAAACCCACCAAATAAAAAAAAAAAAGGAGACATCAGCATTGTCCTCCTTTAGCAGCAAACATGTACAAATGGTACTGTGTCCCTTAAACAGATTTCTGATAACTGGCAGCTCCTTAATCTAGCATAAAAAAGGGTGTGTGGTAGACAGTAATCGGATACAAACTCTGCTAAAGAGTCAGTATTAACTACCTAGTGAGACTTTTCTACACTATGATGTATTCTCCACCTGACCTGATACAATCAAGACAAAATCTAAAAGACAGACTCCACTTCAAACAGAATTTCTGTACTTGATGCAGAAATTAAGAGACTGGGCCCTGTGTTATGCCAGAGGTTAGACAGTATGTTGGCAGTATGTATGTATGTATGTATGACCCTTGATATCTCTTCACATAAATTACCTATTGACTTTAGGATGAAGTAGTTTTACTGCCATCAGCCCCACGTGGCCAGGACACACCTGGAAAAATAACTTATCTTGAGAGCTTGGGCAGGAACAATTAACTGCCTTTTCTTAGAGAAAAACCAATAGGGACCAGGAAGGCACTGATTGCTACTAAAGCCCTGGATACAGGGAGAATCCTGGGCAAATCCTGACTCCCTCCTGCTGCCTCTTTTGCCAAAAGGAAAGGATGCTGTGGCCAGCAGCTAGCTCTCCCCACCTGCAATGGCAGTACCTCTCATGCTAGCTGAGCTGTGCTGATGCACTGGGAAGCACCCCTCCAAATTCTGACTGCTCTCCAAATCCCTTCTTCCAGCTGTAACTGAAGACAGCGGTGCTTACAGTCCCCCACATTCCAGATCTCCTGTATTTCAGTATCCAAAGGAGGCCGTATTAGACCTCAGATCTAATCTTCTACTGCTGGAGCACTTCAGGTGCCTAAAAAATTCAGCCCTCTTACTTAAAAATCTAATAAAAATCACTTAATTCTGGTAGCGATCCCACTGGGTGAATAGTCCCTATTGTCCACAATAAGCTTTGGAAGGAAAGATGCCATATGCCGTAGTGATGAGAAAAACATCTGAAAACCACGAACAACCATCTCCTTTGTAATCTAGTGGTTTGAAAACGGTTACCTTTCAAACTCAGAAACCAGAACAAATTAATCATAAAGATAGCTTCTTGCTTGGGTGCTCTCTGGATTTGTATACACAGACATGTACAGATGTTCAGACATGAAATGCTGCACCAGGACTGCTACTATGCTGTACCAGACAGCACTCAGGGAATGGAAAACTGGCTTTTGGCGTGCCAGAGTCTGCTTTAGCCAAGCAGAATAGTCCTTCATGGACCAACGAATTAGACAACTCTGAAAAAAATAGCTTGATTTTTAATTGTAGGGTTGGCAGGTGCTTCCATGATATATAGCATATGGAAGAAATCACAGGGACAGTATCAACAAGTAATAGAGTATAGACAGTTTTCAGCAGGAATTAGCCAAGGATTTAGAGCAAAAATCATCATAGGGTACACAGAGTGCTTTCTGTATTAGTATTATCTCTGTGCACACAGGACAGTACTTGTTACAAATACCTGAATGAATCATCTAACGCCTGGTGAATGTTGGACACTTGAGCACTAGCTGGGGTCCCAAGCTCATGGAAATGCTGCTGAGGATTCAGCTTATCGCTCAGAAGCACAGAGCTTCTAAAACTCCGTATTTCTAAAACATCTCTAGACAATGGAAAATAAAAGCCAGAAAAAAGTCAAAGAGCTACAATTGCAAATGAAGAGTTTCAGATGCAATTAACGAATTCAATTTATCTTAGGATGCTAATTTTCATGTAAAAGTTGCATTGATGTCAGGCTAACAGAGGGCAGTGTTAGAGGTTAGACCATGTGCAGGCTTCTGCTCCTGGCAGTCTAGGACCCAAAGACGTGCCAGTATGAAGCCACCGTGGGTGTGATGGAAATGCTGAAGCTGTGCCTGAGCCTCACAGCTTCATAAATCTCAGTAATCCCTGGAGGAAGAAGGATGTGATAGTTCCCAGGAAACTAGAAACTCCCCGGAAGGCTTCCCTCTTTACAGTCTTCTTTCCCTGGGCTGCATGCTTTGTGCTATTAATTCACATCCAAATAGCTTTTTCTTCACATGGGAGGGAGAAGGCAGGTGGGATTTTATGCAGACCTCATCCAGTGGTGCCTCTCTCAGGCAACGAGCTGCAAAGATTTAGGACTGAGGTCATCCACAGAAACTTCAGAGTTTTCCTTAGAAAGTAAATGCTCTTGCTCTTCCTTAATTCTCTGACTTCAAAGCTTAAGTGTGAGGAGGTTCATGGTCTCCCTGCTTTCTTCCTGCGAACTTTTATCCTCAGTAGAGCTGCGCTGCTGGAACACTCTGGTAAAGTTGTTAGTATACGTCTAGAGCAGGAGCACAGCACTCTGTCATCACATAACCAACTCTTTCTTCACTAAAATTACAATCAGAGCAACTAATATGGGAAATAAATACAGTATCTTTCATGCTTTGATCTCTGAAAACAACATGAAGATCACGTAGCTGTTGTCTATGTCTTTTACTTCACCAAATTGTCTGGCAAATCTCGCCATAAAATTTAATGTGCCTGACCCAGCGAATGCAAACTACCTACACTGTATCAATTCGTTTGGCACCTATAGCTATAGCAGCACCATAATGAGTTTGTGTAATATTAATATTTACTACATCAAACAAGCATAAATCACAAACTATCCAAAGGAAACAGGAAGACAGAATCAGACAACTGCAGAGAGAGAGCTCTGACAGCATTTCAGTTCTGTGGGATTCTTGTAGCTGACATCTGTCTGTACTGAATGATGCGCAGCAGATGCACTGTTACCTTAAAGGAGCTACTGTGTATTTTATTTTAAATCAACATGAATCCTACAGAAAGAATACTAAATGTACCAAGAACTTCAGGAAAACAACAGGCAAGTATGTAGCTTTCTGCACAGCGAGGAAACAAATCAACTACACCCAGAAAAAAATCTTTCTATGAAAGAAACCAGGAACGCTAAGGTGCTACGGGGCTTTCAGCTTGGGCTCAAGCCCCTCCAGCAGTGAGATGCTGTGGCCTTCCTGCACCAGAGTTGCACTCAACTACATGGCAGCACCAGCAGTATGTTTAGGAGATGCAGAATCGTTAGCAAACAAAGTTGAGACTGAAGCTAATCTGAGACACTAGACAAGTATCAAAACTCTACTGGAAATCCTGTTACAGGGCAGGAGTCAGTCTTCAATGATACCGGTGAGTGCTACTATATGTCAGCTGGTTGTTCAATGGCAACTCCTAAGCCCGTTTCTTCTTTTAGTCTTAAAAATAACCCTTCCATAAAGAGGCTTTTACAATATAGAAAAACACTACAGAGATGGAAGGGGTGCAAAAATCCAGAGCTGAGTGCAAGTTTTATACCCCTCAGCTGCCCTCTCTGAGGTTACTCGAGTCAGAAAACTTGGCTCAGAATCTGGAAAGTTTTGACAAAGAGTATTTCTAGATTTGTTTGTTAGATTGTTGTGTGATGCCAGATAAAAATTTCCAGCGGTGGGACTTGCTGAAAGAAGGATACAGTCTTGCTACTGTCATTACATTGAATTGCAAAGCAAAGCTCCCACTGAGTTTAGTGGTACAAGATCACAGTCTCAAATCAAGATGGGAAATTGTGAGCTGTGGAGAGGAGACAGCACATCAAGAATGTGATGGAGCCTCTGTGTGGCAAAAATAAAGGCACGGGGCAACTTTCTGCAGCTCTGCTGGTTTAGAGGGAGATCGCATGTGTGCAAGTAGCTCAACAGTATAGTTTAAATTTGAGCAAAGGCTGTGAGTAAGTTACTTGACTTTTACAATAATGATTATGATGTCGATGAAATAAATGCCTGCTTCCTTTCTTTGAATATCCCAGTAAGCATTTGGCTACCCAAACAGCACATTTTAAATAACTCTTTCAGAATATTTACTCTAGAATTTTTGTTGGAATTAATTCTGTCAGCTCTAGTGGACTCCTCTGCTCAACTGGCACTAAAGACAGAGGGTAAAAAGAACTGTTGAAAAGGCCAGTACATTTTCCAACTAATCCTTTCTCCTCTAAATGTGCCCCAGTGTTCCCAGCAAATATGGGAGTGAGATGAATGTAGCAAATCCTATGGGTCTGACTCTGCTCTCTCAAGCCGACGTTGGTCTAAATGGTAGAACTCCACTCTATGAAACTAAGCTGCAGGGATTTACCTCAATATTACAGTGAGCACCTTTGAAAGGTAACTATTGTTGTTTCCTTCTTTTCTCAGAATTTGGCAGCAAAGGAAACAGACCCTTTCCAGAGACAGCTCTGAGTAAAATTAATTTCTTTTAGATCAACATCAACACTAAAAATTAACTGTTGTTGCCATAAAGAGGAAGTTTCTTGCTTATTGCTAAATCATGCGTCTTCCCCTCATACACCAGCCCCCTTTTGCTGCCTTTCAGTGACACGGGAGAAATGCTACGTGAAAGTGGGACTACAACCCAGCCTCTTCCAAAGACGTCTCTAAGTCTCCTTCAAAAGCTTCCCTCTTCCCTGCCTCTCACGCTGTCATCAGTTCAGACCAGCATATGAATGTGGAACTACCCTGGCTAAGGACAAATGTCCAAAAGGTTTCTAAAGCAAGAGGAATAAACACCAACATTTCAATGACACTCCACTATCTAAAATGAGACTTTCCACTAAGATGAGCACGGAGAGAAAACAAACAAGTCTCTAATTATTAAATAGATCTGCTGCTTGTGCAAACTTCCTCACAGTAGTAATGCATTTCTTCATCTCTCAGTCTTGTGAGAAGGGGTAGCTCCTAAACTGTTAGAAGGACAGGCAAAGGCACATGAGCAGGAAGAGGTCAGAGCTGCAGGCGACGAGCTCAGGAGTGAAAAGGAATTCTGGAATCCTGAACACAGGGCTTCTGTGACACTGAGGCTGAGGCATTTAGGACAGGATCCAGTTCACCAGAGCTCACACACCAGGTCTGAGACTGATCTGGAGCTGTCAGTAGTCAGTGGATAGAGAAAGACACCTACAGAAAGTAACTTATCCCACTGCAAATGTCCAAGGGAGGTAGCAATAATCACTCACTGGACACACTTGCTCTTCCCCAATGACACGAAATGAAGCGTAGAATATATCCCTATCCTTTCGACGGTTAGAGTTCTGTGAGCTGAATTCCACCTGAACACTCTCTGTGTCTCAGCTCCACTGTACAATGAACAGCATCGCCTCGCCTCACAGGGATGTTACGAAGATCAACATGTTAAAATCCGTGATGTGCTCTGCAAAAACACACGCGTGTGAAGGAGGCCTGAGTCTGCAGTCTGGCTCCAGACACAAAAGCAGCATTATCTATATATTCCAGCTGCCCTCGGTTACATCACTGCCGACTCAGTCAAGACTATGGGATTGCAGGGATGGGAGAATCAGAGCCGTGTGCTTCCTGGCCAGGACAGTGAGCAACTGAGAAACAACACTGCTGGACTTCACAAGCTTCAGCTGTGCCTTCAGGACAGGCAGATCAAATCGAGCCTCTGTTCACTCAAGGCTGAGCTATTAATTTAGAATTCACTGAAGCACAATCAGCAGGGAGCACAGTGACAACATTTTTATAGACATTCTCCTCGCAATAGGAGCTTGTAATTCCCAAGGCAACTCTGGCCTGTCTTTGACTAGTGTACTTAAATCTCCACCTCTTCTTTTATAATAACCAGAATTTTCTGTCAGAGCTTGCTCTTACCCTATTGGAATCAATTCTTGTCCTGGAGGTGTAGATGGGAGGAGGGATGTTGAAGGCTTGTGGTACAAGGTACTCTTCAGCATCCATCATATCTTCCAGGTCTTCCTCATCAAGAAGGTTTTGGAAGAACTTGCTGTCATTTGGACTTGGGAGCTTCATACGATCATCTCCCTAAATATTGAGAGAGGAAAATGGTCAAAAGATGGATTAATTTCCAAAACAGGAAACTTCATCCTTCTTTATGCCCTGGCAGGCAGGCTTCAGAGACCACACATGCTGCTTTCTTTGTCCTAAAGCACCACATTCACATCATTTGTTCTGATTTTTTATTTTTTTTTTTACTGAGAATATGATGACAGAAAGGGAATGACTGCATAAATCAAGTAAAGCTTTTTTTGGCATTCTTGTGATTGAGCTTTTATTCTTTCTTCTGTTTTTCCCATACAAGCTCAGTTTCTGACCCAAGTTCTGTCAAGGTCTGATGTATTTTGTGAAATATCTCAGCTATTTAGGCTCACATGGTGTGTATGGGGGGAATAACATGGAAACTGCTGTGTCTGGGTGTTTGCTTCATTTTCATTTGCATTTTTAGGGACTCAGAGGCTAAATTTCCCTCTCATCCATATGGAAAGTTCAGCAGAATGTAACAGAGCTGAAAACAATAATAATCAAACCGGGGAACAACAATAATATGTATTTTTATTGAAACAGCATCTACAAGCTAGGGAAGCAAATAAGTGCTGCCCTTTGCTTGGTGCTACAAAACATCCTAAAAGGCAGCCCATAGAAATGATGCTACACAACCCAACTGTGTGGCTAAATAATGGCCTCCCACGCTGCAAGAATTATTTGCCACGTGTGGAATGATGGTTGTGCTACAGAGTGCACATACACCAGTTTAAAAGCTCAACTGTAAGCTTGTCATTCTTGATCACACCTGGGAGGAATGGGGAGTCGTAATGGCAGAGACACTAGTGCAGTGGAATTACCTTGGTACGTCCTCAAGAAGCACATGGCCTATAGTGCCTTCAAGAATCATTGGAGAAGAAGTCTCACAGGACGAAATACTCACCAGACTATACAGCAGAGGATGGAAGGGCAGGGGGCAGAAAGGGAAGGAAAAGGTCTTTGGAATAGGGAAATGTCCTATCTAACGAAGCAATTTAATCAGGCTGATTTTTTTCAGAACTACTTGTATCAGGTAAACTCACAATCGTACACAGTAGGGAATACCGGAAAAGAAATTTCACATTCAGCACCACAAACCCTCTTGACTAGTATTTTACTCTTCAAATACATTTTCCTTCTCCTCACACAGAAGGAGAACAGTGTACACTCACACTGTGCAGTAACGCACCATGAGTGGGCTAGCATGCCTATACACTGAAATGAAACACCATATGGTGAGACTACCACTAGACTCAGAAGCAATCAGGAGACATAAAGTGGCAGTGACTGTGCTTCTGGAAGCTCTTCAGCTAGAAATTCTTATGTCAGTGTGAAGCTTAGGACCAGCTGGATGTATCTCTAGCCTGTACTCCGTGATACAGAGCAGATATAGCATGAGACACAGCATGATAGTATCATTACCGAGATCAAAGTAATTCCACGTGTTGGTCTCTGGTGTTTCAACATCACCTTACTTCTTTACATTTCTCATTTTCATTTGAACTGCTTACATATTGGAACCATTTAAGGACCTTACCAAATAGCTGTAATAAACACACACGGAACTCCCGGCTTCTGCAGAAAGTAGGAGTAAAAGGACAAATATATCCATGTACACCTGTACTCAGGGTGTACGTGGCTCCAGCTAGATATAGCCAACAGATACAGCTATACTGGTACTGCCCTGCTGCCACAGCGTGCCAGAAACTTATTGAGCAAGGCTCGGGTAAGTACACTCTGCACTGGATAAAAAACTGTGTGGCTGGCCAGGTAGTGAACGGAGCTAAATCTGGCTGGTGTCCCGTCACAAGTGGTGTCCCACACGGTTCAGTACTAGGGCCTGTTCTCTTTAATATCTTTATTAATGATCTGGATGAGGGGGTTGAGTGCACCCTCAGTAGATTTCAGATGCACCAAGCTAGGTGGGTGTGTCGATCTCCTAGAGGGTAGGGAAGATTTGCAGCAGGACCTAGAGAGGTTAGATGATTGGGCCAAGGTTAATTGTATGAGGTTCAACAAGGCCAAGTGCCGGGTCCTGCACTTGGGTCAGAACAACCCCATGGTAAGCTACAGACTTGGGGATGTGAGGTTGGAAAGCTGCAAGTTGGAAAAGGACCTGGGGATGTTGATTGATAGTTGACTAAATCTGAGTCAGCAGTGTGCCCAGGTGGCCAAGAAGGCCAACGGCATCCTGGCCTGTATCAGAAATGGTGTGTCCAGCAGGAGTAGGGAAGTTATTGTGCCCCTGTACTCGGCGCTTGTGAGACTGGATATCAGGAAACATTTCTTCACCGAAAGGGTTATCAAGCATTGGAATAGTCTATGCAGGGCAGTGGTGGAGTCACCATCCCTGGAGGTATTTGAATGGCGTATGGAGCTGGTGCATAGGGACATGGTTTAGTGGTAACATTCAGTTCTGGGTTGACGGTTGGACTAGATGATCTTGAAAGTCTCTTCCAACCAAAGAGGTTCTGTGATTCTGTGTAGTTTCATGTGATGAATCATGCTGATGTGGGTCTATCGCAGGGACTGTGAAGTGCTACAGAGCCTACACAGCCTAAGGAGGACAAAGAATGAAGCCCCTCTCTAGCAGGAGAGGTACCAATGTGACACAACTCCCTGTCTGCTGAGAAACCTTGATGTTTAGGCTATGAAAAGAAACTCATGATCTCAGCAGTGTAGGGAAGTCTCTTCAGGATAATCCCCTGAGATTCAGACTAAGCAACTGCAGAACCAAGAAAGTCCTTGGTCTAAAGTAGGTCCACTGTCAGACAAATCTTGTCGCCAGTTTCATGACAGAATGCTAAGTACCAAACAGTTTGCAAAGCCAGATCTTGTATATGTGCTCATAAATACAGTCATAGGAAGTGAATTACAGATTATTTTATTATTATTATTTTTGAGATACCGACATCGGCCATTCTACGTCACTCTTGTACAGTACTGTGGTCACTGTTTGCATTATGTTCATGAGCACCTTGAACTTAAGAGATTCCAAGGCAATCCTCTTAACAGCACGTTTGGCAGATAGAATTTCCCCTCCCGCCCCTGATGTTGTCATTGCTTACCTGAATTACCAGGTATCTCTGAGGATCTCGAGCCATTCTAGAGAATTCAGCAGCCAGCTCCTTGAATTTTGGCCGACTGTCTGCATCAATCATCCAGCCTGAAGATAGAGGAAAGATGAGAAAAAAAACCAGTTAATTGTAAAGGGAAGAAATCACTCCATTTAAAAAAATTCACATCTTTGGTTTTCTTGATAGCTCTGGCCTCCAGAAAAGCTGCAATAAAGAGCCCAGCAGAACGGAAAGGTAAAACTCTATGATGCATCTAAAAAGGAAAACATCTGGTCTTGGCCAGAGAAGACTAGACTGTTCCACACTGCGTGGATTTCTTCTGAGCTCCTATTCCCCATCCCCAAAACAGAGATGGTGACAATTTTCTCTGTCTCGCCCATCTACACATTATCTCTGACTATTTTTTATTATGGATCTATCCAAGCTCTAATATTATGAATCTAATCTCATCTGATTCTAAGAGGTTTGTTACAAAGTTCTACTAAATACAATTCTACTTTTATAGACCTACTGTTCCATAGTGACTTAGATTAAAAAGACCTGTTCAACAGATCTACAGGATGACTGGCCTCACAATCGCCTGTCAGGTAATTCCGCACTCATGTGTCTGCACCAACAACACAGACCTCACACAAAGTATTAGGTGCTATTTTAATCAAGTAAGGGTGATTCTTTTGTTCCTCACTCTCCAAGAAACATTCATTAGGATCAACAATTCTCAATCCCTGCTAAAGCTTTCTGCAAAACAAGCAAGTAGTATAGGCAGTCACCACCAGCAACCGGTTTATCGCAGTGTCAGCTTTTTCTAATGGAAGATCCTATCGAGCAGCTTTGTAAAAACATGTTGTCATTTGCCCAGGAGGCTCAACGAAGCAGCCCTTATCTCCTTCGTGCTGTTTAACTGAAAAAGTGACCAGTGCAGAAAAAACAAAGCTACTGTATCTAATAAAGAATTTCACACAAATATTACAGGACCAAGTCTGTACGTCTAACTATAACTTTCCATCTTGCGGAATACTCCATCTGCTAGCACTTCCTTTTGCCCACTGAGATTCACCTCATGTTCATTACAAATCCTGTCAGGTGGAACACTTTTCCACTTAACCACCATGAACCCCTTGCACTATTCAGATGGTTTCCGTACCTGTGAGCATCGTACAACTCTTTTCACAAGATACATTATTTACCTCTTCTGGTTTTATTTTCTTTCTTTCAGTGTTTTTGTGCACAAAGCAAAAGGGAAAGGGCTATATAAGATGGATGAGATGTCTACATGTTAATCTCACTTAAATTAAGTCAGAAACACTAGCAAGACGTTCCTAATTCTTTTTAAATTAGAAGCGTAGCCTTGGAGAATACTGTCACTAGTGTGGGTATCCTGGAGATGAAAAGGTAGGAAGAAACCACGTACAGGCTGTTTTCCTTTTTTCTAAAGTAAAAATATTCATAAATTATTGTACTGGCCTAAGAATGATAAAAAATTATCCTCTCTGTAGCATCTCTTGTATTAATTTTATTTTACTTTTTATTTTTACTATTGTGATCATCATTCTTGTTACTCGCAATAAAACATTCATGGTTTCTTTCCTCGATATTTGGAACCTCGCATTTCTCCTCACAGCCTTCACTGGCTGGATGTTCATGTACCATAATTATGTTTAATACTATCTTCTTTAACATCAAAATCAATTGTCATGGAAATGACAAGAGTTTACAATAACAATCAATAACAAGAACATGAGATACCATCTGACAGAAAGAAGAAGCTGAGCCAACTCAACCCTTCAGGGCTAAATTCTTGTATTTTGCAACCGCAAAAATGGTGCGTGCAGTATTTAAATGGAATTTACAGTATTTTGGGAAGTTTTTGTTTTGAAGCAGCCTGCCCAATTACCCAGTGCTGCCAGAGACTATAGATGCAAATGTTCTAAAACAGTGTCTCTCTTGCACTGAGCACAGGGCTATTAAAAGCAATAATTACTTACACTTCACCATCACCATATAAACATCAATAGTGCAGATTGGAGGTTGGGGCAACCGCTCTCCCTTCTCCAAGAGGTCGGGGATCTCTCGCGTTGGGATTCCGTCGTACGGCTTCCCACCAAAGGTCATAAGTTCCCAGATGGTGACTCCTACACAGAAAAATGAGTGTCAATATTTGAGGTCATACTACTCAGATTCCTTCAGAATTTCTCACAATGTGGTATTCTGCCCCAGTTCTGGACTGCAATCTCTTCTTCATGACCAGTGCCTGTAAAGACACCGAAGTTTGGTTTGCCGTGTAAAAAGCTTCAGAAAATGGCGAAACAGCACTTTGTGTTAATCTTCAAAAGCAACTCCCCTCATTTTTATTGGTGTAAGAAGCAGCACGATAGATTTGAGGCACAAGAGGAAGGGCTAAGACAAACAAATGAATGCAATAACAAAAGAATGTATCACACTCTTTTATCATATCAAAAGGGAAAATGAATGGCTGATGTACTCTATTATTTTAGGGGGAGAAAACATAGATGTTCCCTAACTTAGAGCATCAATTTCCCACAAAGGTACAGCACTGAGTAACATGTCATTGTCTTTGCCTTGTAAGTCATTCACAGCCACTTTTATTATTTTTTTCCTTAAATCACCTTATGGATTTGAGTTATAATAGAGCTGTGGTTCAAAACTAGGACTCTCTTTTTCAATAGCCATAGGATTTGTTTTGGCATTGGAGCTGAAAACAAAGATCATATATCAGAAGTAACAGAATTCACCCCCTAACAAAATCTTAAATATTGAAATTGCTGCTCTCTCACCAGTTGAACTTCTATTTTTATTGCAAAGGTCATTTTAAACACACTTCCAGATCAGTAACCATATTTTGCCAGCTGTCACACTAACGTGCAATGTGATGGGTAAAACATACAGATAGTATAAAACACATAGGTATTTCACCCTCATTCACCTCTTTCTTGATGTTCGATACCTATAACTTGCCGATTGTTTGTGGTCTTGTCCTTTCTGGTTATAGATATTCTGGGTTTCCCGCATTTAAAATGAACTTCATAAATAGAAGCATATTTTTTCCAAAGTGATATGGGGCATACAGAATTTGAGGAGAGAGAGCCACTTTACATGATCGATTTAACTTTTTTATGTTTCTCTCAGTCAAATATTAGAATGCAGTTAACCAGTCACAGCAAACAGGGTCTTTTGCTGCTACCCACAGGTGAAAGTGAGTAATGAATAGCATTGAACAGCTTTTTGTTTCCAAATTACATGGCAAGAGGAAATGCAAATAGGAGTCCATAGCCCTAGATACTGCCAAAAAATTCCACTTATAAAGGGATACATGATTTTATTAATAATAGCTAGACCAGATAAACAGGCAGACAGCGCAGCAGATGTGGCACAATAGCTCATCTGGATAACAGAATTAACAACAGTAAATGAATACCTACTTTTCTCAAAGGTAACTTCTGTTTTTTTGGTGTGTATGGAGTCCAGATAAGCTAACTTGTTAGTTAGCTTGGAGAGCTCATCTCTTTCTTTTCTTCCTCTTGCTATATTTGCTCTGTATTATGAGAAATTCTCTTTTATCTGATTATTGGTACAGAAAGTCCCATAAGCCTGAAAATGTTTTTTTGACATTTGTGGCTTTTAGAGTTAAGATTTTCAAAGGAGTGCTGAAAATTATGACCTGCAGCTGTATTTCTGTGAATCTGTGGCTGCGCTGAAAGAGGCCTTCTCCTATCATAATCATCAGCCAAACTGCTACCAGCCCAGGTCTTATGGCAGCCATCCCAGCGGGGACGTCATAGTAATGTATTTTAGTGAGCAAGGAAGTAACGCAGGAGACAAGTAACAACTGATGTTTAGAGTTCACAGAAAAAAAAGACAGGAAAAAGGAAAAAAGAAAAAAAAAGAAGAGCAAAACCCATTGGAATTAACTGCTCCAGGAAAAGAGGATATCTTTAACACAGTAATACAACTTGGTTTAATACTTTACAAGGGACAATTTTTTAAACTAATCACATGAAGATTTACCATAGCTCCAAACATCGCTCTGATGGGTGAATTTCCTGTAGTGTATGCACTCCAGAGCCATCCACTTAATTGGCATCTAGGGAAAGACAAGAGAAATGTAACCTTAGAAATGCAGTATTAAAACACCACAGATAGATCCTCGATGTAGACACCAGCTTCCTCTCTGCTTCCTTCTGCAACTGCAAGCTTAAAAAAAGCCAACTCTATCCAGCAGAAGTGGTAGTTCCTGTCCTCCAGTTCCTCTAGAATGGAACTTTGCCTCATCTTAAATACAGAGGTGAGAAATAAGAGCCAGTTAGATGCAAAACTTCTCCTACCACCCAAATTTTATTGATTCATATATAATGGAACAACTCACTTTTTCATCATACCTTTGCAAAGATGGGAACAATGCAAAAATCACATCCAATCCCCCTAAATCTGAAATGCAGCAGAGAAGGTGGAACACAGAAGCTCTTTTACCTCAACACTTTGCAAACCCAGACACTACTACCTTGATTGCTCTCTAATGAGATTAGTTAATAATGCAGTGTCCATAATACTTCCCAGTCCGCATAATCATCATTGGAGCAAACAGACAACAGGGAGAATTTACTGTGCTTTATTTCTAACTCCTAATATTCACTAGGAACTTAGCCTTCGTTACTGCAGGGAGAAAAGTTGCCCCTGAATGAAGACAAATGTCCCAAGATGTCCTTTCGCTCTGACTCACCCTTCAGGGGAGCTCATCTCTTCTGACAGAGAAGGCTGTGCAGGCAAACACAAACCTCAGTTTGGCATAAAGTTCTCTCTCTTGAGTTTGTGTTGAAGTGAGATTCACAGTTTCCTTTTCCTGAGCTGGGCCTGTGAGGCATAGTCTTGCAGCCCATTAATTTCTAATGGACAGACATTAAAATCAGATTTTTACCTGACATGGACTTGTATGGGTTGCCTCTAATCCAGAACTATGGAAGATGTACTGGAATAGACCAAAGAGATACGAAACCACATGCAAAATCTGAACAGATGGTGGGTGTAAAAGCAGAGGACGTGTTTTCATTCAAACCCTTATGAAAATGCCTTCCATGCAGTTGATTAATGAACGTAACCTATACAGTTATGGCAAAAATAGCACTTTTTAATAAAGGCTGGCTTAACAACTGTAAAGACAGTTCATCCTCCTCCACTAAACTCTGCAGAAGTTTATCTATTGCTTTCTTTCTCATTAAATACAACTGGGTCATTCCAAACTTGAACAGCCGAAGTCGCAAAGGTGCATTGCTCAGGTTGGAAGGAACCTCAGGTGGTCTCCAGTCCAATCTCAGGCTCAAAGTAGGTTCAGCTGTTTATCCAGTCTCAACTTTAAAATCTCCAAGAAACTGCACCATCTCCCAGGGAAATGTGATCGACCACTTTGATTGTTCTCATGGTGAAGAAGTTTTTCCTTTTATCCAGTCTGAATTCATCTTAGTATGCTCGCAATACAACTTTAAGTTGCATGTATCTTCTGGATTTCACAGGATACTCCTCTGGAACTGGGAAGTGACACATCTGATGTGTAAATACTGCTCCAGCACTCCCAGCAGTGTGATTAGCCTCACGAGTCCAAGACGCCACCTAACAGCTGCCAGGGAACAGCTGGTTTGAAAGGACCAGCTCATTTTCTGTCATTCACTGGCTGATGAAGGGAAGAGGCAGAGGGGTTACTTAAGAGGGGATTAGAGAACTGAAGGAATCGGGGAAAATTGCCAAAACTCCACCTTCCCTGGCAGGAGGTCTCTTCACTGGGGAAGCGGGAAAGCATTGGTGACTTCTTTCAAGCTCTTCACCTCATTGACTGAAACACCGATGTAATCCATGAAAACAGCTGCCAAGGGCAGCAGCCTCATGAGTAAGGCAGCAGCCCATCCAAAAGAGAAGCACACACTGACAACAGCTGTTTGTCTCAGACAAGGGCATAAATGAGCATAGAAAAACAGAGATAGCAAGGAGGCAGAAAGCAAACTGAACGTTCAGGAAAAGGAGTGACAGGAGAGGCAGAATCCCTTGGGATTTTGTGACAGGTTGAAATGTGGAATTTCAAGATGTTCAGGGAGCAGCCTGCAGCAGTATGTACTTAGAGCCTTTACTTACAGCCTTCTGAATTTTACAATGCGTTAATCTGAAGCCATTAGAAATGAGGTGAGGCACGATACAGATGCTGTGCAGCATGCTGCAAAGTAATACGGGAAAACGTCTGGTTTCAAAATTATCCTCAAGCTACCTTTGCAGTGGCCTGGCATCCAGCATGGTATTGGAGACATGGATGCCAGAAACAGTATATGCAGGCTCTTCCAACGTGACAGAAGAGGTGGCTCTTTGCTGAGCGTATGTAAACTTTTGTATGCTACAAATACTAGCACGTTCTGTGGCCTTCGTTTTTGTTCTCTGGAAAATTACTTGCCTGTGAAAACAGGACTGCAAGTTACTGAGGTCCATACTGACCAGAGAAAGGGACTTGGCAGGAAAGTCCTAGAATATGTCACCCATTGAACTGACTTCAGAAGTCTTCAAAACAAGACACAAAATGGAATATACGAACAATACCTAATTCTGAGTGTGAAATTGTTCACACAATTATGTTTTGGCACCTGTAGAAGCTCAGTGAGCAAAAAATGAGTGGCTTTTATGTGTGCTGTCACAACACAGTTCCTCTAGAAGACAGGGCTTTGCTAAGTCACTGACAGACTTCCTTACATGAATAATAGTCCTGTAGGAATACACTGCCCTAAAGAGTAACTTCAGGAAGTTTGTTGCAGTGTGAGATATATATATATACTTCCAGACATGTTCCTTTCTCACCTTCCCTCCGTCAGCATTATACTCCTTTTCATCCCCTTCCAAAAGTCTGGCCAAGCCAAAGTCAGTGATCTTCACATGGTTTGGTGACTTCACCAAGACATTACGGGCCGCCAAGTCCCGGTGGACAAGTCTCCTCTCTTCCAGGTACATCATTCCCTGAAGGACAAAGAACAGTAAAATAATAACTCTTACATGATTTTTTAGAAATTCCTTTTGCTGGTGACATGTAAAATGTCTGGTTCCCTTATTAGTATTCACAGTACAAAACCGGCCTAGAGGGCAGAAGTTCAACACTGCCCTTGCTCTGAGCAGGAGGTGGGATTAGATGATCTTCAGTTCCTTTCAGCGTGCATGATTCTGTAAGACTGTGGCAACTGCCAAAGGAAAAAAAAAACCCAGCAAAAATTCACAAAGCTATTTCCTTTGCTCCAGAAAGTTTAAAATACGAAAATGGAAGACAAAAAAAAGAAATATTATAGCCCTTATTTTTCTAACAGGAAATGTGAAGACCATGAAAATTAACTAATTTAGCTGGAGCCCCACAAAAACTAGGCCAGTCTGGGAAAGAATCCCAGCTCTTCTGCATTCCAGGCAAGTGCCTTCAATTCATCATGAAGCTTCTTATTCATCTCCAAATGCTTTCAAGTTGGACACAAATTTTAACTACCATCAGTAGATAGAAGGAAAACAATTCTTTATTGCAAGTGCTGCAACACACTTACTATTTCACTCCTTTATAATTTTGCACGTAGTGTTATAGGAAGACACTAGATCAAGGGCCACTTTTTTTATGAGTATATATATTCTGTTAGAAGTACTTTTGTTAACAAGCCCATCCAGTTGCCTTTAAAGATAAGGTAACATATACTCAAGCTGCCAGGCCTTAACCTTATTTTGACTATGATGAGAAACTAATCACCTACCCACCGTCAGTATGAAAGTTTACATGATGCTCTCTGACACTGAGCTGAACACCGAAGCTTGGTCTTAATTATAGGACACAGAAAGGATAGTCAGGCAGGGTTACAGGCCTGTAATTTTATTAAAAGGCATTTATGACATTAACCATCATTATAAGAACCTACAGATGAAATCACACACTGGATAATTACCCTTAAGGTATCTCTTAATATATTAGTTGTGTATAATACATATGGTAATTTTTTAAAAGTCGATTGTATCATCCTATAATACAGATGATAATTCAGTCCCAGCTAGTGATTAAAATAACCAGATTATTCAGTATCGTGGGTCAGATTTTATTCCCTTTCAAAGCTTAAGAAGCCCACATGTACCTATCCCCATACACACTAGGAGGACACTGCATATGGGTAGGCCATCACTGATGGTCACTGGGTTAGTATGCAGCCCTTTCTTGACAGAAAGTGGATGTCTTCACCATAGGCATCAAATGGAGCTCTGAACTGCTGTGGCTTTTAGGTGGAAAATTTCAGTGCAAACACTGCTAAAAAGTTTGAAAATATAAGGGACAACATTTGGCATAAACGCTATTTCATTTTTCATCTGGAAGATTTTGATGCAGTCCACATGAAGGTGGTTTGAAAGGGGACACCAGGACTCTTTAGCATAAAGCGAATGGAATTATTTTTTAAAAGGGTTGCTGGTTGAAGCATCCCGCCAATTGCAAATCAATACTTTTGACTATTGAACATCAGAACTCGGGCTTTGAAAGTGTGGTTTTTTGACATCAAATTAAAACTTACAGAAAAAGGACAAATAAATCTCATAGGTCAAACAATTGTGAATCACATGAAAAACATACCATGAAACCAGAGGCACCACGAGTTAGCACAATTACCACCTGAAGACATCCAACCAGAAAAAGACAACGCAGTCAATAGCAATGACACTGTGTAATAGATTAAAAGTAAGCATGGAAGGGGAGCCATGAAATTCAAATTAGGAATTCAGATAAATCCTGCTTCACATCTTTAACACTGAACAGTAACCAGAAACAGCTTCAAGGCAGTGTCAACATTGTTCATAACATGGACTCTGAGAAGCAGGTGGATTACAGCAACCTGCTAGTCTCATGTCCCTCCCTTTCACCTGGAGGTCTTGCAGCCAGTCTGCTGAGATGCCTGCAGGTAAGTGTGTGTCAGACGACCTGTCCTGACGTGCCTCAGAAAGCCAGTAAGTGCACCCTGCCCACGCTGGGCTGGACTGAGCAGTGAGTGCAAGACCCGCAGGGCTCAGCAAACTTTGCCGAGCACCCTCTGGCACACAGTAACACGTCCGGCATTGCTGCTCTTGCAGACTGTGAATCTCATCTTAAGGGCGGCTTCAGGGTGCCCTTAAATACACCAAAATTATTCCTCAGACATCTAAAATTATAGTGGTTCTTTGAAGTTTCTGAAAGCGCTGCCCTTGAAGGCAGGGTTGCAGCCACAAGCAAACAGACAGGCACCCTTGTGCTTCCCCCAGACACTTCTCTTCTACTGCTCACAAATTCTTCTTCTGCCACCTTTCATGGGACTAAGCACCTCTCTTCAGCCTTGCATCTTGCATTGCAAAAGAGCTCTTTCCCACAGAAAAACTGTCGAGGTGCTGCTTACACTTCCTTTCTACTCAGCTTAGGAAATACTTTACGTTTTTAGAATGAATAGAAATACTTTTAAAACATCATAGAGACAGCTTCCAATATTCTTATTGGGTCAAAAATCTCAACACTTCAGAATAAGGTGAGGAGAAAAGAAAGGTCCAAACCTAAAAACAGATCTTTTGGGGCAGAATCTGAAGACAGAAGAACCCGCAGAATTTGATGAGAGAATTCTGTTGATATCAGAATACATTAGGCTCAAATAAAATTGTCCTTTCTAACAGAGTATTTTGCATCTATAAGCTCTGAAATTATATGAAGATATTGCAAATGTCTTTTGGCAGAAATGAAGAAACAGAATTTATGTCTCGTTAAAATCAAGATGACCCGGACATCAAGGCTTTAGCCCCCTGTCTTTAGCTAAGGATGGCAGGAATGGATGGTAAGGTGTCCAGAAACACCATTCACTGAAAAAGTTAAACATTCAAACTCTTAACCATGCTTCTTTGGTCTTATTTTGCCTTCTCTATGTATCTGGTTTACAAGCATTTTTGAAACATGTAGGCTAACTTTCTAGGATGTTTCACTGTTTATTCTATTCATTCATTTCCATTTATCTCAGTCTTGTGCTATTGTTTAATATTGTCTTAGTAAGACTACATTTTGTTCAACCTAACCTCGTACTCTCTTATGAACTAGAAAGATGCGTAATTGGCAACCTGAATCCTACTCCTAACCAATATCACAACCGGTTTTCTTTTCTAGCCAGAGAGAGGGTCGAAAATAGCTGTCTGTGTCTCATCGTACTTATAGTTTACTTCACCTCTGTCAAAAAAGCTTCTCAGGGCTTTTTCCCACCTGTGTTATCTGCAAAGCTAAAAACAACCCATGTAGGGTTGACAACTACACAATCTTCTGCAGGCCCATGACCTGCAGAAATGTAAATCGTCTTAGGAATACCCAGTGTAAACATATTTGATTCTCCTGATACTCTATCAGCAAGTTTTAAAGGTGAATGGTAGAAACAGAAAAAGGTATATATATGTATACATTTTTTGATAAATGAGATTATACAAGTAGAATGAAAACAATCTAAAAATAGAAATCCTACAGTACTCACTGCAGCAATACTGTCTAAACACATACTACGCCATGAATCAACATGTGAAAGCATTTTTGAATCCGGCAGGAAAAGTGCTCTAGATGCATCTCTAATTTTTTTACAGGACACAGAAGTATGATAACCACAAAAAAAAATACTCTCTGCATTACACAGCTGGTGTCATCATCACCCAACAAGCCCACAATTAAATACCAGGACATTTTACAAGAGCTACAAGAGAAAACTATAAGTGACGTTAGACCCTGAGAATGAAAGAAATCTCTTTGTAAAAATGACACTTTAAAGCTTGATCCAAACGTCACTATGTTGTGCCATTTGTCGTGTGATCTGTGAGGCTGGGGAAATGCAGCATCCTTCAGGACTTGTCCAAATTAGAGCTGTGCAGATCCCATGTTATTACCAAAGCGTGCAATGTCCAGATAATAAGAAACCCCATACTTTAGTATACATCTTAGAACATCCACAACAGGATGGGACTCTTATGTTGAAACCACTAACAGCAAAAAGTTCAACATTAAGCCATTAAAGACCGGTTGTCCCATTACCTGTGAGCCGATTCATCTCACGTGAACACAAGAATCAGCCATGATCTACCCATCACTGATACTTCCTCATCACAGTCATGACAGAGGTTTCCTCACAGAGAATGTCATTAGAAATGCAATTACGGCTAGGATCCCTTAACATAAAAATCACTCTCTGAATCAGTGCCTATTGCCATTAAGAAGTCAAACAGCCACTGCAAACAGCTATCACATAGATAAGTTGAGGAAGTCCCTTTGGAACTTCAGGACAAGCGAGGAATAGCCTTTTCTCACTCACAGCTGCGCCCTTTATTCTCACCCAGTACCAGAGGCACATACAAAGACAAACTTGTGTTGTACAGATCTTTACTTAAGATGTACACAGCAGTAAACCTGGCTACAGCATAGATCCCTTCTAACTCTGTGATTAAGCAACTGTGAAAATGTAAATCCACCTTGCAGAAGCAGATGCAAATGCCCTTGCCAGGGCACGATTAGCGTGAAAGGTCTCTTAGCCTTGCCTACACCATTACTAACCTGCCCTGCCCCCTTAGTTTTATACATTTCACACAAGGATTGCAACAACACCAGGGAAACTAATAGCAACGCTGAGGGGTGGAATAGGTTTGTAATAAGCCAAGACAGCTTTGTTCGAAGAAGGGAGGCGGACAAGAAAGATGTAAATTGCTACCAGGAGCTTAACACGAGTAAGAATTTCCTGCCTGTCGCTTTTCAGCCTTCATAGGTTTCTATGTAATAATCAGAGAAAATCAGCAGTTTTACTAGCTGAGGTGAACTCTGCTCTCTACCCATCAGTTTACTCTCAGAGCTGGCTAGGAATAACAGAGAACAAAAATTACTTTGTTCGATAGATTAAAAGTTAGTCTCTAAGAGCTATATAAGAAGAAAGTCTTTCCCAATTTTATAACAGAAGTTTCTGGGACTGCAAATAAACAGACTTGGTATGGTCATTTCAGGTAAGGTCAACTAGGCTCACACTCTTTGCACAAGAGAAATGACAAACATGAAAATGAGATAACATGTGCTGGCAACAAACTGAAGTGGGACAGTGAAAAGAAGACTTTATGTCCAAAAAATCCATGGGAAGAGAGAAGACAACAAGATGGGAGAGCTTTCTGCCCTTTCCAAGTGGTGAACTGCAGCAGAAAACATTTAATTAGGTTCATAAAGTATTAGGACTTCCAGTGCTGCAGACACCTACAGGGGAGTATCATCAAAGGGTGGCTGGTGGTGGAAATAAAAGAGTAAAGGAATTTTTTTAAAAAGCAAAATGAAGCTTTTCTGGAAAGTTATGGGTTTATCCCCTGAGATCTGCCTTAAAGACATGGTCATAATTTGTTATTTTCTTACTTTACTACCAGTGTTACTTTCTGCTGCTGTCATTTGTCTCCAAGTTCCTCAGGGCAGCTTCTGAGCACAGCCTCCATCTGTACAGCTCAGAGTGTAAAAGTTGCAAGCACGGACTGTTTCAGGTGCTGTAATTTGATTTTCTTCACTCTTTTAGACTTTCCAGAGTTCCACCTCCCTGCTGAGGATGTTTCTGGATTTGTTTCAAAGGTGCATTTTATGCAATGTCCAACTCTTTAAACTGAATGAGCTTTGTCTGAAAGCTCTTTACACTAAGTGCCTGTACCTCATTTCCAGAAAAAAAAAGTTTTCACTATTCAGGAAAGAATTTAAGCAGCTATGTAAGTCATTTAATTCAAAGGCCATTTGGGATAATTACCAGAGATGAACCAAAGTGTGTTGAATCACTCACTAAAATTTAAGTACATATAAACATCTTTGCACAACACAAGACATCATTTTGCAAGACAATTAAAATTTAAAAGGTAAGTATAAACGTCTTCACCTGCCCCAAGAACTTCAGCAATACCAGCAGACAGGAGATGTACTATAAACATTTTTTTTCAATGACTTTTTCCTGTCTTCTATAATAAACTTATTATCTCCCTAAATAGAGAGATCTTATCCAATCCAGAAATTAAGAGCCTGCCTTTCTTCAACAGTAACTTCCACATACCAAAGCCAGCACGCATGGCAGACTCATCAAACAGGTACGTGAAGGAAGAAAGCTTCAAGATCAACTCCAATCTCATGGACATTAATCTCCAGCCCTGGAGACTGCCCCCTCTTCATCCTAATAACTCGAGGGTAGCTTAATAACAGGAACCACTACAGAAAGACTCAAATTATCATCTTTTTCCTCACTTACTCCATGGAAAAAGTGTAATTTTACCTGGGGCTAAGTAAGCTTTCAAGGAAAATGTGGTGCCCTTTGTTGTCAGGAGCAACCAGAATCATCTAAGTAGCTGTTGCTCCAGAGATAGCTGTGGGAGGCAAAAACTGACACTACTCTGAAATACACTGACTCAGCTGCAGAGGTGTGATCTGTTATGTTTGGGAGAGGGGACTGGAGGTCACCCTCACAGCCAAGGGAAAGCTAAAGATGCTCTTTCAATCCAAAGCTGCCAGACAGAGCTGAGGACTCACATCTTGCTCTGTGCACACCTCTGACAGGTTAGCTGCCAAGGATTCCTGAAAACCACCAGAGTTCTGGCAGCTCCAGCAAAGCTGGCAAGGGAGGCTCATTCCTGCATCCTGGGCTGTGGAATCACCCGAGGTATTTAGCAGTTCAATTCCTGTTTACATGGGGTAAATTAATCTCTCTCTCTCTTTGGTAAAGGGTAGACAGAGAAAGCGCATGTGATAGTAACAGATTTCTTCTCACCTCCTGTTCCTTCAACAAAGTTCTCTCTAGGTTTCTCTTCTTCACAGCGTATTAATGTTTGAAGTGATGTGTTATTCATGTGTAACAAGCCCTGTCTTCTCTCAAGCTGGCTGCCCTTAGATGTACCCTTATGATACACAGCTGATAAAACTTGCTGGATTTCCCTACAGCCACTTTGGACCCGCCCACCTGACCAGGACCAGGTAACTGAAACTTTGCTAGACCCGCGCTCCGAGCTGGTGTGACATGAGGAATGTGGGTGCTGTGTATTCCTGCCTGCTAATACATCCCTTTTTTTCATAGCCCTGCTGTGGCACCGCTAAATGGTTTCAGACTGAACAGTTCAGAGTTCACAGAAGCAAGCTGAAGACTATATGGACTTAAGAGGCAGGATCCCAATGCAGCTGGATTATGACCCTTACTGAAAGATAACCAGTGCAAATACAGCTCCTGCCCAGCTAACTCAAGCCAGTTGTGCTGTGAAAAGAGCTAGCAGTGATGTTTTGCACACAGGTTAGCTGTACAGCTCGTCGCTTGTGGATCACCCGGGAGAACGGGTTCTGTCTGCTCGCACATGGGAGTGTGATCGCATATTGGTTGACTCAGCTGAGGTGCAAAATCGAGGCTTCATACGAACCACAGGATTACTACCTGTGGCAGTATAAACAAGTCAGTTACCCATCAAAAAAACCATTACGGAAAAAAACCAAACCAGTCTACACCAGATCTCAACTCTGTATCATGTGGCTACTGCAGTGTATTTTTTCCAGTAACAGGAGTCCTAAAGCCTGATTTACTGCATTGCGGAGCTATGGCCCAAGACACAAAATAAAAAAGACACTAAAGCATAACAGGTCAAAACAAAGTCAGGAAGTAAAAGTGAAGGGAAAGAGGCAACGAGGCTGAAGTTTAAACAAGAATCACAGGAAAAATGCAGGCTACTCCAAAATGACGGGTGATTCATAGAAGGAGCAAGAGCAGAAACAAATGAGAGGAGAAGCAAGTTCATAAATTTATGACATTTTCAAGACTTAATTGACTGGACTGAGCAGACATTTTGATGGGCCCAGACCCACTGCAATCCTAAATGAAGATCTCTGGAGTGTCTTCTCACCCCTTCAAAGCATAGATACATGGGTCACTGCTGAACTGACTGGTTCACAGTTTCTCAGGCTTTCGGGTTCTTAAAACAAAGTTATCTATCCTGGGTGAGTGTTGAAGTTCCTCGGGTGTCACTAGAAGGGGAGTTTGTTCCACTGTCATCATTAAACACATCCTTTGTCTGAAAAGTATGAGTTGTCTCCCTGGCTCCCTCACATCGTGCAGATACCTACATTGGGTGGCTGGTGCTGAACATAAAGAGTCTGTGAAGCATTTTGTGTTCTTCTGATGAAATAGGTAACGTAAATATATTAAGCAATGAGATGCAAAGCAGGTATTTCAATACTACCCATACTGCATGTGCCTCCAAGTTCTGGCCCCACTCACAGTCATACCTGTGCAGCTGCTGCTGCCCAATTCTCAAAGTGCTCAAAAGGACAGGGATGCTCTCCTATAATCTCTGAAGAGAAACACAGGTCAGCTTACAGTACTGCAGCCCAAAGAGGTGAGAGAAATTGTAGCTTGTAGCTGAGCTTGTAATAAATGCATCACCAGTAAGGACACAGTAACCTGGATACAGCTCTGCAGCTAGCTCCTCTCATACCCTCACTAGGCCAACATAGATGCGATACACAAATATACATTGCAGCAGAGACACACCAAGAGTTTCTGGTCCTCCAATTACTGAATAGGACCAAGAGCTGTAACAGGAAAAATTTAATAACATCAGAGACTCATGAGTAAAGGGTCACCCCCACACTTTGATAAAGTATTTAGCAGCTGATGCCTCCCTGCTAGCTCTGCAGTATCTCCTTCTCACAAGGGCATCCTCTCTGAAGGTGAGCACACAAACCAGTCAGATGCTTGCAAAAGACTGTCCCTTGGTTACATTGGCCCATGTAGGAAGAGTAAAACGCAAGGTAGAAATCCACTGACGGTTCCTGCATAAGAAAAAGACTGAGTGTTCAGATGCAGATTCCTGTTCCCTTTCCCACAGGTACCACAACGCCTGGGGTCGGCAAGTCAAAATTTAATGCTTGCTGTGTCCGCTAACGCTAACAAAACTCACCTTTGTCTGGGAGGTACAGAAGTACCGTGCCCTGTTTCAGCTGCAGCTGCTACGTGCAGTCAATCCCTGTTTTTTTTTGTTTTTTTTTTCCTCTCTGTAAAAGAAGCCTTTAAGTAAGAAGCAACTACCTAAATAACAAACTTACTACCACAAAATTCTCCTTGCTGGGCAATAAACACTCATTGCAAAGTAACTGCAGTTAAGGGGCTGGCAGGAGCAGAGTCCTTATGACAAAGACTCTGAATTACTGTTTCAAGTGAATCCCAGTAAACTGTGCTACACATGCCAAAAGGAAGAACGTACCTATCCTCTGATTTGGGGAATGCTCAGAGACTTCAGGTTTCAGCTCCCAATGGATCACATACTCCTGGAAAGCGTTTGATGCTTTTCAAAGTGGTAATCAAAGAGAGAGGTATCAGTGCATTAATGATTTGAAAGGGATTTTGAATGCTATTCTTCTCTCTTAGATTAATTGCTACAGTTAAACTAGCTCCAGTTCGTTCCTCTGATGAGGCAGGCAGGCTAAATGTGCCTGATAAAGGAGCTCCCAGTGCAACTTTAACAGTGGAGCTGGGACCAGTGTTTTCTGCAGCCATAAAAATGCCCACGAGGAAGATAACTTGTCTGTCTTGAAACAAAGCCAGCAGAGAAGCCTGCGCTCAGAGAGCCAGCAGCATACTAAACAATGGACTACCTTTCCCCCACCCCAGCCACTGACCTCTTGCCAATACAATTACAATCCAGAGAGTATATTGCGTAGTGCATTCATTCTCTCCAAGAAAGTGTATTTAAAATGGATTACTTCTCCTCCTTAGGCAGGCGATCAATAGAGATGTGGACTGCAATAAGTTCAGAGATGTCTGTGGGCTGCAGCACTTATCCTCTGTGTCTCTTCAGAAATTAATTAAAAATCAATGAAGTGTGCAGCCTATTAATAAGGAACCTCCAGATTAACAGATACAGGCACAGCCTTCCCACAGCTTCAGAGCGAACGCAGCCGCAGCACAAACACATTAGAAATTCTCCAGCACATCAAATGAAACTCTTAAGAACTGTGACCTTTCATGGCTGTGCCCTGCCTTCGACTGAAATGCAATATTCTCAACTTTATGCACCCTTAATAAATTATATGTTATTTATTTCAAGTTGGCTAAATGGGAGGACTTGGGGCAAACATTTAGAGGCTTCAGAGTTACTGCACAGGTCTTCTAGAAAATGGTCTTATGACAAAGCCCAAGCATCAGCATGACTATGAGACTCAGCAAACACCTAACAGAGGGGTAAGGGCACTTTGTAACTCCTGGAGGTAACTCCCAGGATTCAGCAATAACTAACAAATTCAGTTATCCAACTTCTTCTCCAACAGCCTGAAGAATACACCTTGCAACCTGATGACTGCTTAATTACTGTGAAAGACTGAATTTGCCTGGGTTTAGAAGCAGCTGGGCAGGGGCCAGAAAAAGGCATTTTTGTTGGTGTTTTTTTGTCAGTCAGGACCCCCATCCCTGCCAGCCCTCCACATCCCAGTAGCGTTGGCATGCAAAGCACAAAGCAGAGAGCAGTTTATTACACACCTAGAGCTGCCCACCCAGGTCAGGGCCCCTACCCAGCAAAGAACAGCACATACCCACAGCAAGAGCTTCCCACTGCCTCCAGGAGAGGAGATTCTAACAAAAAACCCCAACACTATGTTCATATATGTAGTAATATAATAAATAAATAAAACACTTAATAAACAAACCTGTGTTCCAGAAAGATGAAGCGACTTGCCCAAGATCGTTGGTGTTGGGGCAGTGGCAGGGACTGCTCCGAGGTCTCAGGTATCCCCGATTCAGTGTACTACCCACCTTACCTTCTCTTAGTTACAAACTCACCTTTTTCAGACAGCTTTCTCTGAAAACGAGTGCCGACCCCCTAGCAGCTAATTTCCTCTGGAAGTGCACTGATAAACCGGTATGTCATGCACTGGATGGAAGGTTTTCCAGTATTCACCTTATGCTGCATGTTATGATAATAAAATATGTGACAAACCAGGTCCTTCCTGTACTCTGTGTACTTGGCTGGTTCAGATGAGACCATGTTTTTGGACAACTGAACTTCTCTTGGGCAGGGAATGCTGCAGTGGCTACTATCTTGTGTGTTCAGATGAAAATCCTACAAGAAGAGCACACAGCAGCTTCCTGCTTTGCAAAAGGCAAATATGTACCTAAGTCTACTGATCCCCTTGAAACACTTGGGAGGGGAAGTTTTCGACCTCAAGACACACTTTTCATAGGGCACTTCTGGCCCAATTAATAGCTTGTACCATTATCCTCTTTTCTTACTAAGTGCGGCTGATTTTACTTCTTCCCCCCCGCCCCAGCAGACAGCATGATAGGGGCTGAATTTCTGAGGTAGGCACCTTTACTTGAAAGATGCCCCTGAAGCATGCGCAGCTTCAGGACTCTGTATGATCACTTCGAAAACCATCATTTCAGTGTCAACAGGAATGCAACAGGACAAGGGAGGCACTGCTTCTCCTAGACACCACCACTTTCACAAGCTATTCCACTGCAAGGGTGACTGGGCTCTGCAGGAGAAAAATGGAACAGGGGCATTATCTACCCTCTCCTGCTCTTATTTTGTCCTCGTACAAGCAGAGCAAGTAGTAGGTATGGTGGCTTCTGCTTAGGACTGCAATATTTTTCTACAAAAGAAAATGTTCTGAATTTATTCTCAATGCTTTTGATACCCTGATTCAAGAGAGTTCTTGAATAAATTAAAGCTTTGAACTTCCAAACTCTGTTGCCACTAGGTTTCTGAGCACTTCTTAAAAACCCACATCACAGGTAACCATAGTTACCCATTTCATACTTTTTTTTTTTCTGTCTTCCTTTTCTAATTGAGAAGCTTATGACAGCTGAAAGAACAGGAGAGGCCAGCCACATAAACCAAGTGTGCTAGCTGATAATGGCTAGAGAAACCTGCTAAATAATCCATTAACCTTATTCAATAAATCCAGATGAATGCTAAAGTGAGGTGGGTGGAAGACAGAAATGTGGTTTCGAGAGACACCTATTTCCCCCCAGCTAAAACGTCACATTATTATTAATGGTTCAGAGCATCACTCTGTTGACAGTGAGAGCCCACAGAGCGTGAGTCAAACCGCCACTGTGCCCCGCTAGCTACGTGCATTCAGACTGAAAGCCTTTAGCGTGTGTGCGGGGAGGTTAATCATTAAACACGGCCTGCCACTTTTCGCTTTTCACTTCATGATGTTGAGGAGGATGTTTATAACACAGATAATTTAGCCAAGAGTGTATGAAAGGGTCTATATACTCATTGAGTGTATGGAAACAACAGCCAGTGGCTTTGCACTCGTTCTGCATAGTGGTTCTACAGTTTTACCAAGGGACTACAATCCTATACAGAGGAGAAACTACTTCTGAAGTCTGTAAATGCTGAAAAAGAAATCTTCATTATGTCCTCAAAACAAAGTAGATTCTTCTTTCTGCCTAGATCACAGAAATATCTAAAAGTGGTTTGGCTCAAGCTTTCAAAAGTCATTTACTTTTAAGGTGAATCCCAGTACTGGAGGTTTCGGATCCCAAACGTGAAAAGCTTCTCAGTGAGTGAGAACTGGCTGTTTTAATTGATCTCTGTACACTTCCCAGCTCCAGCAAATACTTCAGTTACAGTTACATTTTTTGTCAAGCTGTCTCCCAAGCTGGATGCTATGATTTATGTGAAAAGAAAGAAAAAGACTCATGACTTTGACATCTCAAGATTTGAACATGTAGGTGGGTGAATATATTGGAAATTCTCAGAGCTGCTGAGCTGAAACAGGTGACCTGAGTAGAACAAAGAGAAATCTGGGCAAGTGTACTTCCACCGACAGTCACATGTCAAGTGTCTTAAGAGTCAGTTCCTGCGTCACTAAACTTAAAGGGAGTTTTCGCACTAATTACGGCTGAGACAGGTTCAAGCCTTGGGTCAGTGCTGCTACCACTGCACAGCACCCAGCTAGGACCTGCAAAGTGGGCTGAAATGGCTTTTAACGTTGGCAAAGAATCACAGAATCAAAGGCAAAAAAATCTTCTTTTTCTTAGTACTGAAATGGAAAGATTCATACAAGAAGGAATCTGCTAATACTAAAATCATTGCAGTGAGTAGAAAAGTCTCTTGTTGATCTTGGTTCGTTTGGATCAGATATAAACATACAAGAAATCTCCAAGCACAGTTTCCATGAGTCTCGTTTGGAATTTTCCAGCCATACTCAGATCTCTCGGCTGCTTCAGTCACAGTTACTTCCCTCCCTGTTAAACTGCCTAGATATTTCAAATGCTCGGCTGTAGAGACTCACCATTTCCCCAAGGACCCAATCGTGATGTTTTTTTCTCCTCTTCAATTAAAACTAACTGGCACCAGGATTAAAATATTTCTTTATCTTGACCGAAAAACATTGATTAAAACATAAGGCAAAGGCACAACCCGATCCCTCTTTAAAAAGGGATCTTTACAGTAAGGGTTCTTTAGGAGCATGGCAAGGAGAATCAGGCTGTCACTGAGGAAAGCATAAAAAAATCAGGTCGATAAATGTTGCACAGTCGCCAGGTGGTACAGACTTCCTGGAAAGAACTTCTTTTCAAGAAGCACTAAGATAATTGAGGATGCCTGCGATCACATATGAACACCTACCAGAAGTCTTCTTGTCCATGAGATTACTACTAGAACTTAACATACTCATAGCTAATTCTGGCCCCATCTCTCCAGAAAACTCACGCAACTCCTCCAAATTGCACTGCTATGAAAACCACTTTTAGCACACTGGCATATATATCAAAGGTCATATGTGTGCTTCCAAATTCAGATTCTAGAAATATTAAGAGTTTGTTTATAAATTTCTAGCCAAGAACACACAGAATGAATGGTACAGCTTCTCAGAATCGATGCTGCACTTGCTCAGGGTCACACCAATGGGTTGGGACGAGATGCAGCAGCTGCAATTCTTTTCTATCACAAGAACTTAGAAGTGACCACTCTGTTTTCATTTGAAATGACATTTACTTCATTTTTTTTTGACAGTTCATTTTACTTTTAGCTTGGCTCCCTAAGAAATCAGACGGATGCAATTGTGATGTGTGAATACTTATCTCTTTTTCCGCCCCTTTCTAATAATTTTTGATGTTTTTGACTGTTTTCAGTCTGATTTGTCTCAAAAGTTGTCTCAAAAGTTTTTCATTCTTATGAGTTTCCCGAAAGCAGGCAGGCAAGGGGAGGAGAAACGCAGATAGATAGTTTTTCTGCTATTGTGGTTGCAGGCTTTCTTAGGCACTAGAGACTCCATGTAAGAAAGAGACATTATTGAGGATACTTTAACTAGCACTAGGAACATATTAAATTCCAGATAACCTAATCACTAGACATAAATCATAAGCAACCAGCTCTCAGCAGTCCTACTGCTCATAAAGCTGCTTTTCTAAAGAGTTCCAGGGGGCCTCATTGATCACAATTTCCATGAAGTTCTACTGTAGGAAAAAAATGCAGCCCTATTTACATACACTTCTCTAGACGATAACTAGGGCTTGGTGCACTTACTCTGAGGAGCTGCAGACCAGCAGACAGCTACCCTTGAGCTGCTAAATGAAACTAAAGGGCAGCTACAGAGATGCTGGTAATGGGGTCAGAGAAAGCCCTTCTTCAGGGATACTATGCAAAATTTTGTCCTTCACATGGAAATTTCTGTGACGGCCTCATCCAACTTAGCCCAGAAAAAGCTGAAGATCATTTTACCTCACACTTACAATAGCTATGGTCCCCTGTGTGGTAGTGTATCCTATGGACAGTAGATATTCAGGAATAGGAATGATACAACCAAGCACAGTTTCCCCTCCCTAATTCTGGGGCTGATGTGCCCTGTTGATGCTGCAGGTGCACTGGTACCCTGCTTTAACAAAGACACAATCTTACTGCAAACACATCCAGGAAAAAAGACATGGGTTCATTTTACTTTGCTGTTCTTACCACTGGGATGCTGGGCAACCTGGGAGGCAAAATAAATGGAAATCAGAGCAGGAAAGACTCTTCGCCACAGTCCGAAGGCAGGTTTGCTATGGGAGCCTCCTGCATGGACTCTCAGCTGTTTAATAATGTGGTTGAGCCTACAGTTCCTTTTTTTCCTTTAGTGGGAGTACTAATCACAGTCTCATCTATCTAGATGCCTATTTTTATGAAACTCATCCAAAGATAATATCTTTGAGACATTTTCTCCCCTGCCAAATCTGAATAAATTCAGCCAACACTTCGAAAAGTTATTACAAGGAAAGCCAAAGCCAGACACAGAGATTGCAATGAGGCTAACTCCAACACAGAAAACCAGGCAAAGTCCATGAAGTTTTAAGAAAACTCAAGCTCTTACACAATCCTTTCCTTTAATGGAAAACAGCTTCCTTTCCATTTTTCTTCTTTTTTTTTTTTTAAGGAGATTTAAAATTTAAAACAACCATCCAACCCTGTCCTTAGAGAGCAAAACCCTGAAATACATAAATACCCTTTGGGCCTTATTCTGTGGATGGCAAACCTCACATAGCTCTGAAAACTATCGTCTGCTTCATCTGAACTGTGAGCTATCGTCCAGCAGAGAGACTGTACTGGAGCATCTTTGTACCACAAACTGGACCACTGGCACATCTAGACCTGCAAGCTATTGCACTATTCAGTTTATTTTTTGCCAGGGATATCTTTCTGGTCCTTTCTGTAAGTGTGGCAATACTGTCATTCCCTAGAAGCCAGAGTGTCATACAAGTCAGCTCATCAGAACTACAGAAGGTTCACCAATACACGTCATACGGATAAACGTCACGCTTTGCTATGCAGTAGAATTACAGCCAACACAACAGACATGATACTGCCTGTCTCAAACACTGAAAAATTAAGGCTAAAGTCTCTAGAGAGATTTAATTACTAAATGCTGAAATTAAAAATACTTAGAGAGTTCTGTTCTTATTTGCCCTTTGGCCTCTAAGCCATTAGGGTACACTTCAACTCTGTGTGTAAGCTCATACATTCTTTGAATTTGTTTTAAATGAAAGCAGAAAATCTCACAAAGTCTGACTGGAGGTAAAGTTTTCAGAATATCCTGAGGAACGGTGGCTTACAACGCAACCGTTGGTAAGCGTGTGGATGTGCCAGAAGATCTGGAGGAAGACATTCTCCAAACAACTGACTCTCAAACTTCTTCCTGAAAGGTCTAAAAAGTTTAGTTCATCTTTTAAATCTATTATAATTTATACTGCAGTATTTATACTATAAATTTATAATTTGCATCTCGTAGCCTCACAGTGCTAGGCAGTCAATTACAATATAATTCCAGGCCAGTATTAACGGACGTGTTTGTATTTTCAACATCAGAGTCGTGTTACATGTCGAAGGAACACCAGGCAAACCACAATAAACAGCTGACCTAGAGAACACCAAATGTTCTGGGAACACCCCAAGGCATGTGTTTTAAGTAGGAAGCTGCTTTTGCACATTTCTTATGAGAAAATTGACAGCAGTAAAGGAGAATGGATAATATTATTCCAGGAGTTATGTGAAACAACACGGGACCAGGTGGGAGTGAAAACAGCTTTCATTCAGTATAAGAGCAAGAAGTGATTGGGTCTGCTGAATGAATTAGACAGATGAGGTGAGAGAGGCCATCCCCAAGAGCCCCGCCAAGAAGCTCAGATGTCTCCTAAAGGGTCAAAAAAACAGCCATGGGGAAAGAGAACGTCCTGAACGCTATCTGGATGTCTGCAGGAGACTAAGGGATGCTGCAGGATGACACGTAGAAAGAAGGGCAAAGGAAATTAGAAAAAGACTGGAAGGAAAATCTGTCAATGATTCGGCATTGAATCCAAGGCAGAGGGAAGTTAGGGGCTGTCTCCAGGGAAGGAGGGCTTTTCCATATATTCCTAAATTAATTAAAATTAATTAAGGAAAAACTTAAACACATTACCTCTCTCCTAGGCTCATAACATCGAAACTTTTGGCTGATTTTGTAAGTCAGTAATTACTGGTGTTCAACAATCTTTGCTTGTCCCAGTGGTTCTGAGGCACTGTGACACAGCAAGAGACAGTGCTCTGCGGAGAGAGGGACACGAATACTGCTGGATTTTCTACCGCAGGCAACCCTCAGTCTGCTTACCCTGTGAGGGGCACCAGTCCCTTTAAAAACAGCAAGAGGTAAAGAACTGGCAAATGAAAGTTGGGGCGGACTTCACTGTTTCGGGCAGAACTGATCTGGCGAGAGAGATGTGGTTCAGTAAAGCCAGCAGAAGAGTCTGTAACTTTTATTTAAAAGTTCCTAGGTGAAAAGAAAAACACATGAAAATGGGAAGGGAGACAGAAGAAAATGCATTTACAGGGGCAGTACTCTGTTTTGAAAGGAACTCAGGTAAGGCCATTTTTGATGTTTGCCATTTTGGAGGAAATGATCATATTTTCTCTTGTAATTAGCCGAGCATTAGAATCAAAACTGCACTACTTACACAGTGGCAAGGTGTTTACTGTTCAGGGTTGTGATTTTTCATACACCTAACGCAATTTCAATACTTTTATTTTTTATGACAGGACGTGGTTCAGACCAAAATAATCACTGTATTAACATTTTTTTTCATAGCCATTCAAAGCAGTTCAGTTCATTACTGCAGAAACAGCAAGCCTCCCTAGTCCGTCATTAATTCCTACTGTTTTAATTATGAGAAAGAAAAAAAAAAGTCTCTATGGAAGACTTTGTGCATAATGACACTGTAAATACAAATCTTAACACAAAGCTATAAAGTACAAGCCAGACAAGTCTGTTGCTAAAGTAAGATTCTGGTAAAGATCAGCTTTTATTTGGTAGCAACTTAATTTTTCACTCTGCCAAGCCATTCTTATACTGCTCTAAACCAACTGAAATTAACTGTGAAGATGCATTGCATCTGCCTGGAGAACGAAGCCCTTAAAACCGTCCTAACAATGAGTTCAAACCACAACCCTGTATCTTAATTTGACAAAGTTCAGGGAAATGTCAACTCCGAATGGTATAGAAAAGACCTGTTTTTATAATGAGCACGGATTGAGATTCTAATTCCAAATCGCTCTTTGACACGGGGAAAGTTTTGATGAAGATCTCAACTTGGGCTGGTTTCTTCAGCTTCTTTCACACCAGAAGCAGAATCAATAAACCCACTGCTTGAAGATAACATCTATAATAATACAGATAAACTACACGTCTAAGATGGATGGGATTTGTAAAGGTATGAACAGACTTAATTAGGACTATTCTGACTTTGGATCTCAAACTGAAGCATGAGAAGTGACACAAGACAGAAACTGCCTGTCTACATTTCCAGAATGGAATATTTAAAGTTGCATACATACACACATATGTGGTACCTCAAAGACAAGAAGTTTGTCTGCAAACTAGGAAATTCAGGAAGCTTCAGGTGATGTGGATGAACGCATTACATATATATTTCCAATTGTGAAAAGCTCTACCATTTTTTTTTTTTTGAGAGAAAGTGGCATAAACACTGTGATTTTTCACAATTCAAATTGCTGAGAATTAGCTAAAAGAAGCTAATGTGAGGAAAAAAATTCAATGTAAACCACAGTGTTACACTGAAGTTTAAAAAATCCTCAAGGTTGAGATTTCAATAAATACTGTTCTCTTTTTGAATCTCAGAATAGGGAACACGAATGATCCTAATCATCATGCAAGACCCTAATTAATATGCAAGCCTACAAGATAAAGATGTAAATTGTAAGGATTTTTGTGTCCATTCCTAATCCAATCCAGAGGTTTTCTGGCTGAGAGTTCCACCTGACTCAAATGAATTTGCTTCCAATACTGGGAAATAGATGTGATTAAACAAACAGATAAGAAACTCTAGGGGTCTTGTTAATGGTCAAAGTTTCCTGCTTACTTACAACTATTTTAAAAGAATACCAAAGCAGCAAAGACGACAACAAGAACACGTGACATCCACACTATTAATAAATTCAAGCCAAATAAAATCACAAAAAAAAGCAAAACCAGAACCAAAGAAACAGATTCTTCTATTAAAAGAAATAAAATGTTCTTCTACTGCCCACCAAAGTTAATTACTTTCTACAACTAACAACTGCTTGCACCAGGACATGTTATTTGTTCTTATCCTCGTTACGTTATATTCAGTTCAACTAGCAAATGATATAGCAGGTATATTATTAGATGTAGTAGAACTAGATGACAGAACAGGAAAACCTTCTTGCATGTATCTTTGCTGATTAACTGATTCTAGCAGTAATATCTGGAGCAACAGTGACTATTCCTAATAACTCACTGAATAAGTATTTTCATATCTGTAGACACACACACACACAAAAAAAAAAAGAAATAAACATGAAACGTTTACTGTGATACAGAAAACCTCCTGAGAACGTGACCTGGCATCAATAAAAAGACTTTTCAACTCCCATGGCCATTGGATTAAAGTGAGTAAAGTGAAATAAGTTAGAGAGCGGCTGAGAAAAAGCATAATCTATCTTCACAATGACCTTCAAAAACTGCATAATTATCAGGTTCAGCTTTGGCAGATCAATACTTGAAAATTAAAAATAAAACCCACAAATTCTGTACTGCTGCTGGATAATTGCTGTCAAGTCCACAGCAGATTTTACTTTGGGGCTTTACTCCTTATAAAAATCATCATCAAGCTTGACTGTATCACCAGTGACGAAAACCATTGCTGGGTATTCTGTGTAAGGAAACGAGCATCTTCACTGCTTCTGGCATCTTTGCTGGCTATCCAAAGTGCACTTGGACTGTCTGTACTCTGCCTCTACTCCTTTGGCAAAACCTTCAGGAATGTGGGCACCAAAAAACATAAAGCCCTACTGGACAGACACAAGAGCTCCAAATACCAATCATGTCTGCCTGTTATTACAGTGGTCTTTTCTTTGGTTTCACAAGATGGAGCCAAATTAGACTTCAAGCCACTTCTGCTTTTACATAAAGCTCAACTGGAGATCACTAACAGACTGAAGATGGTGCATAAAGCAGCACCTCTCAACGTAAGTTTCACTTCAGGCCTTGGGCACTTCTGAGCAGTAAGGTTAAGTCTAGAAAGGACTGAAGGGCTACGATCTACATGGATGTTGGCTGGTGTTGAGCAGTATAAGAGAACTGTGGTAGAACTGCAGCTGGATCTGCTAGTGAGGACCAGAGAAAGCATGTGATGAAATGGACGTTTCCTAACAAAAAGAACTTTTACAGAAACATGAGCTTTGATAGGGCTGACCATCTTTGGCTGGAGCATGGGAAGAGGATGCTGGAGTTAGTACGGAGACTTAGCTGCAAAAGAAACAAGACTTTGTATAGTGACACCACCACATTTGGTGAGAAGAAATTTCTTTTTTTAAAAGGACTGTTTTGGCCTTGAATTGTCTCTCCCTGCCTGTCTGTATTTCGAACAGTTGCTCCTCTCTTGACATGGGTAACCACTGAACTCAGTGGAGCTGTTCACAAATCAGCAGTGACTGGGGAAGCTGGCATGGACCAAAACTTCAAAGAAACTACTTCGGAAACCCTGAAGCCCAAAGTAGCAAGAGAAAAGGACATTTTTTTTAGAGACATAGCTACAAACAGTGCACAGTTTTTCATCCACAGAGAAAATCAGCAAAGAGGGCCTCCCATGGTGTTGTTTATATTTGCTGAGGTACAACGGCTAGAAAAAGGCATAGACTTCCTTTTTTTCTTTCTCCTGTAAAGTAGGTTTTTCTTTCTTACTTTGTATTTAGCATCTCAGGGCTCATGATTGATTTACAGCAACATGAAGAATATTGGCTTCCCTTGTGGCTGTCTACTAGACTATACAAGGAACTTTGACCCTTTTCTACCAGTAGCAGATGTCTACTGTGAAGATACACCAGAACAGGGACTATTGCAGACACCTAAAATGTAACACTGCCCATTGCACACAGGGTGGGACTATGTGTAAAATAAGCATACGGGACATATGCTGGTAGGTTCTGGGTGTTCCACTGCTCCAGGGACACCCTGCACATGGCTCTGAACAAATGAGGCACCAGGCACCTACCTGATCATACACGTACCCACAGAAAGTACCTCCAGGCAAATGTTTCCCTGCCCCTTTCCACTTCACGTGAGTTTTTGTGTGTTTCTTTTGTTTGTTTGTTTGGTTTGGTTTTATTTTTTCTCAGTTTTTTCTGTTTTCAAGCTGCCATTCACAAATAAACATGGAACTAGAGAATTTAAAGGCCAAATAAGTGAGCAGGAAAGGTAACAGACCAGGATATACATCTCAAATGACCTCCTCTTCTCCCCTTGCCCCAGTTCTGACTGGGATCATGGTAAATGCTACTATTTAGTGGGGAGGGGTCCTCAGGAACCCCATTAACTTTCTTAGGATGAGTGGCAGAAGCAATCGCTTTAGCTATTAGGCAAACAAAAAGAGCTGCCAGTTCTCCCAGGGCTTGCAAGGCCCACCCTAGCTGCTCTGTCTCCTTTCTTTGCTTAAGTTATTTGCCGGCTGGCTAGCAGAAGAATGGCACCAATGTTTGCTAGGGAAGAAAGTGTGACCCCTTCACCTCTTCCCTGCCACTGCCACCCCCACACCCCAACCAGCCATTCAGCTGCTCTGCTGCTCACTCTCCTCTCTCCCACCCCTTTGTCTGCCTCTCTTTTGGCTGTATTTTAAATCCCCTGTGGTGTGTTTCCTTAATGCACTGTCATACATTTTAATTCCAGTTCTTAGTCTATCAACAATGAACTCTGCCAGCTAAACAGGGCTGAAACCGCTTGCAGTTGGTGGCAAAGATCTATTGAAGTGGGGGGTAACAGTTTTTCAATGGCAGGTTTTTAGCAGGACTACACTGGAGTGCAGGCTTTCTACTACAGACTTCAATTAAATTGTAATTCCCTGATAGACTTATAACCATGATTTCCTACCAGCTGGCCTGGGAAATTATTTCTGTACTTCATCCAACAGAGCTGTTATTTAGATGGTGCACATAAAAAACACACATTCAGATTTGCAGTGCCCATGTTTGGAAGGTTCCAAAAGAGGAACGTGCCTCGGCTCCAGTTGGGGCAGATTTCCTCAGTAGATGGCAGCACCCAGAAGCTCTGAAGCTTTACAGCAGGCCGGGCTATTCCAGCGGCCTTCTGTAGTCTTGCTTAATTTACAGACTTTACCCACAACAGGGTTGCCCTCCTCCTTCCCTGCCCTGCTCCTGGTTGTAGTAACCTCAGCTTTCCTTCCAAGAGCCTTTCTTTACATCCCCCTTTCAGAGCAGGTAATGCTCAGTTCGTTCTGCTAAAACAACTTCCAAGCAGTAGAACAGAGAACCTGGTCCTCTGCTAACTCTCTTATTTGACAGATTTCTTTCATGCAGTAAAAAAAAACCCAATACAACATATTCTTCAGGATACAAAACTTAAACGGGCTTTGTACTTCACTAGCAGCGTTTGTGGAGTGAAAACAGAGGAGCAGTAACAGGTCATGTTAACACAGATTACAGGCCAAAGGAAGTGAGATGTGGAGAAGGAACGGAATCCAAGTAAATGTGCTAAGCTTTGCAAACAGAGCACAGCGTATGTTGTCTTTATTATTCTCCCGCTTTAGCAGAGAGGCATCCAGCTATTCATCTGCACCAGGAATAGCGCAGTTTTCCCCCTTTCACTCTGTACCAGCTCTGGGACTTTTCACACGCTTCCCTCCCACATGTGGCTGTGCACACTGAGGCCCCAGCTCCAGCCTGCCTTCAGCCACTTGTTACACCCAGGTGACTCACAAAAACATTCCTGGATTTTTCTTGGGTCAGAGGATCAGTTACCACCACCTTTTCAAATGATTCCAGCCAGCTTTGCTGATTTAGAGTGAAACAGGTCTGATTTAGACTGAAACTGGCACGAGCATTGCAGTGACAACTCCAGTGGGAGTGACCTCTTCAGCTAGCTGAAGGGGACTGTGTGCCCCAAGACTCCCACCTCGGCGGTTGTGGCTGGCAGGTCAAGGAGCAGAGTAATGGCTCTGGGCAGTGTCTGTCCGCTGCCAACTACAGTGACACCTGGATGCTCCCCTATATGCTCTGGAGGCACCAGTAGTGCAAAGGATCATCAAGTTCCCCCAAAACATCACTTGTGCTTCTCTAATACGGAGACAGGAGTACTGAGGTCCTCAGAAAAAGAAAGGGATGGAAGGAAAACCCACAGGAAACATGAAGACGAGCTCACACTTTCAGTGACAGAGAAATGACAAGGTATGTTGCTGCAGAGCAATTGTCACTTGGGTGCCTCTGCACAAGGCAAAGGGCTGTAAATTCAAACCCCCAACGAAACACGGCATAGAAGGGTCGCTGCGTGAGGCACACCTAGTTTTAGCCAGAGAATAAAAAGACCCAATCCTGCAATTTTAAAGATTAATACTTACCTATCGTGACCTTTTCCTAATACAGCCTTTCAAAACTCAGTGCCTTAGTTCATGCTGATTTGGCAACAAAGGTGTTCAGAAGACCTGCAGTCATCCCAACACGTGCGTAGAGCAACACAGGCTGGTATTTTTTTCCTACAGATCTCTGTGGTGTCATCATGCACTTGAGGAAAGCATTGTCAGACAAGACAAGCATGACCAGGGAGGGTTAGTGCTACCTCTACTACTATTGTGCAATCATTTTCAGTGTGTGTAAGCTGATTTCTTAGTAAGAATGCAGAAGCCATTGTTTCTGCATATAAAGACCTGGAATTGTTTTCACAGTGTGCACCTGATGATTTAATTTTAGGCCTTCTATTTTGGGGGGTGTGTTTCTAAGCCTTGTTTTAAGTGTTCAGACCTCTCTGTTTTGTCTCCTGCCTTCAGAAGTGGTACAATAGAGACCGAGGACAGAGAAAAAAGGGAAGACTGTGCTGTTTGCTGTGGCTTTCATTCTGCTCCTTTCCTGTTCCCAGATGTATGCAATAACTTTCACCGCTACTTTGGCGGTGAGACAGAAATATGCAGCATCAAACATGCGATGTTAAAGTGCTGTCTGGGATATGAGCTGAGGGAGCTTGAGCTTTTGCTTGTGTCAACAGCATCTTTCACATCTCACAGGCATGGGGAGATGAAGGTCACCGAGGAAGAGTACTTGAATCAACACAAACCAAACTGACAGTGTTAAGCTTGAAAAAAAAACAATTGCTCCCGATTTGTTTTTCTCATTTTTGACCAAAAATAATACAATGAAAATACCTATTAAACCATCTTTAAGGTAACTGTAGTACTGTGTCTCCCCAGGACTTTGGCAAACTGATCGCTCCTGACACACTCGCCAGTTCTGCCTTTGTGCAGAACCGAGTTCTGCGACAAGAATTCACTTCTACCTCTCTTTAAAGCCGCCTTGCAAGCCAGACATTTCTTGCCACTAGGAAAAGTCTCTGTAAGAAATACTAAGTGGATTAGCAGAATGTGACAGAGGGAGAGAGAATGTGCATTGTAAACCTCATCTATGCACCTTTCCAACAGTGAGGGGCAATCTGAATGAACTGAGCATCAAGATCTAGCACTTTCTTTCCTGTGTGCATGAAGGTGAGTTTTGTTTTGAAATGAAGCTCCAAATACATCTACTTTTAAAATACACAGCAGATTACTTCCTTTGGCAGCAACACTACACTTCTATATTGTCTTCCACAAATGAGTTCAGAGAATAGGAAAAAAACCACCCAATTAATCACTTTCATTACACTTATATATTCGGTAGGTAAGGACTTCCACCAACACCGCACAGAGAGGAATGTGAAACACAGGAGGGATTAGGAGGCCTGCAAAAGGTGAGACAGAAAGTCCACGAGTTAATCAGAAACACTGCTCCCAATCTTGTGCTGTTACTGCTGTCTGAAGACATGCCGTACTTGGAGGACACTACGATCTGCTCTTGATGCAACATGATGTTAACAACATCAAATCAACAGTGAGGATGTTGGTATTCTAAAGGACTGGGAGCTTAGTCCCCTCCCTTAAAACAATCAACGCAATAGCTAGTTGAATGTAGCTGCAGATACAAAGAGACAGTAAATCCTGCCACACTGTTTCAGGAGAAGTCAAGATCAAGGCTAATAAAGAAACAATCCAGGACATTGATTTTTCAGGTTTATAAAATGTTTCAGACAGAGCTGGCTCTCTGGAATTTGGAGTCTTGCAAGCGTTTAGCATAGAAATAACACACAGACTCTGCCACACGTTCAACTTCAGTACCCATGATAAATTTTTATGATGGGAGCAGGGGTTTGCATTTTGTTTTTGCATTACGAATTTCTTTATTTGCCACAAAATCAGAAAGAATAAAGTTAAACTCTGTATAATGTTGCCCATAGAGCTGGCAATTTTCTTTTTGTCCTGCATTGCATTCTCTTGTAAGATCTGTGCTGACTGAGATTCCCATGCTGGAGAAGGCATCTGAACTGGATGGACAGGCAGGGATCCCCAACGAGAATCGCAGGCACTCTGTACAACTAGACAGAAGATTAGTATTATAGCTCAGTGGCAATTCCAAACTCTCTGGCTTTTCACTCCCTTTTCCATTGGAATACGTGCTAAACTACAGTTAATCTTACTTTTCCTTTTCGTGTTCCTTAGCTAAGCAGTAGCTGGAGTCAGGAAGATAGAAAGGAATATTCTGCCAAAACAGTTTTATCATCAGGGCTGTGTCCCAACACTATAATAATAATTATGCCACATCATTATGGCTTGTCTCTTCTCCAGATGGAACAGAGCACACACAGCCTCCAGACACAAATTCACAGTCCTTAGTATATTCTCACCTGAAGGAAAATTCCCATTGCAAAGAAATGTCAGGTTGCAAAATAGTGGGGGTGAGGTTCAGATAGTAGGAATCTGTAGTGTACACTTGAGCATGATACTGAACAGCAGTCAGCAACACACCACTCTAGTCATGAAGACTAATCACAGACCAAGCTGTATGAGTAAGAAATAGCCAACAGTTTAAGAGAAAAGGTGAGATTATTCTCTTCCCTTTACTTGAAATTGCCTTTGAAACCTCACGTACCTCTCCATAGTATAGGAGAGATGTCAACGTACCAGAGAGAGGTCAGCAGAAGACTCAAATGGTTAGAGGAATAGACTAGGTAAAATACAAGATGAGGCTGAGGAAACTGTGTTTTGTTTGCCCTGGAGAGAAGTCGGCCAAGAGGGAAATCTACCTGCACATCTCCACCACCAAAAGAGAGGTTGTAGAGGCAAGAAGCCCATGTCCTGAAGCAAGAGGCACAAGTTGGATGCCTGTGTGTAATGTGTAATCCAATCATTTAATCCCATTTTCTCATCAACAGAATGTCTATCAAAAAAAAATGAGAGAAAAAAATAAAAGAGAAACATAGAGAGCACGACTCCCTAAACTTCCTCTGCGTGTGACTAACATGGAGAAGGAAAAAAACGTGTTCCTCCTTTCTGGGACTAGCTGTGCGTATTTTTCCCCCACGGCCAATGCGAACTGGTCTGGCATGGTATTGTTAATCTGTAGAAGACCCATGAAGAGAGATTCTTCTCATCTGCAAGGCTACCTATTTTTAACAAGTTGATCAGGTGATTTACAAGAAGATACTATCCGTCCCTCCCCAAAACCCTTTCTAATTTGAGCCATTATGGGCATTTGCCCTGAAATAACACAGGCCATCCTGGCTGCAAAGCAAGGCTGAGAACTATTATGGTCAAGGAACCGAACTGGCTTCTTTATGCTCAAGCCATTCCCAGGATTCTGCTTTTTCTCATCATCTGCCATTGAAACAGGGCATCATCCTTAAACTGCAACAGCAAGCTGACTTTGATATCAACCGAATCATAAAAAGAGAAATACTGCAATGCCCAAGTTATTCCAAGTGAGGAAACTGCAGAAAAACAATAGCTTCTGACAAAAAGGAGTGACAGTCAACATGTGAACATCTAAAAATATTAGCTTATCATTCTTATTATGAACCAAGCACACACTTTGCACATCTACACAAATGCTTGTGTATGATGCTATCAAAAAAGAGCACAAGGATTACATTTAAATCACCAAATTAAATAGATTGCAGAGAGAACCTGTTAGCAAGTTAGATCTGTTAGAAAGTTACTGAACTGGCCAAGTGATGGCTTATTCCAAGAAAATGTGACCTTTGCACAGCATGTCAGCTTTCTGCCTCTGAGGAGGGATATTTTTTTGAAATATGAATATTCTGAAAAGCAACGGGCACCTCCAAAAAGCAACAGCAAATCAAGATTCTACAATGACAATTTCTATCCTCACCATTTACAAATCCAGCTTCAGAGAGTAAAGGTCAAACCCAGAAGTACAGCCTGTGCAAAAGCGTTTTTCATGACATTTGGCTGAATACTGAAAGTTGCAAGGCTGAGTCACGCGCAAGAGGATGAGTGAGCATAAAAGTGTGCGTGTGTGGAGGGTTTCTTCCAATCTTTCTATGAATAAAAAAACCTAACATCTCAGCCACACAGACTTAGCAGCCATTGAGACAAATTTTACAAAACCTTTATAGAGAATTGCTTTCCCTTTCTAAGCGAGCATTGCTGTTCAACACAATGGCCTTCACTTAGCAGGAGTCAAGTCTTTTTGTGATGGGTAAAAAAGGTGCCTCACAGCACTACAAGGAGTTAAGTAGATAAAACATTTTAGCTGAATGAGAAAATATCTGCTTCCAAAGACATGTGAACAGTTCTATGGCCTGAACTTCACGTGCAGCTGTAATGCAACTCTGAGCTCTCGTGAACAAACTCATTCAGTGCTCCATAGAAGGAAAGCACTGTGTCTGTAGCTTCCTTGACTTCATGAGCACATCTCAGTGGAGTCTGAGGTTACAGTCCGTGTGTTCACAACCAGCTTTGCCTTTTACCTGCTCCTCTGCTGGGTCCCTACAGTTTCTGGGGTATAATTGATCATGTTATAACTAGGTGCATTAAGAAGGGCGTGTCCAGGAGGTCGAGGGAAGTTCTCTTCCCCCTCTACTCTACCTTGGTGAGACCACATCTGGAGTATTGCGTCCAGTTCTGGTCTCCCCAGTTCAAGAGGGGCAGGGAAATGCTAGAGTCCAACAAAGGGCTACAAAGACGATTAAGGGACTGGAATATCTCTCTTATGAGTAAAGGCTGAGAGACTGGGAGCAGTTTAGTCTGGAGAAGACTGAGAGGGGATCTTGTTAATGTTTACAAATATCTGAAAGGTGAGTATAAAGTAGAAAGGGCCAGTCTCTTTCCAGTGGTGCCCTGGGATAGGATGAGTGGCAGTGGTCACAAACTGGAACACAGGAAGTTCCACCTCCACATGAGGAGAAACTTCTTTACTGTGAGGGTGACGGAGCACTAGAACAGGCTGCCCAGAGAGGTTGTGAAATCTCCTCCTCCAGAGACTTTCAAAACCCACCTGGATATGTTCCTGCATGGCCTGCCCTAGGTGATCCTGCTCTGGCAGGGGAGTTGAACTCGATGATCTCCAGAGGTCCCTTCCAATCCCTACCTTTCTATGATTCTATGATCTCCTTGTCAGTAAGAGAGATTTGACAAGGTGATTATTTCACCTTATCATTTTGAGTAATTTAAATTTTGTTCTTTTTCCAGTTACAAAATCTTGCAAAACTTGCAGAATCAGGAAAAGCAGTGGCTGACATAGGCCATTATCACAGTTACACTTTGGGGGAGAAGACATAGCTTTTTCTTTCTAGCTGATATCCCCCTATATAAACTTTCTGAAAAAAATGTAGCAATGCATTTAAATAGCATTATATTGGGTATGTTTGTCCCTTTCCTAGGAAGAAGATGGTCTACCAACAGGCTCCCTGAACAGTTGACCATCCTGAATTTGAGCCAATTTGAGTTTGGCTTCTACGAGTCTGAGTAATCTAATTAGCCAGTTCAGTAAAGGATTACACTATGAAACAGCATCTTCATTTCAGCATTTTCCCCTCCCCTCTCTTCTTAATTATTCTCTTGCTCCTTGCATTTGAACTTTGTAAACACCCTGCAGAATGACTTACCTAGACCAGAGTTTGCGTCACCTACTTTAATGTCTGTTAGCAACCGAAGTGACGCACAGCAAACAAGGGACTTCCCAGAGACAAAAGGCTATTAATTCTATTTAGTTGCACATATAAAATATGCAGCAAATAACAAACATGCACAGGAATGTACACAGCCCTCCCCCGAGGATAAAACTCAGAAGTAAAAACCAGGAATGACAGAAAAAAAAAATAGTACTGCTGAAAAACATTAAGCTTTAGAAGAGCAAATGCTTGCCTGTGAGAACGGGGGAAAAGCTCTCAACAGGATCAGAGAATGCCCCATTGTATGTGGGATTCTGCCATGGTATGGAGAGGGGAGAAGCTGTTCAAATAATAAGGTTATTCGACAATAAGCAGTACTGTGCTAGTAGGCGTTTCATAGGAAAAGCAGGAAGTACTCCCCAAATAACAATAATACTACTAATGTCAGATGCCTGGTTGCTAACACTGGCATTTTCCTAGGTGTGGAAGAGCATATGGATGTCTGCTCTTACAGTTATTTAGTGGACAGAAGGGGGGCCTATGATATTCACAGATTAAAAAAAGTATCCTGTAAGAAGTCATCATGATACACCAAATGATGAGGAAGGTCAATGCTATTGACTGGATGATTAAAAATGAGATTTATAAAAAAAGAATCAGATAAATAGCTTGTATACATGAAATACTGCAAATAACAGATTATGCATCAGGGGATTTATTACTAAAATCAGTTTGATTTTCTAAGCCTTAGGTAATTTCAAACCTGCAAGCAAGTAAGAAGAAAAGCCGCTCTCTATAAAATATTACTTCTGGCAAACAATAGGGAAAAAAAAAAAAAAAAAAGAAGGATACCCTGTGAAACACTCTCCCCTACAAAAACCAAGATGGAAAAGGAAATAGGAAAAAAACAAACAAAAAAAACCCTTAAGGTAGCAGAGCTCTATGCTTCATAACTTCATGTACTGCATTGTCAAGCAGACTGGCAGATAGGAGAAAGCTGACAGCTCTCCAGAGGACCCTGTGGAAGCCGCTGTGCAGAAGTCTGGAACGGCACAGACCTGATCCCGCATGTAATGAGACTGAGGAGAGCTGGAAGGTAACCTCCCTCCCCAGCTGCAGGGAAGGAGCAGACAGGCTGGCTGCCAAGCCTCACACGTGCCCCTCTGCTTGTGCCAGTGCACACACACAGGCACAACTGCCCAGGTGGCTCTGTCAGGGGAGGCATCCTTGTGGGGAGGGGGAGCCAAAAAGTAAAGGTTCTGTTTGCCAGAAATGCGCTGCAAAAAAACCCCATTAAATTATCACAGAATCACAGAATTATATCACATTAAAAAAACTCAAAATGTCTTACTCATGAATCTGGAGAATTTCGAGTCAAATCAAGGAAATATTGACATATTTGTGCTCTTCTTTTATGCCTTAGGTTAAGCACACTGGAAAAGCCTCATTAACTGGTGACAGATTTAGCTGAAGGTCTTGTGCATCAGGCTGGCTAAGAATATTAGGCCTCATTAAATTAAGAAAAAGAAAAGAAAAAAAGGCATAAACGTAGCTGCTGCAATACTCCGTTCAGTTTATCTAATTCCTTGTAACTCATCTCTTGCACTCCTTGTGGAACGCTCCCAGACACACACACGTTTACACAACTGAACACGGCAAACACAATCAATCTTTCATTTCGCTCTCGCCAATGCCAGTCCAAAAAGGAACACAGAGAGTCCAGAGGAACACAGAGACTTTTCACAACCTCCCAGCAGGTGAGGCAATCCAAAGAAATGTGGTTGTGATGGCAACGTGAAAAGAACACAGCTCAGTGTCAGATACCAGAGAAGCGGTAGCCTAGTGGTAGCTAATAGCTTACTGTGATCCCTCTTTGAGAAAATGTACCAGCGCTTCACGCTTTACTGCAAATTCACCACCACCTGTAATGAGCAATCAACCCCTAGCAACACTGTGACTTCTCTTATTAACATGTACCACTCCCACGGTGAGGTCAGCTTTCAGGCACTTCAGGTTCTCTCTGATCTGCATGTAAAATAGAAGCCCTGTCTCTGAAGGTCATTTACTCCTAAAACCCAGAGTAAACCTGCCGAAGAGGATGAGGTAGGACTCACAGTGAGCTGAAGGAATAGAAAGCAAGCCAAAGGTTGGTACTGACAGTGGTGTGTTTGCTGCCTAGAACAGCTATCCTGTTAAGTCATAAATTTTGTGATGATGTAACAGTTTACGACTTCACAGGATGAAGGCTCAACAAAAAAGACCGCAAAGGATAACTGCCACCCTGATGCAATGTAGATGTCAGATCATTTCTACGTCAATAGAGCATTCTGTATTACCGGTGGTGTGCTGGTGCAAAGGTGCAGAAAGGGAATGGGTTTGCGATCTGTCCTTTCTGACAGTCATGCAAAAAACCCCGTTTTGCAGGATGGTCCTGCTATCTACAGATATGATGAAATTAATAAATATACACTTGTATGCAGATGTATCATAGAAACATAGACTGGTTTGGGTTGGAAGGGACCTTTCAAGCTTATCTAGTCCAACCTCCCCACAGTGAGCAGTGACACCTGCAACTAGAGTAGGTTGCTCCTATGTATGTGCACAGACCCAGGGAGCACCACCACAAGACACAAAGAGAAAGAATGAGAAGGAACACATGTCTTATTCTTTGCAGGATACTCACAAAGGTGACTTTGGGTTGTACCTGCTCTGACATGTGAGCTCTCAGATTGGTACTTTCCTTTAAGGTGTCTGCATTCCTTAGGAAAGGCAGTTATGACAATAGGAAGTCTAAGAAATCAGCATCAACTGGAGATGCTGCTGGCTTGCAGATTTTTAAAAGAAAGTATCTCACTGGCGTTCCTTTTTGTCCAGTGTACCTCAATTAAAATCAGTCACTGTGCAACAATAAATAAAAAAAAAATATCTATAGAAATAAAACCAATTTTATAGCCTCCAGCCTGCAGTGAGCAGGATATATGTATGAGGATTACGATAATTCCGACAAAATTATTAGGTTTCATCATGCTGTAATTTGGAGAAAGACAGCATACCATTCATGTATAATGCACCTGACACTAACAGACTGTGCTGGCATCTTTTAATGACAGACAGAAAGATTACAGCCAGCTCTCTGCTTCTTCACCAAACCCCTGAAGCTGCACCACCGGAGAAGCCACCACCAAACCCCCAGAACCTTCTTCTGAAGTTCATCTATCAAAAGTCTTTAAAGGCAGTAGGAGGAAGAGTCCTTTTATTCATTAAGCTAGTAAAGAAACACTTGAGAAAGAGAGAGGATGCTGAGCTTCACTTTTCAAATTGCTAAATGAAATCCTTTTATTCCCATTAGAGAGAACTTCAGCAGCACTGCAGAATGACTTGGAGTAGGGGAGGAAATGCGAATTTTCACTCTGCTCAGCCTGAAAGATCTAAAGTAGGTGACCCAGCACATGCTTTTTACTGCATGTCATGAAACTAAACCCCACAGCTTCCATTCACATGTCCATTCTTGCTCTGCTCATTTTTGGTAATGTGCCATGTTTTCTCTCTCCTGCTATTCTACTGTGGTGATGTTTCCCTTTCTAGGAGCTATTAATGCATGAGCTATAGTAAAATTAAGCAATCGGAATGCAAAATAAGAAGAAATAGTGCACTGAAAAGCCATGAGTTGCTCCTTTTAAACAACATCCTGCAGACTAATTTAACTTTCACTGGCCACAACCAAACTGGCCCCTGGAACCTGATCCAAGAGGACACTCCTCTAGAGCAGATTTTCACTTGAGTGCTCTGCATGGGAGAATGTGTCAATGGTGATGATAATCTTGACAAATACAACACTTCCATGATGTCACCTTACCCCACAATCAAGTGATCTCAGATGCTCACCCTCGCACACCAAAACCAATCACAGAAGTTGCAATTGCTCATTCACTTCTCACATCCACAGCACCCAACCAGAGCATCTCTTCCGTATATTTCCATACAGGAGTGTTTTAGCCAAATCAAGTGAAATTCCCAAACTATGGAGATCGTGGCTTATTCCTCACTGCCACTCCAAGGCTTTCTGCCTTTCCTTGACTTAGTAGGTCGATTACAAACCCCGACAGAGTCTTAAGGTGCTTTCTCTTTCTCCGCTTTCCTCACAGCCAGCGGAGACAGGCGCTTTCAAAGGACTGCTAAGAGCACGCCTGTTTTCTATCTTGTTACTGCCCCTTTGAAGCATCACCTTTCTCCATAAACGGGCAAGAGAGCTATAGACCTTGACCTCAGTTACCGTGTTTGATACCCTCCTGTACGTTCTGGGAGCCTGCAGAGCTGCGCATGCCAGGACTGTCCCCACTCCATTCACCCCCGCTCAGGCGCACACACACCGACACGCATGGCAAGCATTCCCAAGGCTTCATTGCTGCAGTTTAGGTTGATAAAAAGAGCAGCTTTACAGAAAACCCCTCTGGGACTGACTGTACATTCTGCAAAACTGCCTCTACAGCAAGAAAATAAATAAATAATGTGATTCCAGTTTTTGATTTAGACTGTAATTTCCTTTTTAATAACTACCCGCTTTCACAGTGCACTCACCAACTCAACAGTATTTAACAGGAGGCTTATACTATTTTCAGGGGACTTCAATTATGAATTAGACTGCAAATGTCTCCCTCTTTTTTAAAATTCTTTTTTTTTGTTTCCTCTAATGCTTTACTAAGTGGCAGTGTATTCAAATTCCTCTTCAAACAAGTATTGCTTCAAGTCTTTGTGTTAGGGTACAGGGCTATTCTCTTCCTGTCTGACTCTACTGTTCTCCTCATGACCATCAGATTAAAAAACAAAACAAACCAAAATTGAACAGAACAAAACAGCAGGTTAAAAAAGCCCAAGTGCTGAATAAATCTGATTGTCCAAGAGGTGTTCCTTGGTTCAATCATTGCATGATCCTTCATCGTGCTACACACAGCATTGTGGGTTGAAATAAACAGAAAAACTTAAATTTCAGTCATTTCTGTCCATATTAAATGCCAAAACACATTTGACTTTGTAAGCAACTGCAGAGCTGTTTATTTGGCCTCCGTAAGCAATAGTCCCCATGAAATCACTCATTACTACCAGGTTTGCTTATTAGAGCCTCAGGCCAGTGTGAGGGCAGTTAACTCTCTAACACCATGACTGTCAAGGCCTCTCTTTTATTAAATATGCCACTTCTTACAGAGCAGAGGTTTTACAAAATGCTTTAAAAGTTATGTTTACGAATGATGATTCATTCATAAACCTACAAAGTAAATAAGTGAGGTAAAGATACTGGGAGAAAGTTGTATCCTAAAATGGCCAAACAACAGGACAACTTTCATTTACAAGTCAGAGTCACAGTCTCTAGGCCAGTAACAGCAAGTCTGAGAAAGAGGAAATGCTATCACGGAGAATCAGCCACGACATATTCAGATTTGGTATGAAAGGTCAGGAACAAAGCAATGCTCTAAAACCTCTGCTAGTGAGAACCAGTTAGACATGATAGTGAGCAAGCCACATCTGGCCTTCCGCTCTTACAGAAGGTTATCAACAACAGATACAGAAGGCAAAGAAATTCCCAATCATTTTGGCTACTCTGCATTGCTCACCCAAAAAAAAAAATAAAAAAAAAATCAAATATGCTTTTATTTATCTGCCTGTGTTTATTAATATATCTGATTAGCCTAGGAATACAATACCTCAAAATGCTAGGAAAGCATGGAAATGTGGTGAAGTCTACTGGACTGTAGAGGTGAGAGGGAGAGGCCACCGGTGTCTTCAAGAATGGCAGAACTGACTGCTGCTATAATTGTAAAGCAAACTTCTGCTCCATAGACTTACAAGATTACCTTTGGAAATGGATCACAGGCTACTTAAACATGGTTCTAAGCAGGGAATACATTCAATAAACAATTTTGCTCATTTTGTATTTAGTTTGTAAGTCTCTCTCTATATATATTTATACCCTGCTATGTAAATATTTGCGTATTTATAGACTACATATATTCTGTTTACAAACCTGTTACAAAATCACTTAAGTTTATGGCTTCGGCTTATTTAAACCAAGAAGGAAGACTTGCTTTCTTACATATTCAAAATTATTCTTTTATTGATATAGTGTCTGAATGGTGCAAGGAGAATGTTACAGCTGCCAAGCTCTTAGGAGGTACCTTGGAGACATGGTGCTTCTATGTCTGCAGCTACCAAGCTGTTAAGACCACAGCTCGATCGATGTAAGTCTGTTTTCAGTTTTTCTGTTGTACACCCAGAGTCAACTATATTTCACACACTCCTGATACTAGCGTTTAGACTTCTTATCAACTGAAAGTTTAACATCACACGATAACATCACTGTGTGCTGTCAATGGAGTCAAAATATGACTATACTGATAGACAGCAGTAGGAGATATTTTTATCCTCTCTAAACACACATACACACAGATACTTGTATCAGTGGTACAGGGAGGGAGCGAGGGAGGTGAGCTTTTCAAATATACAAAGAGAAATTAGTTGCCCAGTGTCTTTTCATTTCATAATATATGTATTCATTATATATATAGTAAAAATATACCTGTGCACTTAACTGCTTTAGAGAGAAAAAACATACACACTATTGCACACACACACTAAAAAGGGGTATCTGTAACACCTCCATTGTATCAGGACTTTGAAACTTTTCTGGGAGGAAATGAAGCTGAAGTTGTGGGAAGCAAAAAAAATTGCCTATTGTCCCTCTACTACTGACATGGAGAAGAACAGCTGAGAGCAGAAATTAATTGGAACATCCATTTATATCTTAAGGCAGAGACAGAAACAAAATTCCTTGAAGATCTGTTTTTGGTACAGGACAACATTAAGGAGTGACCAGTATTAACTGATGCTGGTGTATTTTAACCAGTTACGAGGGCAGGTTGCCACTTCCTCGAATGCTGTTGATCTGGCAGCCAAGCTTGCTTAAAAGAACAACGGCGCCCTTTAATTCCACGTGGGCCGAGCGGGAGCAGTACGAGAGCATTACACTATTACTGTAAATTACACTGACAGCGGAGGGCTGCTGGGGTTATACGGGATAAGCAAAGCCGCACAACCACCAGTAGTAGAAGTAATTAGCTGGTGTAATGAAGAGCAAGAAAAAGGAGACGAGAGTTGGACAGCAGAGTGTTGTACTGTCAGCATTATCATTCTCCAAGGCTCCAGCAAGAACAATGCACTGCTGAGCCTCTGGTAATCTCTACACATGGCTACCCACGAAGAGAATAATTAAGAAATGCCATTGCCTCCTTGGGAAAATACCATCCTCTCAAAAGAATGACAATAATCTCCATAACAGCCCTGTTCTCTCTCTCTCCCCTCTTTGTTTCGGTTGGGAGTAAAAACACATGACAAAGCACTCCAAGCTAAATGTGCTTTTGTTCTTCCTTTTGTTACACATCAACCCAAATAAAGTGCTGTCGGTTGAGCCACAACAAAGCTAGATTTAGAAGCAAGCACATGCAAGTCTGTATCATCAGGCGAAGCCAGATCTGCATCAGGCATCCCTACTAAAAACAGTATTTAAAATTCAGGTATCTGGCACAAGAGGGGCAAAATCTTACAAAGTCAGGTCCCTAAAGAGGAAGGCTTTCACTGGGGCTTCTGGATCTGACAAGCACTGAACGATTTTGGTGAAAGAGGCAGCGCTACAGCCCTGGAAGTCTACACAGGACTGCTGTTTCAGGTCTGACTTTGACTAAAGAGCAGATATTATAGAATCATAAAATGGGTTGGGTTGAAAGGCACCTTAAAGACCATCTCGTTCCAATCCCCCTGCCATGGGCAGGGACACCTCCCACTAGACCAGGTTGCTCAAAGCTCCATCCAACCTGAATTTGAACACGTCCGGTGATAAGAGCACCCACAACTTTCCTGGGCAATCTGTTCCAGCGTCTCACTATTCTCAGAATGAAGAATTTCCTTCTTATTACCAGTCTAAATCTACCCTCTTCCTGCAGTGGTGTGCAGCCAGGCTACCTAGGAAAAAAATCAGTACTTCTAGGCCAACATACACAAGACAACTGCTATTTTTCCAGCACTGGGCCAGATTCGTATCATCCTTCACTAGATGACCTTTGTATTATACTCACGCTTTGTCATTCAGACAGAAAACACTGATCTTGTTAATTGACATACTGCCTAAAAATATATGCAGAAAACTGACCTTAAGGTTACAATCTACAGTTTTCTAATCAATATTTTTCAGACAACTCCATACTGCTGGGCAGCAAAGCGGTGTGGACTGTCAGAGAGCAATGCAAAGGCTATTGCCAGGAAGCTAGAATCAGCTCTGCCATTCTTCCTCTCTCTACCTACTAGATGCGTGAGAGCTGAAAGATACCTCGCATGTCACAGCTGTTCCTGTAAAAATACCAGAAATCCCCCTGCAAAAGGTCTGATTAATTACACAAGCAAGGATTTCAGAGAAAAAGGGTTATTGCAGCAGTCTGCTAATGAGGCTGATCAATTTCAATACTTTTCTTCCCTTCCACAAAATTTCATTCCAAGTTGTTTACTCTGCTCTCTGAAATTAAGTAGTTGTGTCTACACAGCTAACATACCTTTGATTCTCCAATTCACCACACATTTGGATTGTGCTGGAGGGTAAATATTTGCAGCTGAAAAGTAGACAGTCGAGAGTTTAAATGTTGCAACTGCTGTTTCTGTTTATTCCAGCCTCTTTGACAAAATAGAAATGATAAGAAACTTTCATGTAAAACGTGTCCTTTGTGTTCTGCATCACACAGCACGCACAAGGCCCAGGTTCCTGACTCAGGGTTCTCAGGCACTAGCACAACTCATAGTCACTACCACTACTCACAGGTTTTATTTTGGAAACCTTTAGGCAGAAATACAGCACTGATTAGTGTGTTCTGAAATTATAAGCAATTTTTTTTTCTGCAAGCACTATTACATACAGAATGCTGATGCCATGTTGAAGGAATAAATGAGGGGGGAAAAAATAAAATAAAAAAAATATTCTTTTCCAGCCTCCCCTGATTACAATAACTGTCATTCTCCAAAGGAGCTTGATGGGTCCCTGTTAGTCATCCCTAGTTTCCCAATTTCAAGACCTTACCTAATGATACTGCTGGTTTAGTCTGGTATTCCCCCTCAGGATAGAGCTGAAACCAATCAGGTAAGTAAGTAGGCAAAAGATAATCACAGTGAGGTTATAAATATAATGGAAAAATGAATATTTAAAAAGAGCTGAATACACAGTTTGAAGAAAATGGAAGTGATGGAAAATGACAACCCCTCATGGGCAGATTCAGAAAGAAGCGGTAGGAAAAAAGTAAGAATTTAAAATTGCTTTTGGAAGAAGGGCTAAGTATTTTTAATTTTGACATTGAACTATTGCAAGAATAGTAAAAAAACAAAACCAAAAAACTGAAATCTGTTGAAGTCCAAATGAAGAATTATCTCTTCACTAGAAATGTAATCTTCCCTGATAGAGTTACAATCCCTGCAAAGGCTGTATTAAGAGTTTTGGCTTCCTCTGTACCTTTTCTTTGTCTCTATCTACAGCAAATGACATTTTTCTTCATCTACAGATTGGTGGGTTTGTACAAATACAGAGGGCATTTTCTACAAGATTCCTACTCATTCAGTAATGTTGTCCCTCAGTCTTTTGAGTGAAAGTTGCAGACAAATATAGATACGATAGGGATGAATTGAACTGATACAACTTGAAAAAGCTGCAAGGATCCTAAAACTACTTTTCATTTCATGTAAATATAAATTCTGAAGCAGTGCCAACTTCTGATCATTTATGCTGATTTTTTGTTTTTCTGTCATTGATTTCAGTAGATCCCTGATCTTAATCCAGAAATGTCCAAAACCAACAAAAGGATGATTATTTAGACTTGAGGAGGCAGGAGACCTGCATGGTTAGGCAAGGAACTCCTGGAAAAACTCAAACAGAAGAGGGAAATTTACAGTAAGTGGAAAAAGGGTCTGGTTAATTGGGAGGATTATAGAAATGCTGCCAGAGTATGTAGAGAATCTACAAGAAAGGCCAAGGCTCTCTTGGAATTTAGTCTGGCTACGGAAGTGAAAGAAAACAAGAAAAATTTCTTCAAATACACCAATGAGAAAAGGAAGAGTAGGGGAAAAGTGGGTCCGCTGCTAAATGAGGCGGGAGATAGGAGATAGGATAACAGAGGATGCAGAGATGGCAGAAT